>CM060920.1:655042512-655357512 GCA_030737875.1 Allium sativum
TTCGAATTTGATATGAATTTGGGTTGAATCCTATAAATCAAATGGTTGGTTTGAATGGTGTTGCAAGATATTGAAACTATGTAAACTCCATTGAGACTGGAGTATAGATTCAAGTATTTGAAATTCGGAAGAAAGGAACAATTATGGTTTAAAGAATTTTATTTTTATAAAGATTATATATATATATATATGTATACACTGCTTGATTTCAAATAAACTATTCCTTTTCTTAAAATTTATTTATTAAAACTTTTAACCTATAAACTATTTTATTAAAAATAAATTTCCCTTATATTTTATTACTTAATATTATTTAGTAAACTTTTAATTTATGTATATAAATAGTTATCTTATTTTATCCTAACTACTATATTCTATATTTGTATATATATATATATATATATATATTATTTTATATAAAGATTTCCTTCATAAGCATCTATTTTTCATAATTATATTTTATGAATTGTAATTTTCTTTCGAATGGAAATTGTTTGGATTTAAACTGTAGGTTCAAATGGAGTTGAGATAAAGTCATATTCTATCTGAATATGAATCGATTTTAAACCAATTTTTATATGGAAATGTAAATTTTATTCTACTAGAGCATGAATGGATTTCGAACATAAATCGATTTGAAATAATTATAATCCCAGATATGAAGTATATTCCACTTGAATATAATCGATTTTTGTGAAATATTATATGATTATAATAAAATGAATGGACATATATTCTAATTGTAATAACCCGGAAATCCGAGCCAAGTTGAAAATTTATTTTGGCAATTTTAGTGAATTTTGATTATTTAAAATGAATTATTTTAAATAATTTCGACGAGAAATTTATTTTGAATAGAATTCGAACGTATATGTTTATATAGATCGCTGTTAGAATATAAATATTTATTTTAAATTATAAAAGGAATTGAAAATGGCGTGGTAGTTCGATTATTCGATTTCAAATTTCAAATGAATGTACCAGGTTCAAAATAAACCGGATTTTAGTGAAACCAAAAATATTTGAATCTAGGAATATCTTTCCAACGAATCCGAAAAATCAAAATTTCATAGCGGGGATCAGAAGATATGTCCAGTTGAAATTTCAGAATAGTCGCTATGGAATTTCGGCCCTTGAAATTAGCCATTTTGCAAACGACCTCGGTTTTCGAGGAAACCACTTTTGTTGGATCTGTGATGTCAAGTTATTGCTAGTTTCCAAATTTCATAATTTTTCGAATCAATATGTGAGCGTGGCAAAGGAAAACGCGTTAGACCAGTTTCAGTTGATTTTAATCGACTGGAAAATGGCCATTTTTCAAACGATCTCAGAATTCGATGAAACTAGTTTTGTTAGGACCGTATCGCCAATACGAAGTTAGAAAATATTTTTTTGGGAATTTTTAGAGTTCGTATGTGGCCCCGGTAAATTGAAATGCGCGTTCAAATTCAATATATAGAGTTATACGTTGATTTTGACGAAAACTGATCGAAACGATCGTATCAGCCTACGATACATATCCCATTGTGTTCAGAATCGGGGTAATTAGCTATGGACGATAGGCGGTGGGTCTCGTTTGGAGTTTGAATAAAAAGTCAGCTTAATAGGAGAAATAAATTAAATTAAATAATTAAATATATATTATATTATTTCCACCTAAGCCCTCATTCCCCTTTCTATCTCCCCCACCCCCCTCGTTCAAAGCCAAATCAAAAAAAAAAAAAAAAATTGCAGAGTCCCCCTCGCCCACGTCGACGATCAGCATCCCCCCCCAACCCATCGACAGAGCGCCCAGCTGACCTCCACCTCGCGAAGACGCCGCGGGCCCCTCCGATGATCTCTTCTCCAGCACCCATCAGCTACCTCGAAACCCTAATCCGCATCGCTCCTCGAAGCCGCCACCAACAGAGCTGACAGCCGTTGCTCCCTCCGACCATCGCCTGACCTTAGCCCCCTCTCTCTCGCTCCACTCTCTCTCCTTGAATCCCGCATCAAAACTCCTCCGCACCCATTAAACCCCTGCCGATCAGAATAGCACCCCTCCTCCTTGATTCACGCAGACAGCACCAACAGTCCTCCTCCCTCGTCGTGGATCAACAGTGAGCTCTTCCTTTCTTTTCTATTTTTAATAACGTTGTATTTCTTTTTAAATTCAGATTTATTTATATAAATTTTTAATGTAGGAAAGAGCGAATTTTTAATGTATGAAAGAGCGAATTTTTAACATATGAAACATGTGATTTTTGTTTAAATGAAAACCATATAAAGATATGATTTTCATATAGTATAGATAATAAAAATTCGATCTTTATTATGTAGAAAGGTTAAAAATATAATTTTTATTATATAGAAAGGTTAAAAATATAATTTTTATATAGTAGAAATATTAAAAATATGATTTTTATCATATGTGAAATATAAAAATGTGATTTTTATAAAGTAGAAATATAAAAAATATGATTTTTATATTTTAGAAAGAATAGAAATTCGATCTTTAATTCATAGAAGAGATAAAGGAATGATTTTTATAATGAAATAGCGAAAGATTACATCTTTGAAGTAGGAAAGATATGATTTTTTATATTATAAAAATAATAAAAATATAATCTTTGTAATGACCCGCATCCTACGCATTGGGGGATCGTAGAATATTTATTTCTTTCCCGTATGAAGTCGTATGGTCATGTAACTTTGGTAAACATCCATTTGACTCATTTCCCATGCTCATGATTTTTGTCGATTTTTAAATGACCATTTTGCCCCTAGTTGGTACTGTTTTGGCCATAACTTTTGATTGGAAAGGAATTTTGACCTGAAACCACTTCCATTGGATTCGTTTGATAGTTTACCTTTCCATAGAGTGGTCATAATAGCCAAACGGACTTACCGTTTGGGAGATATGGCTGAAATAAGGTTTGGAGGGGGAAAAACTGCTTAACCGGGCCAAATAAGGTGATTAGTGGATAATCCCATAACCCATTTCGGGATTAGGGTTATGGGGAGGCTGAAATGAGATAGAGGATCATTCCATTTCAGTTTTCTAGCCTCCACTTATCACCAAGTAACCCTAAAAATCGCCTCCAACCTCTAAATCACCTCCAAATCACCTTTTGGTCAAGGATTTGGCTTAGCAACCCCTAATCAAGGAAGATCTACACCAAAGCAACATTGGAGCTGTTGTTTAGCATTAGGATTCACATCAAATCAGAGATTTATTTCAGATCTTTGTTTATTTGTGGCTAAGGTGAGTGATTTACATAGTTTTGCACTAATTATGGCTAATTAGGGGTAATTAGTGTTAATTAGCGAATTTATACACTAATAAATTCGGGAAAAATGTTCATAAATTCCTAAATGATGTTTTAGACCTCTGATATGAATTTGGGTTAATTTGGTTAATTTCTGTTAATCCTATCATCAGGTTCACCTAAAACATGCTTAAGGGGAAATATGGGGTTTTGGGGTATGTTTGATCCATTTTAACCTATCATATTGATGTTTTGATGTTTATGGTTGATTATGCATGTTGCTATGACTGTATGATATGCTTTGTGATTGGTTTCAATAGTTAGAATGGTCGAAAACGTCGTCGAATGGCGTAAACACTTGTTGGAACAGTTTCAGAAAACAGTGCAGGGTTCGGATCGGATCGGATATGGGGCTCGGATCGGATATGTCGAACTGGGCAAGGGATTCGATCGGATCGGAACCTGACACTTGGGAAAAGTGGCAAAAAGGAAGGCCACGCTAACTGAACTGGGATCGGATCGGATTAAGGAGGACGGATCGGAGCGGAAGCATGAAGATGGATCGGATCGGAGCACGCGAAGGATAAGGAGGACGGATCGGAGTGGAAGCATGAAGATGGATCGGATCGGGGCACGCAAAGGATAAGGAGGCGGATCTGAGCGGAAGCACGAACTGGAGGGGAGATAGCACCCGACCCGACCCGAGGAGAAAACACCCGACCCGTACCAGAAGAAGACTCGACCCGAACCAATGAGGGATACCCGACCCGAACCGACGGCTTGAGGAGGAACCCGACCCGACCCAGTATTGACCAATAACCCGAGATGCAAAGGTAGTCCAATATGGGAAGTTAGAGCTCAGGATCCAGTTGGAAACCGATGAGTTCACTTCATGGTTGGACTTTGCTGCGGGACGTGTGCTAAGGAGTTGTCGACGTTCATAACTTCAATTCACCACTAAAAATGAAGGATGGCTACTTATCAGTGCAGTAGGGTCATTATGACCTGAGGGGCAAGGTGATGGTAGCAAGACTACGTTATCAGTGTAGTAGGGTCATTATGACCTGAGGGGCAAGGTGATGCGTAGTAAGACTATGAGCCAGCGCAGATGGGGTGAACAACTCCATGGGGCAAGTGGACATAGTAAGGATTGGTAAGGCTATGAGCCAGCACAGATGGGGTGAACAACTCCATGGGGCAAGTGGACATAGCGAAGGATTAGTGGCTACGTTATCAGTGCAGTGAAGCCATTTATGACTTCATGGGGCAAAGTGATCGTAGCAAGGGTGGGTGATCGAAGTGGTGGACATCGTATGTTTTACGCACTGAGTGAGAGATGTGAGAATGGATGCTATGTTTGATTGTTTACCATCACTATGACATGCACACCTCCCCCACCTCCGTATCTTTATACCGTTTGATATAGCACCTTAGAGTGTTGTACAATATGTAGTGCTAACTCTTTGGTTGCAGGTCCAGATTCAGGTATGTTTTAGTCTACCTGTTATTGTTCACTTTAGATGCTTATCGCTCATACCAGGCTTTATGTCTGACCCAGAGTTTTATGTCTCCTCTTATTACTCTGGGTGCTCACACGAGCAAACTAGAGACAGGTTAGTTGGTGGTGCGCGAGCAGCTGATTCGGAGGCGGGCAGGAGGCTTCCACGTATGACATATATATACATTCTCCCTGTGTCGTTGGTGGTCGCTACTTGGGCATTAGTAGTGTACCTCCTTTATCTTACTTTTGCTTTGAGACAGTTTGAAAGTTGTAATAAGCTGTATTTTGGATTTCCGCTGCTATGATGTTTGGTTCTGATTTTCAGCTTATGCACTGTCTCTCCTGTTTTATGTCAAGTATGTTATTATTATATTTTGTTCTATGCGCTGTGAGACATTCTACAGGTTCCTTGTATGTTCATTTCCTTCTTCCTTTTCCTTCTAACGACCCGTTCCGTGCTAACTGGACATGTGTATAGCGCAAAATTGGAGGAAATGTCAGTTGGTGCGGGGCGGTCCATCACACTTGGTATCAGAGCTCTAGGTTGCATAGTTAACATAGGGAAAGACACCAGGGAGAGATAGTACGTATATGAGAGCGCGTATTTGTGATTACTTTTGTTTTCAAAAGCTGTATATATATATATATACACACTATTAGTAGTATAAGAATGAAGTCGTACTGCACTAGCACCACTATGGGGTCGTTAATCGTTTCCCTTTTTCAGATTGACGATGAGCCGAGACACGAGGGTTGCTGGTAGAGGGACCAACCATGGGGATGCCGCTGACATGAGGGCGATGTTTACTAACCTCATGAGAGACATGCTTAGAGAAGTGCAAGGGGCAGTTCCCAATCCCGGAGTTGGTGTTGGCCCAGTAGTGCAGGCGCCTAGGGTCGATTTCGCCAAGTTGTGCAAGGATTACACAAACCTTGGTGGGAAGCCGTTCCACGGGACGGAGTTGGCCATAGATGTTCAAGATTGGATGGATAGATGTGATCGTATCTTCGATGACTTGGGTCTTGAGGATGCGATGAAGAGAAGGCTAGCGTCTCGTCAGCTGCAAGGGCGAGCGATGAATTGGTGGAATGCCATTGGAACAACTACTCCAGAGGACCAGGTTACTTGGGATCAGTTCAAGGCTCGCTTTAGCGAGAAGTTCATTCCAGCTGCCCAGAAGTCAGTGTTGTTCAAGAGGTTCTTGGAACTCAAGCAGAATGGGAGGGCAGTTTCTGACTATATTGCTGAGTTCGACACTTTGTCGAAATATGGACTGTCTCTCATTGACACTCCTGAGAAGAAGAATGAGAAGTTTATTACTGCTTTGGATGGATACTTGGGGGAAAGGCTTATCAACCACATCGATGAGACTTTTGAATCGATCGTGGGGAAAGCTTTGAGATCAGAGAGTCTTTACCCTAAGTCAAAGACTAAGGCTGCATCTGCAGAACGGCCAAAGCCGCAAGCAGGCGGTGGAGGTAAGAATAACTTTCAGAATAAGAGGAAGCAGGACTAGTCTAAAGGTGGCCAGAAAAAGAGCAAGAAAGATGTTGAGTGCTTCAACTGTGGTAAGAAGGGCCATTATGCTAAAGAATGTCGGGCCAAGCCAGCGGAAAGGAAGTGCTACAACTGTGGTCAAGTGGGACATCATAAAGATAAGTGTCCGCAACCTCTTAAGGAGAAGCAGATTGTGAAAGCATATGCTATTGATGCTGTTCCTTCTTCGTCGAATGCCCCAACTGCAGCGGAGAAAGGAAAGAATGTTGTTATTCAAGGTATGCTTTCTATTTATGATGTACCAGTTCGAGTTTGGTTTGATACTGGGGCTTCCCGTTCCTTCATATCTAGTGACCTGGTAGATAGGTTGGGACTGGAACCCGAGATAGTCGATATACCATTGGTTGTGACGAACCCGATTGGCGGTTCGACTATCCTTAGTATGATTTGCAGGAATTTGGTCTTATCGAGTCATGGATGTATGTTTGTATGT
Source organism: Allium sativum (assembly GCA_030737875.1). NCBI lineage: Eukaryota > Viridiplantae > Streptophyta > Magnoliopsida > Asparagales > Amaryllidaceae > Allium > Allium sativum. Next base: position 655,049,253 of record CM060920.1, read on the forward strand.
GATTGCTTCGTTTTGGGCTTTACTGGGTATGGGATTATATTGGGAGTCGATTGGCTCCAAAGATACGGGGTGGTGGTAGACTGTGAGGGCTTTTTGGTGACAGTGAGGGTGGATGATGGGCGGAGGGTAGCGTTTGGTAATCTACCTAGTGATGGGGTTATGGCTAGTTTTGTAAATTCCCTCGACATCCCACAGGATGAGTTGTCAGATGTGCCCGTGGTTAGACAGTATCCGGACGTCTTCCAGGAGGTGACCGAGCTTCCACCACACCGAGAGATTGAGTTCCGTATTGATTTAGTGAAAGATGCCAGACCTATAGTGATGCCAATTCGTCGTATGGCACCAACGGAGCAGCGAGAGCTCGGGGTGCAAGTCGGCAATCTTTTGAAGAAGGGATTTATTAGAAGGAGTGTCTCCGAGTGAGGAGCACCAGTCGTGTTTGCCACTAAGGCAGATGGTTCCCTTCGTTTGTGTGTGGACTATCGCGAGTTGAATAAGGTGACGAGGAATAATAAGTATCCTCTGCCGCGGATAGATGATTTGTTTGATCAACTGGAAGGAGCAAGAGTGTTCTCCCAGTTGGACATCGCGACGGGATTTCATCAGCTTCGAGTAGCGGAAGAGAGTGTTCTGAAAAAGGCATTTAGGACGCCGTCTGGATTTTATGAGTGGTTGGTCATGCCATTTGGGTTGACCAATGCACCAGCCTACTTTGTGGATTTTATGAATCGAGTATTCAGAGATCAGTTGAATAAGTTTGTTCTTGTGTTCGTGGATGATATCCTTGTTTACTCAAGGACAGAGGAGGAACACAAGGGACACTTGAGGATAGTGATGGAGGTGTTGAGGAAACACCAATTGAAAGCGAAATTCTCTAAGTGTCATTTTTGGAGAAGGGAAGTGAGATTCTTGGGTCATGTTGTTTAAGAAAGTGGTATTGCCGTGGACCCTGCGAAGGTGGCTACGGTACAGGATTGGCCAACACCCAAGATGCGACAGATGTAAGAAGTTTCTTGGGATTAGCTGGATATTATCGTAAGTTTATCCAGGACTTCTCCAAGATGGCAGCACCGTTGACTCAATTGACTAAGAAGAATCAGTCCTTCGTCTGGGACGGAGTGTGTGAGGATGCCTTCAAGAGTCTAAAAGAGAAGTTGACGCGTGCGCCAGTGTTAGTCATTCATAAAGGGAATGAAGAGATGACGGTATACACGGATGCTTGTGGTACCGGACTGGGTGCGGTATTGATGCAAGGAGGTAGGGTTGTAGCTTATGCTAGTCGACAGCTAAAGCCTCATGAGAAGAAGTATCCTACCCATGATTTGGAATTAGCAGCGATTGTATTTGCGCTGAAGATGTGGAGACACTATCTCTTGGGAGAAAGATTTGAGTTGTTTACCGATCATAAATCGTTAAAGTATCTCTTCTCTCAGAAAGATCTGAATCTCCGACAGCAGAGATGGTTAGAGTTCTTGGCTTCGTATGATTTTGATATCGCATATACACCTGGGAAAGGTAATGCGGTAGTCGATGCCTTGAGTAGGAGACATGCCAGCTTAGGGGCAATGTTTCTTGAATGGAAGCAACTGGAGTATATCGCGGGGTTTGATTTCAGACCAAGGTGCGAATTGGATCCAGTCATGCTAGCTAGTTTAGCTATCAGACCCACTTTGATAGAGCGGATTGGTTCCAGCCAGAGGAACGATCCTAATCTATTGGAAATCATCTCCAAGTTAGAGATGATCATCGATGGTGAGGAGATGAATGTGTATGGGCTTGATCGAGATGGATGGCTTCGAAAGAATGGAAGACTAGTTGTGCCCAACGTGAATGGCTTGAGGGATGAAGTGCTTAGAGTATGTCATCATTCAAAACTGACTATACATCCCGGTGGTAATAAGATGTATCGAGACATGAAGCAGACTTACTACTGGGAAGGGATGAAAAGGGACGTTGGGAAGTTTATATCCAAATTCATGAATTGCCAGCTAGTTAAAGCCGAGCAAAAGAAGCCTAGTGGGTTATTGCAACCATTAGAAATTCCCGAATGGAAATGGGAGCAAGTCTCGATGGATTTCATCGATGGTTTACCAAGGACTAGATCGGGATATGATAGCATTTGGGTAATTGTGGATCGATTGACTAAAAGCGCAAGATTTATACCAGTCAAATCGACCAGAACGGTAGCCAAGTTGGCAGAATTGTATATGAAGTGGGTAGTGAGATTTCATGGAGTACCCAAAAGCATTGTGAGTGACCGAGACCCGTTGTTCACTAGTGGGTTTTGGAAGAGCTTATAGGAGGCTCTAGGGTCAGGATTACATCTCAGTACCGCATATCATCCTCAGACCGACGGTCAGACGGAGAGGGTGAATCGTATATTGGAAGACCTCTTGAGAGCTTGTATATTGGATTTTGGTGGATCATGGGATGACCATTTACATCTAGTAGAGTTTGCATATAATAATAGCTACCAATCCAGTATCGGTATGGCTCCATATGAAGCTTTGTACGGAAGACCGTGCAACTAACCATCGTGTTGGATAGAGACTGGCGAGAAGTTTGTGCTTGGACCAGATGTGGTGAGAGAAACTTCGGATAAGATTAAGATCATTCAGCAACGAATGAAAGTTGCCTAAGATAGGCAGAAGAGTTATGCTGATAAGAGAAGAAGAGACTTGAAATTCTACGTTGGTGACTTGGTGTTTGTCAAGATCTCTCCGTTGAAGAGCGTGATACGATTTGGTAGGAGAGGCAAGTTGGCACCAAGATTTGTTGGCCCATTCCCTGTTCTTGAACTAGTCGTGAATTTGGCATATAAAGTCGGATTACCAGAGAAAATGGCGGGAGTTCACAATGTGTTTCATGTTTCCCAACTAAGGAAGTTCGTTCACGACTCAGATATGACTATTTCACCTGATCAGTTAGAGGACTTCGAAGTAGAACCCGAGGCGGTTGGGAACCACAAGCCGATTCGTATTGTGGGACACGATACGAAGCAAATTCGAAGGAAGTCGGTGAAGCTAGTCAAGGTTAAGTGGGGCGAGGACGAGAAAGACTGTACTTGGGAGACAGAGGAGAGCATTAAGAGGGCATATCCAGAACTCTTTGCTTGGTAAGATTTATTTTGCAATTTAGTTTTCCGCATGCTAGGGTAGACTTGTTTTGCTTGTTTGCATGTTTGATTGTTGTTTTATGGTTGATAGGCATGCGGGAACCTTTGTGTGTGTTTTGATTGAGGAATTTCGGGGGCGAAATTTCTTAAAGGGGGGAGAGTGTAATGACCCGCATCCTACGCATCGGGGGATCGTAGAATATTTATTTCTTTCCCGTATGAAGTCGTATGGTCATGTAACTTTGGGAAACATCCATTTGACTCATTTCACATGCTCATGATTTTTGTCGATTTTTAAATGACCATTTTGCCCCTAGTTGGTACTGTTTTGGCCATAACTTTTGACTGGAAAGGAATTTTGACCTGAAATCACTTCCATTGGATTCGTTTGATGGTTTACCTTTCCGTAGAGTGGTCATAATAGCCAAACGGGCTTACCGTTTGGGAGAGATATGGCTGAAATAAGGTTTGGAGGGGGAAAAACTGCTTAACCGGGCCAAATAAGGTAATTAGTGGATAGGCCCATAACACATTTCGGGATTAGGGTTATGGGGAGGCTGAAATGAGATAGAGGATCATTCCATTTCAGTTTTCTAGCCTCCACTTATCACCAAGAAACCCTAAAAATGGCCTCCAACCTCTAAATCACCTCCAAATCACCTTTTGGTCAAGGATTTGGCTTAGCAACCCCTAATCAAGGAAGATCTACACCAAAGAAACATTGGAGCTGCTGTTTAGCATTAGGATTCACATCAAATCAGAGATTTATTTCAGATCTTTGTTTATTTGTGGCTAAGGTGAGTGATTTGCATATTTTTGCACTAATTATGGCTAATTAGGGGTAATTAGTGTTAATTAGCGAATTTACACGCTAATAAATTCGGGAAAAATGTTCATAAATTCCTAAATGATGTTTTAGACCTCTGATATGAATTTGGGTTAATTTGGTTAAGTTTTGTTAATCCTATCATTAGTTTCACCTAAAACATGCTTAAGTGGAAATATGGGGTTTTGGGGTATGTTTGATCCATTTTAACCTATCATATTGATGTTTTGATGTTTGTGGTTGATTATGCATGTTGCTATGACTGTGTGATATGCTTTGTGATTGGTTTCAATAGTTAGAATGGTCGAAAACGTCGTCGAATGGCGTAAACACTTGCTGGAACAGTTTCAGAAAACAGTGCAGGGTTCGGATCGGATCGGATATGGGGCTCGGATCGGATATGTTGAACTGGGCAAGGGATTCGATCGGATCGGAACCTGAAACTTGGGAAAAGTGGCAAAAAGGAAGGCCACGCTAACTGAACTGGGATCGGATTGGATTAAGGAGGACGGATCGGAGCGGAAGCATGAAGATGGATCGGATTGGAGCACGTGAAGGATAAGGAGGACGGATCGGAGCGGAAGCATGAAGATGGATCGGATCGGAGCACGTGAAGGATAAGGAGGCGGATCGGAGCGGAAGCACGAACTGGAGGGGAGATAGCACCCGACCCGACCCGAGGAGAAAACACCCGACCCGTACCAGAAGAAGACCCGATCTGAACCAATGAGGGATACCCGACCCGAACCGACGGCTTGAGGAGGAACCCGACCCGACCCAATATTGACAAATAACCCGAGATGCAAAGGTAGTCCAATATGGGAAGTTAGAGCTCAGGATCCAGTTGGGAACCGATGAGTTCACTTCGTGGTTGGACTTTGCTGCGGGACTTGTGCTAAGGAGTTGTCGACGTTCATAACTTCGATTCACCACTAAAAATGAAGGATGGCTACTTATCAGTGCAGTAGGGTCATTATGACCTGAGGGGCAAGGTGATGGTAGCAAGACTACGTTATCAGTGCAGTAGGGTCATTATGACCTGAGGGGCAAGGTGATGCGTAGTAAGACTATGAGCCAGCGCAGATGGGGTGAATAACTCCATGGGGCAAGTGGACATAGTAAGGATTGGTAAGGCTATGAGCCAGCGCAGATGCGGTGAACAACTCCATGGGGCAAGTGGACATAGCAAAGGATTAGTGGCTACGTTATCAGTGCAGTGAAGCCATTTATGACTTCATGGGGCAAAGTGATCGTAGCAAGGGTGGGTGATCGAAGTGGTGGACATCGCATGCTTTACACACTGAGTGAGAGATGTGAGAATGGATGCTATGTTTGATTGTTTACCATCACTATGACATGCACACCTCCCCCACCTCCGTATCTTTATACCGTTTGATATAGTACCTTAGAGTGTTGTACAGTATGTAGTGCTAACTCTTTGGTTGCAGGTCTACGTTCAGGTATGTTTTAGTCTACCTGTTATTGTTCACTTTAGATGCTTATCGCTCATACCAGGCTTTATGTCTGACCCAGAGTTTTATGTCTCCTCTTATTACTCTGGGTGATCACACGAGCAGACTAGAGACAGGTTAGCTGGTGGTGCGCGAGTAGCTGATTCGGAGGCAGGCAGGAGGCTTCCACGTATGATATATATATATATATATACACATTCTCCCTGTGTCGTTGGTGGTCGCTACTTGGGCATTAGTAGTGTACCTCCTTTATCTTACTTTGGCTTTGAGACAGTTTGAAAGTAGTAATAAGCTGTATTTTGGATTTCCGCTGCTATGATGTTTGGTTCTGATTTTCAGCTTATGCACTGTCTCTCCTGTTTTATGTCAAGTATGTTATTATTATATTTTGTTCTATGCGCTGTGAGATATTCTACAGGTTCCTTGTATGTTCATTTCCTTCTTCCTTTTCCTTCTGACGACCCGTTCCGTGCTAACTGGACATGTGTACAACGCAAAATTGGAGGAAATGTCGGTTGGTGCGGGGCCGGCCGTCACAATCTTTATTATATGAACATCGATGTAAAAATAGAATTTTTATCTATGTAGTAGTGGTGTAAAAATAGATTTTTTATCTATATAATAGCGGTATAAAAATGTGATTTTTATATATGTAGTGAAAGCGGCCAACGAAAGTGGCAAAAGGCGAGAACAGCGAAGACTTCTACATTTGAAGAGTCGTGGCGTTTGGATTAGCTAGTCGGTGAGAACTTCTCACTTTTGATTTTATTTTCTTGTTATATAAACATATACTAGGATGCAGACGGTGTTTAGTAGCACCCGACACCCATCGTCCACAGACCATGGACGGCTTGTATGCTTGTTTGTTTGATTTTGATGCATAGTTGATTGTGTGATGTGATGTGAAATGAAATAAAATATTTATATAGTTGAAATAAAATATTTTATAGTGGAAAATATTTTATAGTTAAAAATAGAATTTTTAACGTATATATGAAAAGAAATAGATTAATATAAACAAATCGAACGATTTGTTATATACACATATTTGACTGATATTGATTGGGACGATAAATTTTACACATCGCCCAACTGCACAAATAAAATCTGTGTTTGATTGTTTGAAAACCCCAAACGGGTATTGGGATGATATATGGCATACACTAATCCCAATAATTAGCTATATGTCGATCGATTGATTGCCAGGCTATTATAAGTGTGGAATATTTATATTTGATGCTTATACAGTGTAGAATGCACTTTGGATGATGGTTGGTTATTCGTCATTGTGAAAATATACATGCATTGTATGGAAATCCATAGAAATAAAATCTATGGTAATCGATTGGGCCTCATTCCAGTTTTGAAATAGAATATTTGAAGAGAACTATTTGAATAAAATATTTGAATAGAAATATTTGAAAAAGAAATATTTGAAATAGAATATTTGAAAATTGAAGTATATGAAGCCGTGTTGATTAGATTGATGCCATTTTGACGTGAACGATATTTATATCGATTTTATTCATTTTATAATGAATATCGAAAGAGATTTCAAAATCTGATATTTTGAATAGAATTGAAATTCGAATTGGAATTGAATAGAAATGAATTCGAATTGAAATTGAATTGAACTAAAAACGAACTGAAATTGAATTAGAAATCAATTTGAATTGAAATCAGTTTGAAATGAATTTAAAACGAATTTATAAGAAAAAATTCAATTTTGATTTGAATTAGAAATGAAGTTGAAATCGTTTTGAAAATGAATTTAAAACGAATTATAAAAATACGTTTTAAAAGGAAATCGACGAAATATATAATATACATATATATTATATATATAATGGCCTGAATAGAACGCGTCGCGCCGCGGTAGTTCGTGAATTTCGACCATTGACTTTGAATGGATATTGCGGGAGATCCGACCGTCGGATTCTCCTAAAACCGGAACCGTTGGGTTCGTATCGAAAAGAGCTTTCTAACGAATATTAGAAATTATAAATCTAACGGTTGGATTTGGAATTATGTCCAAATCAAATTTGGAAAAGGTCGCTGTAAGTGCAGTTCAATGGCCGTTGATGGAAATCGACTGTACGGGCCTTGATAAAATTATTAAAAATAGTAATAATTTGTGTAGAATCATAAGAAATGATTTGGGATGAAAAACTCCATATTTGAAAAGATAAAAATAGATTTTTATAGAAATGAACTAGTTTTGAACTAGAATTATAATTCTATTTATTTTTAAAATAAATAAATTGGATTTGAAATGGTTTTGAAAATAACCAAGATTTCCAATAATTGAATTGGAAGGGATTTGAATCGAAATTGTCCTTGGAATATTTCGATGTTGGATTTCGTGATGATACAGATATGGTTATGGAAATTTGAAAGATATATATATATCATTATTTCCAATATGATATTTGTTGGTCGTGGAATTTGATATTGAATATAAGCCGATATATTTTCTATTTAGAGCCTTGTATTTAATATCAAATGTGATTTGGGTTTTTCGTGAATGGTGTCTTCATTAACACTGTTCTTAAGCCCAGTTGAGAAAAAGATTAAATCTTTTTATTTATATTTAATGAAGTGTACCAATTAAACAATATTTAATTGGAATTGAATTGGTATTGATTTTTGGGTTTATCGAGAACAATGTTTTAAATAACACTTGTTCTTTAACCCGATAATTAACGGAATGTGATTTTGGGTTGTCGTGAACGGTATCTTCAATAATACTGTTCTTAGACCCAAAGGAGTTAAAAAAGTCAGAAACTAACTGGAGATTAGTTAAGAAGAATGGTTTCTGAGGTATTGATTTGATGTTGGTTTCGGCCTTCGGGGTTAATACTTAGGGAATTGCTCACTTGCTATTTTACGGTTAGGGACTAATTGAAATATGATGTGATTTTGGGGTTTATCGTGAACCGTGTTTTAAATGACGCTGATTCTTTAACCTAGTTAAAGATTAAAACTAAGTGGAGTTTTAATGAATCTTTAATTAGATTGAGAAGATCGAGAATGGAGTATCACCAGTTTTTCTCCAGGCGATAGTCAAATCTTTAATTAGATTTGAACGTGAAATGGTAATTGAATTTACCGATAACACCGTGGTGTTAGATATGAAGTATTACCAGTTTTACTTCATGGGATGAATAGGTTGGGATTAGGAAATTAAAACAAATGATTACTTCGGTAAGGTTCGTTAATCCCGACTTGTTTGAATTTATATTCAAAAGAAGATTAAAGAATAAATTTAAAGGATTTATCTTTGATAAAATTAATGGGAACCTTTCCCTAAGAATGTGAAATTTAGAAACTAACTGTCGGTTGGCTAAGCAGAATGGTTTTCTGGATATTGATCTGATGTTGGTTTCGGCCTTCGGGGCTAATATTTGGGGAATTATTCTTTTGATTAATTTACAGTTAGTAACTGATGAATTGGAATAAGGCGGATGTTGTGTTTGTGTAACACTTGTTTATTATATACATGAGTTATTCGGAAAGACCGGGTTAATCTCATTCTGAATAACTGATACGACGATAAGTCGAAGATGAAGACGGTGGTTGAAGACCGGAGGTCTTCACGTCGTTTGGATAATTACTGATGATCTTGATTGGGTCGTACACCCAAGAGGAGAGAATCAGTTGGTGGTCGTCTAGACGTACTTGGAGATAGATGGGTATGTGGGGTACTAGGTGCCTCCGGTTTCGTTCAGACCCAGAACGGACTTGTAAATGGACTGTGTGACAGACATCGGATTTCATTCTTGTGACTGATATCGATTGCATAGAGTGGTTTGCCTATGTGGCATGCTAAGATGCAAATGATCGAGGCTTCTGTTGAAAAGCAAAGTCTTGTGGTTAATGATCAAAACACCGCCTATGTGGCATAGCTTTGTGTAACATGAATTCGTTTGCCTCCTACCCCGGTTGTGAACTAAAAACGGGAGAAGGACCTCAGGGAGGGCATGCGTTTCTTTCTAGCTAGAAGTGGTGTCAGTGGTTTTACACGCCCTGACAAGTTTGACTTATGTGGTTGTTGCTGTTACAAGGCGCCTCGATTTGATCGGACGATCCGGGTCAGATGGAGTCATTCGTTGGCTCATTTACGCCCCAAAGGGCGGGGAAACGCATTGTTCAGGCATTTTAATCCACATCGGTGGACCAGCCCTGTCGCTTCAAAGGCTTGACTGAGTACTTGCCTAAGGCTCGGGCTAGACAGTCTCGAATCGGTAGAGGACTATCTTTTGCCTCGGTTCACAGACGGAAATCCAATTTCCAAATACGTGAGTTTGCGGTTTTGATTGTAGAGCCTAGTATGGCGACATGATATATGGTACCCATGCCGTCTATGATTGATATTTATGATTGAAATTGTTTTGACACTATACACTTATGATAGTATCAAATGATTTGTTTTAAACGTACCAAACATGTTGGGCTATTATAAGGGAAAACCCTATCCCCCGGCTTGCGTTGCATTGAGTTATAGGACCTAGGTCTTATAATAGCTTCATTTTTCCAATAAGCATTGCGCTGTTTTGTTATATGCACTGGTACTCTTGGGAGGAAACCCGTTCCGTGTTATACTGCGTAGTCCCTTGATATATCCGATTTAAATTAAAGTTTTAAATAACTGTTTTAGTTCTCACACCAATCACATGACTGACTTGGAGTTTATTGCTTTAACCTAAACTCTGGGTGCCCTTATTTTGACACGGGCAGCTAGTAGTTTTGGTTTTGGTTTTGCAGATTTATATTCATAGGATCCTGATTTACAGCTGGAACGATACTCAGAAAGCTTTGTATCTGCGTATTACTTCTAGTTGTGTATTGTATTATTTTCCGCTGCTATGTAATGTATTGTAATCTCTGAAATTTATCGAATGTAATATTCATTTATACTCTGTATATTCTTGTATTCTGATGAATTATTGTAATATACAATGAAATGTTCTTCCGTCTGCGTTCGGTTTGTGGCTTGCTCTCGACTCAATCCGGGCTTTCCTCACCGGGGGAGTTCGGGTCGTTTCATTTTAGTATCAGAGCTTTGGTTTACAAAGCTCAGATAACAAGGCACATTAGAACCATACGAAAGAATTCATCAGAGATTGGATTAGTAATATCCAATAAGAATGACTCGTTAGAGATGGGATCAGTAGTGTCCAAGAATGAGTGTGAAGAGTATATTTTTGAAAGTAAAAACAAGTTTTGTTTTGAAATTTAAATCACTTATTCGTATTTGATTATTTATTATATATTGATTTGGACAATCCAATATATAAAGATTTTGCATATATGTCTTTCAAACGTTTATTCGAAGTTTTAATGTATTGGATAGTTATAGAATCGCACTCTAGTGCCCGGGGATAATTCTGGTAATGGGGCACCATCGCCAGTATTTACTTTCGAGTTTTGAAAGTGAGATTTCTATATATTTCCAATTGACTGGTGTGAGAACCGAAACTAGATAGAGCTTATTGTTATGATTTGGCATCAAAAATCTGATTTTTGACAATGTATCAAAGTTATGAATTTCAAAAGCTAATCAACTAAATGATTGATGGTTGTGTTGTTGATTATTAGTTGATTTATTAAAATTTGTACCATAGCCCAATTGAACCAAATAGTGAATTGTATTGAAATTTGGTCGCATTTGCATGCATGCACATGTACTTACATTGAACAGGTCAAAGCAAGGAGGCTAGAGTAGAGAATAAAATTGTTTGCCCGACAAATAGGTACATGTTTACCATAATTTACTGTTTTGTTTGGGTGATGATGATTTTATGAGCCGATTGGATTTTTTTTTTTTTTTGAGAACAGAGGGCCTGTATGGCAATTTCGGTATTTTCCTGGTACTCCCGGTGCAGGGGAGGTTATGGCGAAATTTTTCCAAAATTTACGGTGTTAGCCAAAATTTTGAATAATTTGAAAAGTTCTTAGAAACTGAAAAGTTGAAGAACTTAAGCCGTAGTGAAAATACTGGAAGTTGAGTTGATTTGTGAAACAACTTTCGACTTCGTTCCTTTTCGGGGACGAAAAGTTTTAAGTGGGGGAGACTGTAATAACCCGGAAATCAGAGCCAATTTAAAAATTTTATTTTGGCAATTTTAGTGAATTTTGATTATTTAAAATGAATTATTTTATATAATATCGACGAGAAATTTATTTTGAATAGAATTTGAACGTACATATTTATATAGATTGTCGTTAGAATATAAATATTTATTTTAAGTTATAAAAGGAATTGAAAATGGCGTGGTAGTTCGATAATTCGATTTCAAATTTCAAATGAATGTACCGGGTTCAAAATAAACCGGATTTTAGTGAAACCAAAAATATTTGAATCTAATTGGGAATATCTTTCCAACGAATCCGAAAAATCGAAATTTCGTAGCGGGGATCAAAGATATGTCTAGTTGAAATTTCAGAATAGTCATTATGGAATTTCGGCCCTTGAAAATAGCCATTTTGAAAACGACCTCGGTTTTCGACGAAACCACTTTTATTGGATCCGTGATGTCAAGTTATTGCTAGATTCCAAATTTCATAATTTTTCGAATAAATATGAGGGCGTGGCAAAGGAAAACGCGTTAGACCAGTTTCAGTTGATTTTAATCGTCTGGAAAATGGCTATTTTTCAAACGATCTCAGAATTCGATGAAACTAGTTTTGTTAGGACCGTATCGCCAATACGAAGTTAGAAAATATTTTTTCGGGAATTTTTAGAGTTTGTATGTGGCCCCGGTAAATTGAAATGCGCGTCCAAATTCAATATATAGAGTTATATGTTGATTTTGACGAAAACTGATCGAAACGATCGAATCAGCCTGCGATACATATCCCATTGTGTTCGGAATGGGGGTAATTAGCTACGGACGACAGGCGGTGGGTCTCATTTGGAGGTTGAATAAAAAGTCAACTTAATAGGAGAAATATATTAAATTAAATAATTAAATATATATTATATTATTTCCACCTAAGCCCTCATTCCCCTTTCTATCTTCCCGCCTCCCCTCCCCGTCGTTCAAAGCCAAATCAAACTAAAAAAAAAGAAATCGCGGAGTCCCCCTCGCCTACGTCGACGATCAGCATCGCCCCCCCCCCCCAATCGACGGAGCGCCCCGCTGACCTCTACCTCGCGAAGACGCCGCGGGCCCCCTCCGATGATCTCTTCTCCAACGCCCCTCAGCTACCTCGAAACCCTAACCCGCATCACTCCTCGAAGCCGCCACCAACAGAGCTGACCGCCGTTGCTCCCTCCGACCATCGCCTGACCTTAGCCCCCTCTCTCTCGCTCCACTCTCTCTCCTTGAACCCCGCGTCAAAACCCCTGAGCACCCATTAAACCCCTGCCGATCAGAACAGCACCCCTCCTCCTTGATTCGCGCAGACAGCACCACCGGTCCTCCTCCCTCGTCATGGATCAACAGTGAGCCCTTCCTTTCTTTTCTATTTTTAATAACGTTATATTTCTTTTTAAATTCAGTTTTATTTATATAAATTTTTAACGTAGGAAAGAGAGAATTTTTAATGTATGAAAGAGCGAATTTTTAACGTATGAAAGATGTGATTTTTGTTTATATGAAAACCATATAAAGATATGATTTTTATATAGTATAGATAACAAAAATTCGATCTTTATTATGTAGAAAGGTTAAAAATATAATTTTTATATAGTAGAAATATTAAAAATATGATTTTTATCATATGTGAAATATAAAAATGTGATTTTTATAAAGTAGAAATATTAAAAATATGATTTTTATATTTTAGAAAGAATAGAAATTCGATCTTTAATTCATAGAAGAGATAAAGGAATGATTTTTATAATGAAATAGCGAAAAGATTACATCTTTGAAGTAGGAAAGATATGATTTTTTATATTATAAAAATAATAAAAATATAATCTTTATTATATGAACATCGATGTAAAAATAGAATTTTTATCTATATAGTAGCGGTGTAAAAATAGAATTTTTACCTATATAATAGCGGTATAAAAATGTGATTTTTATATATGTAGTGAAAGCGGGCAACGAAAGTGGCAAAAGGCGAGAACAGCGAAGACTTCTACATTTGAAGAGTCGTGGCGTTTGGATTAGCTAGTCGGTGAGAACTTCTCACTTTTGATTTTATTTTCTAGTTATATAAACATATACTAGGATGCAGACGGTGTTTAGTAGCACCCGACACCCGTCGTCCACAGACCATGGACGGCTTATATGCTTGTTTGTTTGATTTTGATGTGTAGTTGATTGTGTGATGTGATGTGAAATGAAATAAAATATTTATATAGTTGAAATAAAATATTTTATAGTGGAAAATATTTTATAGTTAAAAACAGAATTTTTAACATATATACGAAATGAAATAGATTAATATAAACAAATCGAACTATTTGTTTATATACACATATTTGACTGATATTGATTGGGACGATAAATTTTACACATCACCCAACTGCTCAAATAAAATCTGTGTTTGATTGTTTGAAAACCCCACACGGGTATTGGGATGATATATGACATACACTAGTCCCAATAATTAGCTGTATGACGATCGATTGATTGACAGGTTGTTATAAGCGTTGAATATTTATATTTGATGCTTATACAGTGTAGAATGCACTTTGGATGATGGTTGATTATTCGTCATTGTGGATATATACATGCGTTGTATGGAAATCCATAGAAATAAAATCTATGGTAATTAATTGGGCCTCATTCCAGTTTTGAAATAGAATATTTGAAGAGAACTATTTGAATAAAATATTTGAAATAAAATATTTGGAAATAGAAGTATATGAAGCCGTGTTGATTAGATTGACGCCATTTTGACGTGAACGATATTTATATCGATTTTATTCATTTTATAATGAATATCGAAAGTGATTTCAAAATATGATATTTTGAATAGAATTGAAATTCGAATGGGAATTGAATAGAAATGAATTCGAATTGAAATTGAATTGAATTGAATTGAAAACGAACTGAAATTGAATTAGAAATCAATTTGAATTGAAATCAGTTTAAATGAATTTAAAACGAATTTATAAGGAAAAATTCAATTTTGATTTGAATTAGAAATGAAGTTGAAATCGTTTTGAAAACGAATTTAAAACGAATTATAAAAATACGTTTTAAAAGGAAATCAATGAAATATATAATATATATATAATGGCCTGAATAGAACGCGCCGCGCCGCGGTAGTTCGTGAATTTCGACCATTGACTTCGAATGGATATTGCGGGAGATCCAACCGTCGGATTCTCCTAAACCATAACCGTTGAGTTCGTATCGAAAAGAGCTTTCTAACGAATATTAGAAATTAGAAATCTAATGGTTGGATTTGGAATTATGTCCAAATCAAATTTGGAAAAGGTCGTTGTAATTGCAGTTCGATGGCCGTTGATGGAAATCGACTGTACGGGCCTTGATAAAATTATTAAAAATAGTAATAATTTGTTTAAAATCATAAGAAATGATTTGGGAAGAATTGGGACGAAAAACTCCATATTTGAAAAGATAAAAATAGATTTTTATCGAAATGAACTAGTTTTGAACTAGAATTATAATTCTGTTTATTTTTAAAATAAATAAATTGGATTTGAAATGGTTTTGAAAATAACCAAGATTTCCAATAATTGAATTGGAAGGGATTTGAATCGAAATTGTCCTTGGAATATTTCGATGTTGGATTTCGTGATGATACAGATACGGTTATGGAAATTTGAGATATATATATATATCGTTATTCGCAATATGATATTTGTTAGTCGTGAAATTTGATATTGAATATAAGCCGATAAGTTTTCTATTCAGAGCCTTGTATTTAATATCAAATGTGATTTGGTTTGTCGTGAATGGTGTCTTCATTAACACTATTCTTAAGCCCAGTCGAGAAAAAGATTAAATCTTTTTATTTAGATTTAATGAAGTGTACCAATTAAACAATATTTAATTGGAATTGAATTGGTATTGATTTTTGGGTTTATCGAGAACAGTGTTTTAAATAAGACTTGTTCTTTAACCCGATAATTAATGGAATGTGATTTTGGGTTGTCGTGAACGGTATCTTCAATAATACTGTTCTTAGACCCAAAGGAGTTAAAAAAGTCAGAAACTAACTGGAGATTAGTTAAGAAGAATGGTTTCTGAGGTATTGATTTGATGTTGGTTTCGGCCTTCGGGGTTAATACTTAGGGAATTGCTCACTTGCTATTTTACGGTTAGGGACTAATTGAAATATGATGTGATTTTGGGGTTTATCGTGAACCGTGTTTTAAATGACGCTGATTCTTTAACCTAGTTAAAGATTAAAACTAAGTGGAGTTTTAATGAATCTTTAATTAGATTGAGAAGATCGAGAATGGAGTATCACCAGTTTTTCTCCAGGGGATAGTCAAATCTTTAATTAGATTTGAACGTGAAATGGTAATTGAATTTACCGAAAACACCGTGGTGTTAGATATGAAGTATTACCAGTTTTACTTCATGGGATGAATAGGTTGGGATTGGGAAATTAAAACAAATGATTACTTCGGTAAGGTTCGTTAATCCCGACTAGTTTGAATTGATATTGAAAAGAAGATTAAAGAATAAATTTAAAGGATTTATCTTTGATAAAATTAATGGGAACCTTTCCCTAAGGATGTGAAATTTAGAAACTAACTATCGGTTATCTAAGCAGAATGGTTTTCTGGATATTGATCTGATGTTGGTTTCGGCCTTCGGGGTTAATATTTGGGGAATTATTCTCTTGATTAATTTACGGTTAGTGACTGATGAATTGGAATGAGGCGTATGTTGTGTTTGTGTAACACTTGTTTATTATATACGCGAGTTATTCGGAAAGACCGGGTTAATCCCATTCTGAATAACTGATACGACGATAAGTCGAAGATGAAGATGGTGGCTGAAGACCGGAGGTCTTCACTTCGTTTGGATAATTACAGATGATCTTGATTGGGCCGTACAACCAAGAGGAGAGAATCAGTTGGTGATCGTCCAAACGTACTTGGAGATCGATGGGTATGCGGGGTACTAGGTGCCTCCGGTTTCGTTCAGACCCAGAACGGACTTGTAAATGGACTGTGTGTTTGACATCGGATTTCATTCTGTGTGACTGATATCGGTTGCATAAAGTGCTTTTCCTATGTGGCATGCTAAGATAAGATGCAAATGATCGAGGCTTCTATTGAAAAGCAAAGTCTTGTGGTTGATGATCAAATCACCGCCTGTATGGCATAGCTTTGTGTAACGTGAATTCGTGAGCCTCACACCCCGGTTGTGAACTAAAAACGAGAGAAGGACCTCAGGGAGGGCATGCGTTTCTTTCTAACTAGAAGTGGCGTCAGTGGTTTTACATGCCCTGACGAGTTTGACTTATATCGTTGTTGCTGTTACGAGGCGCCTCGGTTTGATCAGACGATCCGGGTCCGATGGAGTCATTCGTTGGCTCATTTACGCCTCAAAGGGCAGGGAAACGCGGTGTTAAGGCATTTTAATCCACATCGGTGGACCGGCCCTGTAGCTCCAAAGGCTTGACTGAGTACTTGCCTGAGGCTCGGGCTAGACAATCTTGAATCGGTAGAGGACTATCTTTTGCCTCGGTTCCCAGATGGAAATCAATTTCCAAATACGTGACTTTGCGGTTTTGATTGTAGAGCCTAGTTTGGCGATATGATATATGGCACCCATGTCGTCTATGATTGGTATTTATGATTGAAATTGTTTTGACACTATACACTTATGATAGTATCAAATGATTTGTTTTAAACGTACCAAACATGTTTGGCTATTATAAGGGAAAACCCTATCCCCCGGCTTGCGTTGCATTGTGTGATAGGACCTGGGTCTTATAATAGCTTCATTTTTCCAAAAAACATTTGCTATTTTGTTATATGCACTGGTATTCTTGGGAGGAAACCTGGTCCGTGTTATACGGCGTGGTCCTTGATATATCTGATTTAAAGTAAAGTTTTAAATAACTGTTTTAGTTCTCACACCGGTCACATGACTGACCTGGAGTTTATTGCTTTAACCTAAACTCTGGGTGCCCTTATTTTGACACGGGTAGCTAGTAGTTTTGGTTTTGCAGATTTATATTCACAGGATCCTGATTTACAGTTGGAACGATACTCGGAAAGCTTTGTATCCGCATATTACTTCTTGTTGTGTATTGTATTATTTTCCGCTGCTATGTAATGTATTTTAATCTCTGATATTTATCAAATGTAATATTCATTTATACTATGTATATTCTTGTATTCTGATGAATTGTTGTAATATACAATGAAATGTTCTTCCGTCTGCGTTCGGTTTGTGGCTTGCTCTCGACTCAATCCAGGCTTTCCTCAACGGGGAAGTTCGGGTCGTTTCACTAGTTTAGAATTCGGTTTTGGAATGATTGAGATATTTTGATATGAAATTATATTCTATTTGGAATATAAATTGGGTTCGAAACAAACATGATATTTTGATATGAAAGCGAACCTTTGTGAAAAGTAAAAGAACCGACCAATGTGAAAAATGTAAGCGTTGGTTGTTAAAGAGACTGGAGTCGGTAAGTGGCATACTCTCTGTCAGTGCCATTACCACTTTAACGACTGTGCATATGATGAAGTATCCGGTACAAAGCATGATGACTTGGAGGCGTTGACTGGACTGAGAAGGCGAATGATGACGAAATGGCCTTGACCTTCAGGTCATAATTGAAATGAATAAAACAGGAGCTATACCGTGACTAGTTGAGATAGCACCTCTGATCGGACGCACTTCTCTGATACTATTTCTATGACTATCATGATGATTTGGGGCCCTTTTTGATTTGGGAGTGTGTTCCGAGTTGGGCGGTAGTGGCTGCTATGCGTTACCACCGGTCCGGGAGTGCAATTGGTAGAATCCTACCCTGGGTATTGCCTTGAGTGCCTAGTCATATTTATCTTTATTGAGCCCCGTACGATTTTATTTGTACCATACCTACGTAGTGCACTCTGATGCCACCAGTTTATGGTGGATTTACGGTATTGTATAAAATATGGTATTGTAAACGGTGTAAGGGTAAAAATGTAATCCCGCTTATGCTATTTTTATGATATTTACTTTACTGAATAAACAATATCATAATAGCGTATTATACTTTGTATGTATTATTTTAATGGATCCATGAGAGATGGAAGAATCCCGTAACATCTCTTGAGTTACTCCATCCATGACACCCATGTTATTTCGTATTTTAATTTGACTAATATGAGAATGATTTAGTGTTGATCCAAGTGTTTGTTGTGTTTTCTTTTTATGCAATACGCTCAGGTTAGCAGAGTTTGCAGTTACTGAAGATTACTTTGCCTTGGAGATCGAAGACGAAGATTTGGTATATATATCTATTATATATATATATATATATTCCGTTGTACATTATTTCCGCTGCATTACTGTATATACTTGTATTAGTGTAACTCTGATGATTGAAAAATGTAACACGAATTTATATGTTTTAAATGCTTTTGAACTATTATTTGTTTATTATATGTTGTCCTTCTGCTGTGAGATTTTGTGATTGTTTTCTCTTCTTTTTTTTCCAATAACTATCTAGGTTGATGATTTGTTTGGGTCGACATGTGTGGTTTATTGTCGATTTGAACGGTCAAAAATTCAGGTCATTATAGTTGGTATTAGAGCTTTGGTTGGCGACAACCTTGGCTTTGTTTGGGAATTAACTCATTAGAGATAGGATTAGTAATATCCTAGAATGAGTTCGAGTGATATGTGAGAGAGTGTACTTGTATTTTGGATATAAAATGGTTTTATATTGTGTGATTGGTTCTGTTGATTATTTATAAATTCTAGTCGATTTGTGGGACACCATGAAGTCGATAGGGTTTTCTGAATAATTGAACAGAATGGATCGACATAATATGGTTTTCAAATTATATTTTAAATATATCAAATATATTATTGTTTTTAAGTGTATATACATTCGTATTAGTAGGTAGTAATATTAAGTCATGATCTATTATGGTTGATTTAATAATAAACCTAATAGGGAAAATTCAATTGGTTTTGGAATTTTGATAATGAATTTTTTTAAGTTTAATTGGCTGCATAATATACTTGGCAAATAAAATAGAAGTGAACTTGAGAACTTGATTCCAGTGCTTTTGAAAGTAGATTTACTAACATTTTTAAAAATACAGTATTATAGGTAAGTGTTTTCGAAAGGGAAATGGTTTTAAAAAGATTTTAAATGGAACAAGTGTGTAATCCCTTCTCAGACATTTGAAATGATTTCGGTAATGAGTTCAAGCATTATTGATGTTTATTCCGAAGAGTCTAAGTAGGGGAGACCAATCAGTAAATTTATAATTAGTTCAGATAAAGGATTTGGATTTAAAATTTTATATGGTACAATTTTCTATAAAATAGTGTAAGCACATATATTATTTTAAAACTTGGTTTACAAACCTATGAATCAAAGTAATTAAGTTCATTTTAACTAATAATATTGCTTTAGGTACTAAAGTAACTCGATTCATTGGAATTTAGACTTTGAAATCATGAATTGACTTAAGTATTAAGAAAAGAGGGGTGGTCGATGAAATGCTTAGGTGTAACAACCCGGAATATCTGAACCAATTTGAAAATTTTAATTTGGCTATTTTAGTGGGTTTTGAATATTTAAAATAAATTATTTTAAATAATAACAAGCAAAAGTCTATTTGAATCGATGTTGGAAATAAAATATATTTATTTTAATTATAAAACAAGGCCTAAAATGGCGCGATAGTTTGAAAATTTGAATTCGAACTTTGACTGACTGTACTGGATGCAAAATAAAACGGATTCTAGTGAAACCAAAATATTTAAATCTGTTTATGAATATCTTTCTAACGAATCTGAATAATCGAAATTTCATAGCAGGAATCAACAGTTATGGCCAAATGAATTTTCAGAAAGGTCGCTATGGAGTTAATATAGCCCGTGAAAATGGACATTTTGCAAACGACAGGTTTCAAATTCCATAATTTTTTAAGTTAATATGTGAGCGTGGCAAAGGAAAATGTGTTTGGTTGATTTTAGTCAAATTGGATTGACCAGAAAATGGCCATTTTCAAACGTTCTCCAAATTTAGCGAAATTATTTTTGTTGGGACCGCATCATCAAAACATAACTAGATTTATTTTTGTGGAATTATTTCGATTAGTATGTGGCCCCGGCAAATTGAATTGTACATTCAAATCAAATATTGAATGTTATATATTTTAATTTGTAGAAAAACTGACTGAACCATTCGAATGGGCCTATGAAACATATTCCATTATGTTCAAAATGGGGGTAATTAGTTAGGGACGACAGTCGTTGGGTTTGAATTGGAGTTCGTAAGGAGAAGGGGGTATTTTTGGAAATAAATAATTAAATAAATATATGGGCCAATCATATTTCAGCCCCATTTTCTCTCTCCCAGACATCGTTCAAATCGCGCACGGCGGAAAACATCCCAGCCTTCCCTCCTCAAATCCGATCAATCCGTGTAATAAAATCACAGGATCCAGTTAGGAAAGTTGTAGATCTTCCCATTCTCTTCCAACCCATATAAAGTTTGGGAGTTTTCATTGAGTATTGTGTGAGAATCACCCTCGTGAAGTTCGAACCTTTGAGGCGCCGCCGCCATCACCAGAGGCCACCGAAGTGGACCCCACCACCGCATGCGGGTGCGCAACTCGACCCTATTCGACGTTGCTTCGCCCGATCCTCTAATCGCTACACGGATTGGAAGTTATTCGTTGACTAGTTTTGAACATTTCTGTGAGGTAACGGGTTAGTTAATTTTAAACTGAAAATAACACTTTAAAGCGTTTCAAACTTGTAAAAGTCATATCTTTTTGCTATGTTGTCGAAATCTAGTGAAATAAGAGATACCGAGACCGTGACGACGTCTTCTACATACTAGAAATGACCAGATATTTTTCTGAGCTTCCTACAATTCTTGGAGGAGTTGAACCCAATGTGAGATTAGTGAATTATAAACGACACGGAATGACGATGTATAAATTATATAATCAATGTATGAGTTATATAAGCGTTGTACACCTCATGTATAAGCATTGTATAAGCTGTATGTGCGATGTATAAATTATATATGCGTTGTAAAAATCATATATGCGTTGAATGGAATTGAAATGAAATCAAAAAATATTTATATACGTATATATATACACTCCCCTCGTCCACAGACCATGGACGATATATATTGTTTGTGATTGTTTGGATTTGGTTAATGTGAAATTTGGTTGGTAAATATGAATGGTTGACATGATTGATTGTGGTTGAAATCCCAATAAGACTAGTTTATGGGAAAATTCATCTGCGTACGAACTAGATATTGAAATCCCCATTGTCAAAAGTTGCGAGGCTTTAAGGTAGAGAGAGGAGCCGTACTCGGGACGGTGCCGGTTTTATCTACCTTGCCGTTATGCTGCCGAAATTTTCTGAAATATTCCTGTGTTTGATTTATATACATGTATTGAAATATATTCATGTATGGGAAACATATTCATTTTTGAAATAAAATTGCTTGAATGATAAAAATAACATTTTTATCGAATGCAAGAAATAAATTGTTTTAACTATAAAAATCACATTTTTATCATCTATATGAAGGATATAAAATATTCACGTATGAAATAAATTGTTTTAACAATAAAAATCACATTTTGATCATCTATATGAAGTATATAAAATATTCGTGTATGAAATAAGTGGTTTTAACAATAAAAATCACAATTTTATCGTCTATATGAAGTATATAAAATAATCGTGTTTGAAATAAATTGTTTTGACAATAAAAATCACATTTTTATTATATATATGAAGTATTAAAAATAGTCATGTGTCGAAATAGATATTTGTTGGATAAAAATATTATTTTTATCACATATATGAAATGAAATGAAATTGTTTAGAAATCGAAGAAATATATATATATATATATATATATATATATATATATATATATATATAAATCGAATAACGAAGCTACAGTTCGTATTTTGAAACTGTGATTTTAAACTATTATTGTGGGAGATCCGACCATTGGATTTTCCCGAAACTGAAACCATTGGGTCCGCTTTGGAAATATCTTTCCAACGACACCAAATTTGTAAAAATCCAATGGTTAGATTTTATGAAATGTTAAATTCAAATATGAATGAAAACAGCGCCAGAATGGATTATATTTATATATAAAAATATAATTAAAATAAATCGAATAACGATGCTGTAGTTCGTATTTTGAAATCGTAACTTCAAATGATTGTACCGGGAGATCCGACCGTCGGATTTTCCTAAAATTGGAACCATTGGGTCCGCTTTGAAAAGATCTTTCCAATTATATAAAATTTGTAAAGATCCAATGGTTATATTTTCAGATATGTGTAAATCAAATCTGAAGAAAAACAGCGCCATGGCCGCGTTAAGGCCTAAAGCATCATTTGAATAAATTGGCTATTTTTAAATAAATAAAAATAGCGATAAATCGCGATAAAATATTATAAACGATATGCAATGGAAATAAACCGAATTTACCCAGTTTATTGGATATTTGATGGTTGAATGTGTTTGACGTGAAAATTACATTAATGAACTGAATTATGGATGTTGAATAATTTAACCAGGAACGGAATTGAATTGAATTCTAAATATACGTGAATTAATTGAAAAGGCAGAGTTAATTTTCATTTCAAATAATTGACCAATGGTTAGAAGTCAAAGATATGAAGACAGTGCAAGACCGATGATCTTCACATTGAATGGATGACTACTGATGCCTTTGATTGGAGTTGCTGCCCTGAAGGGGTTGCAGTGGTGGTCGTCCGGACGTACTTGTTGATCGTTTGGATGTGCGAGGACCTCTCTCCTGTATTGGACATACGGGAGAGGAATAAGGTGCCTCCGGTTTAGTTTAGACCCAGAACGGACTTGTAAATGGATTGTGTGTCCGACATTGGATTTCATTCTATGTGATTGATGTACGTCAGTTGCATGGCGTAAATTGCCTATGTGGCATGCTGAGATGCAGTGATCAAGGCTTTTGTTGAAAAGCAGAGTCTTGTGGTTGATGATCAAAGCAGGGCTTTAAATAGCTAGCTTTATGTTTAGCATTGATTCGCGAGCCTCACACCCCGGTATGGACCAGAAACGGT
The DNA here is from genome assembly GCA_030737875.1 of Allium sativum. NCBI lineage: Eukaryota > Viridiplantae > Streptophyta > Magnoliopsida > Asparagales > Amaryllidaceae > Allium > Allium sativum. The sequence goes on from CM060920.1 coordinate 655,072,886, forward strand.
AGAGGACTTCAGGGAGGACCTGCGTTTCTTTCTAGTTAGGAGTGGTTTTTTGGGTTTTACATGTTTTGACATTTTACTTATGTGGATGATGGATAGCGAGGCGCCTCGGTTATATCGGTCGCTCCGGGACCGATGTTTGGTCGGTATATCACCAGTTTACGCCCCATAGGGTGGGGAAACGCAGTGTTCAGGCATTTTAATCCACTCCGTGTGGACCGACCCTAACAATCCAAGGCTTGACTGAGTACTTGCATGAGACATTGTAGGCTAGATTGTCTCGAAGCGGTAAGGACGATCCCTTGCCTTGGTTTATGATGGAAATCCAATTTCCAAATACGACATCGTGCGGCTTTGATTGTATACCTATATATGGCGACATAATGGTATGGGCATTTATGCCGTCTATGACTGATAGTTATGATTGAAATTGTTTTTGAAACATATAAACACTAGTAATAATATCAAATGCTTTTTTTATTCGCATCAAACATATTTTGGCCGTTATAAGGTAAAACTCTATCCTCCGGTTTGCGTTGCATTATGTGATGGGAACTGAGTCTTATAATGGCTTCATTTTTATAAAAAGCATTGCGATGTTTAAATGATTTACTTATTTTAAGCACTGGAAATCTAATGGAGTAAACCTGTTCTGCGTTAGCTGCGTGGTCCTGTGATTGGCCTTATTATAAAATAAGTTAAGTAGATTCCTCATACCAGTCCCATGACTGACTCGTAGTTTGTTTCACTTGTAAACTCGAGTGCCCTATTTTCTACGTGGGCAGCCTTGTATTCAGGTTTTAGCAGGCCCTTTCTTTATAGCTATGGAGCTGAAGATGGATTCTATCATTTCTTTCTTTTTATGCCATTCAGCTCCTGTTGTACATATTATGTTTTGATTCCACTGTTGACATTTTATGTAAAGCTGAACTGTATTTTGTACTAAGTACGATCCTGCATACTGTGTAACTCTGATGATTATGTTTATCCAGTGTATCCTATTGTACATTATTTAGTGTATTTATGTATTTTTGTTCTGCTGTTATCCGGGGTACGGGGGTTTGGGGTCGTCACATTAGGCATGGGTGGTAATAAGTTTAAACAAATTCCAAATTTGGTCGATAAAAGTGTTAGAGAAATTGAAATTAACCATGAAATAAAATTCAACTAAAGTCAACTAAAAGGAGTTGGAAGATTTGGTTATGTAATAAAAGTGGCAACTTATGACTCGAATAATTAATAAGTATATTAAGTTAGTCAAAAAGGAGTCGAGAGGAATTTATGTTTGTTGACAAAATGTGAATTGCCAATGAATTATAAACGGAAGAAATTAAAATGGTGAATTAGTGTACATGTAAAGTGAAGAAATCTAAAATGGGAAAATTTTAAGATAATATGTCAAATGTAAATATGGGTATAAATAATGAAATAATTGGAACATAAATACTTTTGCCGAGCGGAATAGAAGTTAAGTTGAGTAAAGGAATTGAATTAAATAAATTTAACTTGGAAAATCGAGTAATACGAGTTGAGAGCTAAATATAAAATTTGAGTATAAATCGTCCATAACTCAATTCATGATTTGAGAGTCTGAATTTGTTAAGTGGAGTATTCGAAGAAATTTGGATTAAAGGTGACTTAATTTCATAAAATAAGGTAAAGGAAAGAAATCTTAAGAAAAATTGGTTGGAGTCGATTCAAAATTTAATATAAAGATATGAAGCGAAGGATACATGGACTTGATTCAAATACCCTTAACAATGTAATAATTTAGTATATGAAACAGTTTAGTTGGAAAAAGAGGCATGAAAGTGAATTTTTAAGTCTATTTTGGAAATGAAATAATCGGCAACGAAAATGGATGTAGATAGAATTGGAAATGAAATATAAAATGAAGCTAAACTTAGTCGAGTCGGGTGAATTGAACTAAATAAGAATAAGGAACTAAGTGAATTCAATTAAGTCGAACGAATTAGCATAAATGGAAGTAAACTCGAGAAATTTAAATTGGTAAATTTAGAACTAAAAATACATGAATGAAAATAAAGTATAGATGAACTTAAATAGTTAGAATGAATTCAAGCTATATTCGAAATTTAATGCTTGGAATGAAAGGAGAAACGAATAGAAAGTATATCGCAATGTAGTAAATAATTGAATGCTAACCCATTTCTCGGATAGCGAAGGGAATGTAAATAATTGAATGAATGAACGAGAAACAACGAAATGGATGATTTGGAAATAAACTTAAATAAGGTGGACGATAATGAAATATAAGTAAATGGAATGAAATAATTTAATATAAGTGAAATGAACATAAATATATTTAAGCAATAGAAGCATGAATCATATTATGTGCTTAATGGAGCGATGACTCATTTTAGATGGTCAATCTTTGATAAAGTCTTAGAATTCGAAAGGTTTGAAAGTTCAAATAAAATAAATCGTCATGTATGTGAAAATATGAAATATTCAATAAGCTAAGGTAAAATAGTTATAACTTTCGAATAGATGACCGGAATTCGACGATTCCAGACTTTTTGGAAACCTTAGAAACTAACCTAAAACTTATGCTAGAGCCATGTCAAAAAATTTATGTTTACTAAGCTGAAATTCAAGTTTTAGTCGTAGTACTATGTGCAGGAAATTAAAAACTAAAACATATATCAATATGGTTTTGACCATAAGTGTAACGACCCAGAAAATCTGAACCAATTTAAAAATTTTAAATTGGCTAAAATAATGGATTTTAAATATTTAAAATAAATATTTTAAATAATGGCGATGAAAACTGAGTTTGAATCGACATTTGAAAACGAATATAATTAATTATAATTATATATAGAATTGAAAATGGCGCGGTAGTTCGATAATTCGATTTCAAACTTCAATTGAATATACCGGGTGCAAAACAATCCGGATTTTACTGAAACCAAAAATATTTAAATCTGTTAGTGAATATCTTTCTAACGAATCCGACCAATCGAAATTCGATAGCGGGAATCAAAGGATATGTCCAGTTGAAAATTCTGAATAGTCGCTATGGAATTCAAGCCCTTAAAAATGACGATTTTTCAAATGACCTCGGATTTCAACGAAACCACTTTTGTTGGATCCGTAGTGTCAAGTTATTTTTAGGTTTCAAATTTCATAATTTTTCGAATCAATATGTGAGCGTGGCAAAGGAAAACGCGTTTGACCAGTTTTAGTTGATTTTAATCGACTGGAAATTGACCATTTTTCAAACGGTCTCGGAATTCGACGAAACTAGTTTTGTTAGGACCGTATCGTCAATACGAAGCTAGAAAATATTTTTCTGGAATTTTTCTAGTTAGTATGTGACCCCGGTAATTTGAAATGTACGTTTAAAATTCAATATAGTGATTTAAATGTAAATTCAACGGGAACTGATTGTAACGATCAAATCAGCTTGCGATACATATCCCATTGTGTCCGGAATGGGGGTAAAACGCTATGGACGACAGTCGGTGGGCCTCGTTTCGAGGTCGTATGTAAAGGTCAACTTTTTTTGAAAAATTAAATAATAAAATAATAAAAATAATTTTAATCCCCTCCTATACCTTGGCCCCCCCTCCCCTGTAATTCATTACCGAAATCGAATAACCAGAAAAAGAAAAAAAAAACCTCGTCGAAGACGAAGACCGACCGCCATCGCCTCGTCGAGGAGACCCCGCCTCCGCCTGTTCCCCCTCCATAGATCGAAGTCCCTAACCTAGAACCTCCGACGCCCTAACCTAGAACCTCCGACGTCGAGCCACCCGCCTCCGCCTGTCCCTCCTCCAACCGCGACCTCCCCGACGCCGCCAAGAGCAGCAGCAGTTCCCCCCCCCCTTCGCAGATTACGGTGAGTATTTTATTTTATTTTATTTTTATTTTTATTCTGTAAATTCTGATTTTGATAAGATTTAAAACTGATTTTTATAAAGGATTAAAACTGATTTTTATAAAGGATTAAAACTGATTTAATTTTGAAAAGAAAAAGATTTGAATTTTAAAAAGAAAAAGATTTGAATTTTAAAAAGAAAAAGATTTGAATTTTAAAAAGGAAAAGATTTAAACTTTAAATAGAAAAAGATTAGAACTTTAAAAAGGAAAAGATCAGATTTTTTAGAATAGAAAAGATCATATTTTTAAAATAGAAAAGACGGAATTTTTATTAAGTAGAAGAAGTAAGATATGATTTTTATATTTTTAAAGTAATAAAAATATAATTTTTGCATCATAGAAATATTAAAAATATAATCTTTATTTTTGAAAAGGCGGAATCTATATAATAAAAATTCGATCTTTATATATTGAATAGCGAAGTCAAAACTCGATTTTTATATATTGAATAACATAGTAAAAATTCGATTTTTACATATGTAGAGGATACGGGCAACGAAAGCGACGAAAGGCGAGATTGGCGAAGATTTCTCTAAAGGAAGAGTCGTAGTATTGGATAGCTATTGGTGAGAATTTCTCACTCTTCAATTTCTTTTTCTTGCTATATATATATGTGTGGAAATAAAAGTGAATTGCTATATACAAATATATATATATATATATATATATATATATATATATATACGCCCCTCGTCCACAAACCATGGACGATATTTATTGGTTGAAATTGTTGTGAAAATTGACTGATAGCGAATGATTGTTTGGGATTGTTTGTGATTGATATTGGTTGATTGTGGTTGAAAAATACCCATTTGTGGTTGAGAAATATTTGGTTGAAACCACATAGGATTAGTTTGTGGGAATGAAATAAATATATACATGCCGCCTGCGTGCGAACTAGATGCATGATCCCCATTGTCAAAAACCGCGAGGTTTTAAGGTAGAGCGAGGAGCCGTACTAGGGACGGTCCCGGTTTTAACTACCCTGCCGTTATGCTGCCGAAATTTTGAATAATATTCGTGTGTTTGAATTATTTTCATATGCTTAAACTATATTTATTCATTGAATAGAAAACATTCATGTGTTGAATTGATATTCATTCGCTGATTAGAAATTCATGTGTTGAATGGTATTCATATTTTGAAATAAATTGTTTGATAATAAAAATCACATTTTTATCTATATATAGAAACTATAGAAAACATTCATGTGTTGAATTGATATTCATTCGTTGATTAGAAATTCATGTGTTGAATGGTATTCATATTTTGAAATAAATTGTTTGATAATAAAAATCACATTTTTATCTATATATAGAAACTATAGAAAACATTCATGTGTTGAATTGATATTCATTCGTTGATTAGAAATTCATGTGTTGAATGGTATTCATATTTTGAAATAAATTGTTTGATAATAAAAATCACATTTTTATCTATATATAGAAACTATAGAAAACATTCATGTGTTGAATTGATATTCATTCGTTGATTAGAAATTCATGTGTTGAATGGTATTCATATTTTGAAATAAATTGTTTGATAATAAAAATCACATTTTTATCTATATATAGAAACTATAGAAAACATTCATGTGTTGAATTGATATTCATTCGTTGATTAGAAATTCATGTGTTGAATGGTATTCATATTTTGAAATAAATTGTTTGATAATAAAAATCACATTTTTATCTATATATAGAAACTATAGAAAACATTCATGTGTTGAATTGATATTCATTCGTTGATTAGAAATTCATGTGTTGAATGGTATTCATATTTTGAAATAAATTGTTTGATAATAAAAATCACATTTTTATCTATATATAGAAACTATAGAAAACATTCATGTGTTGAATTGATATTCATTCGTTGATTAGAAATTCATGTGTTGAATGGTATTCATATTTTGAAATAAATTGTTTGATAATAAAAATCACATTTTTATCTATATATAGAAACTATAGAAAACATTCATGTGTTGAATTGATATTCATTCGTTGATTAGAAATTCATGTGTTGAATTGTATTCATATTTTGAAATAAATTGTTTGATAATAAAAATCACCTTTTATCGACTATATGAACTGTGTAAAATAATCTCATTTTAAAAGAAATTGTTTTATGATAAAAATCCTATTTTTATCACCTATATGAACTATATAGAAAAATAGTGTTTTGAAATGAATTGTTTTACAATAAAAATCACATTTTTATTGTATGCATAAATCGTTGAAATGTGAAGTGTTAAAAATAGCTACTTGTTCAAAATAAACATATGTGAGTTGAAATATCCATTAATTAGCTAATGAAATGATTTGCACCTATGTATGTAACATTAGAATGAATGGTGTTTTTAAACCAAATAGAAATCAAATATGAAGTTGAATAGAAAATGATAAATGATAAGAACTGTATATATATGTACATGCATATTCATTGAACAGGTTATAGCAAAGGGGCTAGAGAAGAGGAATAAAATTTTGTGCCCGACAAATAGGTACACATTTACTGTTTTGTTTGGGTGATGATTTTACGAGCCTGTTAGCTAGCCGCTTGGCTTTTTCTTTTTCTTTTTGAGATTAGAAGGACCGGGAAAGCTATTTGCAATTTCCCGATGCTCCCGGTGCAGGGGAGGTTATGGCGAAATTTTCCAAAATTTTAAGGCGTTAGTGAAATATTTGAAGTGAAAACGATATTGAAATCATTGAATGAACTATATTTATATAAATATATAAATATAAATAAAATTAAAACGAAACGAGGCCGTGCAGTTCGTATTTTGAAACCGTGATTTCAAACGACTAGTACGGGAAATCCGACCATTGGATTTTCCCGAAACCTCAACCGTCGGGTTCGCCTTGGAATTATCTTTCCAACGGCACCAACCTTGTAAAAATCCAATGGTTGGATTGTCTGGAATGTTTAATTCAAATCTGAAGAAAAACAGCGCCAGAAACGATTATATTTATATATAAATATAAATATAATTTTAATTAATCGAATAACGACGCTGCAGTTCGTATTTTGAAATCGAAAATTCAAACGATTGTACCGGGAGATCCGACCGTCGGATTTTCCCGAAACTGGAACCGTTGGATTCGTTTCGAAAAGACCTTTCAAATGATGTAAATTTTGTGAAGATCCAATGGTTAGATTTTCAGATATGTGTAAATCAAATCTGAAGAAAAACAGCGCCACGACCGCTTTATGGTCCGAAGCGTCGTTTTGAATAAATTAGCTATTTTAAAATAAATAAAAATAGCGATAATTGGTTATAAAATATCATAAGCGATATGGAATGGAAATAAACTGAATTTGCTCGATTTATGTTGTATTTGATGGTTGAATGTGTTTGGTGTGAAAACTACATTAAAGAACAATATTGGTGTTGTCGAATAATTTAACCATTGAAATAAATCGATTTGAAATTCTAAATATACGTGAATTATTTGAAAAGGCTGAGTTAATTCTCATTTCGAATAATTGACCGACGATTGAAATTCGAAGATGAAGACGGTGGTCGAAGACCGGAGATCTTCACCTCGTTTGGATTGTAACCGAGGTCCTGATTGGGAGGCATCCCGAAATATGGATAATGAGTGGTGATCGTTCAGACGTACGTGGTGATCGATGGGTTTGCGAGGTATTTAGTGCCTCCGGTTTCATTCAGACCCGAAACATACATGTAAATGGACTGTGTATCTGACATTGGATTTATTCTGTGTGGCGTGCTAAGATGCAGAGATCAGGGCTTCTGTTGAAAAGCAAAGTCTTGTGGTGATGATCAAAGCACCGCCTGTGTGGCGTAGCTTTGTGTATAACGTAAATTCGCGAGCCTCACACCCCGGTATGAACCAGAAACAGGAGAAGGACCTCAGGGGGGACGTGCGTTTTCTTTCTAGCTAGGGTGGTGTCAGTGACCTACCAGCCCTGACATTTATATACTTTTCACCTATGTGGTTGTTGCTGTTGCGAGGCGCCTCGGTTTGATCGGACGATCCGGGTCCGATGGAGTCATTCGTTGGCTCATTTACACCCCAAAGGGTGGAGAAACGCATTGTTCAGGCATTATAATCCACTTCGTGTGGACCGGCCCTGACGATCCAGGGTATGGTTGCGGCTGTACCTGAGACATGGGCTAGATTGTCTCGAATTCGGTAAGGACTATCTTTTGCCTTGGTTCATGACGGAAATCCAATTTCCAAATACGACATCGTGCGGTTTCAATTGTATATATATTTGGCGACATAGTGGCATCGGACGCTCATGTCGTCTATGATTGATAATTATGATTTGAAATTGTTTTCAAAACATATAAACACTAGTAATAATATCAAATGCCTTTGTTTTATTCGTACCAAGCATATCTTGGCCGTTATAAGGTAAAAACTCTATCCTCCGGTTTGCGTTGCATTGTGTGATGGGAACTGAGTCTTATAACGGCTTCATTTTTATAAAAAGCATAGCGATGTTTTAAAAGAAAATTTTGTTTTAAAGCACTGGCAATCCAATGGAGTAAACCCGTTCCACGAAAGTGGCGTGGTCCTGTGAGTAGCCATATTATATATGTGTTGAATGGATTCCTCATACCAGTCCCATGACTGACTCGTAGTTTGTTTCACTTTCAAACTCGGGTGCCCCTTTTTCTACACGGGCAGCCTTGTATTCAGGTTTAGCTGGTTCTTTTTCTGGATAGCTGGAGCTGAAGATGGATTCTATCATTTATTTCTTTTTATGCTGTTCAGCTCCTATTGTACATATTTTGTTTGTTTTCCGCTGTAGACATTTATGTATAGCTGAACTGTATTTGTACTAAGTAAGATCCTGTATACTGTGTAACTCTGATGATTACTTTTATCCAGTATATTCTATTGTTCATTCTGGTGTATTTATTTAATTCTGTTCTGCTATTACCTGTTTCTGTGTTATATTCCAAAGATAACCCTTGTTTCCGTGAGAACGGGATTTCGGGTCGTCTCAACGTGGTATCAGAGCTTTGGTTAAGCTTAGTTCTGGAATATAATATTTGAACGAACTCGTCAGAAATAGAACCAGTAGTGTTCTAGGATGGGTAACTCTATACAGATAGGATCAGTAATATCCTAGTATGAGTAAAGCAGAATGAAATTACACCTGGATAGACACATTTACATTCAAGTATTTGTCTCTATATTTTGAAATATCTTTTCTGTTGACCTGACACTTGATCTGCCATTTGCAGAAGTACTAGAAAATGAGTGCCAGAAATAGAAGAAGTAATACGGACCCGGATATAGAAGCTCTATTTGTGAAATATAGGAATCTGGGTGGAAAGCCGTTCTCGGGCGAAGAATCTATTATGAGAACACAAGCTTGGATTCGTTCGGCTGAGAAAATCTTCGAAGCCTTAAAACTGAGGGATGACCAGAAAAGATTACTGGCCTCCTGGGCACTCGAAGACGAAGCTTTGTTTTGGTGGGATTCAGTTATTAAAGGTAATCCAGAAGGTGATATCACCTGGGATAGATTCAAAGTGACTTTCCTAGAAAAATTTACTCCTCCCGAAGCGACCGAGCGACTATGCGACGAATTTTCTTATCTAATACAAGGTGACATGACAATTCCCGAATATCATAAGAAATTCAACGAACTTTCTCACTTTGCTCCTCATCTAATTCAAGATCTGAAGAGGAAGAATCTGAGATTTATCAATGGGCTTCAAAGGAAATACCAGAATAAAGTATTGGGGCATGTGAAGCTTCCTTTTTCAGAAATGATTTATATGGCTTATCAGTATGAAGATCTTCATAAGAAAGGAACGTTGCGTGACGAAGAAGAAGTTTGTTGTAGTGACAAAGAAGATTCGGAAACTGATATTCCTGAAGCCAGTATGATGTCTGAGGTCAGTAAGGAGCCTAGGACCAATCAGATAAGGGCCAGACCAGGAAAACAACTGGTAACGACCGCCATATGCAATAACTGCCATAAGCAAGGGCATTTGCAAGGAAATTGCAGATCTTTAAAGAAGAAAGGAAAGAGAGGATCCAAACCTACGAAGAGGCAAAAGAACACACATGGCGAAAGGAAATGCCATAAGTGTCGTCAAGCAGGTCATATTGCACGGGAGTGTCAACTCTCAAAGAAATCTGAGGCAGTACATATAAATGAAGTAGCGGAAACTTCTGAGCCCTCAGATAAGCATGGGAGGTCTGATGTTTTAGAAGGCACGCTCAATGTCAAAAACATCCCAGTTAAAGTACTGTTTGACACAGGCGCGTCACGAAGCTTTATTGCAAAGAGTGCAGTCAAGAAGTTGGATTTGAATTTGAAGAAGCTCAAAGAGCCAATGACTGTCCGAAATCCAGTTGGAGGTTCCATCAATCTCAGTTGGATTTGTGCAGTACCTGTCTCTTTTTCTTGCTATAAATTCCCTATTATCTCTATCATCATGAATTTTAATGAATTCGATCTTATTCTGGGATTGGATTGGCTAACTAGATATGAAGCTGAAGTTAAATGCGCCGAGAGAGTGGTTAAAGCAAAGGCCCAATCGGGGAATTATATAACCATACCATGTGAAGGCCCGACTTCAAATAGAAAAGATTTCTGGTCAGCTCTCGATGTTTCTCCAGCTCAAATAGAAAATATCCCTGAGGTCGCAGAAAATATTCCTGACCTCATCAAAGATATTCCTGTCGTCAAAAACTATGCAGATGTGTTCGAAGAAGTTGTTCGCTTACCTCCGCAGAGAGAAATAGATTTCAAAATTGCTTTAATTCCGAATGCAAGGCCGGTAGTTCACGCTATTCGAAGAATGTCCTTGAAAGAGAAGGAGGAATTAGACAATCAAACAAGACAGCTAGTATGGAAGTGTCTGATCAGGCCCAGTTTCTCTGATTGGGGTGCAGCAGTGGTATTTGTCCCAAAATCTGACGGTACTCTACGGCTATGTGTGGATTATCCTGATCTGAACAAACAGACAATCAAGAACAAATATCCATTGCCGCGAATAGATGATTTGTTGGATCGATTAAATGGAGCACAAGTATTCTCACGAATGGACCTAGCTACAGGATTCCATCAACTTCGAATTGCCGAAGAGTGTGTTCCAATGACAGCGTTCAGAGGCCCCGACCTATTCTACGAGTGGTTAGTAATGCCATTCGGCTTATGTAACGCTCCAGCTTACTTCGTCGATCTAATGAACAGGGTATTCAGAGGAGTATTGAATAAATTTGTTCTGGTTTTTATTGATGATATTCTAATCTTCTCTAAATCAAAGGCCGAACACGAAAAGCATCTGGAACAGGTTCTAGAAATTCTAAGACGGAATGTATTGAAGGCCAAGTTTTCCAAATGTATATTCTGGCAAGATGAAGTGAAATTTCTGGGCCATGTTGTATCGAAAGAAGGAATCGCTGTGGACCCAAGCAAAATCACGGCCATTCAGAATTGGAAACAGACCACCACTCCCACTAAAGTCCGCGGTTTTCTCGGATTGGCCAGTTATTACCGGAAGTTCGTTAAAAACTTTTCGAAGATATCTGGTCATTTAACAAAGCTTACGAAGAAGCATTCTAAGTTCAAATGGACTCCAGAAAGTGAGGAGGCTTTCGAAGAGCTGAAGTTGAGATTAACGACAGCTCCAGTGTCAATCATCATCGATGGCAACCAGGATTTAAAAGTATGGACTGATGCTTCTAGAGAAGGCCTTGGTGCAGTGTTAATGCAAAGGGGTCAAGTGATTGCCTATGCTAGCCGTCAACTGAAGCCACACGAGAAAAACTATGTAACTCATGATCTTGAGTTATTGGCTATCATATTCTCTTTGAAAATCTGGAGACACTATCTTCTGGGCGAGAGATTTAAACTGTTTACAGATCACCAGTCGTTAAAGTATCCGTTCACTAAGAAGGATTTGAACTTGAGGCAGCAACGTTGGCTGGAGTTCCTTGCAGCATATGACTTTGAAATTATATATACTCCAGGAAAAGCCAATGTCGTGGCTGATGCATTAAGCCGAAAGAATGAAATGATCGCCAGTTTTATTATCACGACTTCATTGCTAGATAAGATATCTGCTCTTCAGGAGGATGATCACTTCATTCAGAAGATCAGAGGGATAATTCAACAAGGCGAACCCTCGAGTTTTCAAGTTGACAATGATGGGATTTTAAGGCTCAAAGGTCGAATCTGTGTCCCTAACATTCCTGAACTTCGAAAGGAAGTACTGTATGAATGCCACAAGTCAAAACTCAGTATCCATCCGGGAGTAAGCAAAATGTATAATGACAGCAAACGCACTTTCTGGTTGAAGTCGATGAAAAGGGACATTTCTTTGTATGTCAGCCGATGCCCTACTTGCCAGCTAGTCAAGAGTGACCAACAGAAATTGGCTGGATTATTACAACCGCTAGAAGTTCCTGGCTGGAAGTGGGAACATATTTCTATGGATTTCATTGATGGTCTTCCCGGGACCAGAAAAGGAAATGACAGTATTCGGGTGATCGTAGATCGCTTCACGAAGACCGCCCATTTCATACCTGTCAGATCAAACAGAACTGCTTAGAGTCTGGCGCAGATATACTTCAAGGAAATAGTTAGACTACATGGAGTGCCGCTCAGTATAGTCAGTGATAGAGATACAATATTCACTAGTAAATTCTGGGAGGCATTTCAAGTCGAGCTGGGAACGAAGTTGAACTTGAGCACCGCTTATCATCCTCAGACAGACGGTCAGACTGAGAGGGTGAATCGCATTTTAGAAGATCTATTGCGGGCTTGTGTTATAGATTTCGGTGGATCATGGGAAGACCATCTGCATTTGGCTGAATTCTCTTATAACAACAGCTATCAGGCAAGCCTGACAATGTCACCATTCGAAGCATTGTATGGTAGACCGTGCCGATCTCCTGCTTGTTGGGTCGAGCCTGGAAATAGACTTGTGTTAGGGCCTGATATGATTCGAGAAGCTGCCGACAAAGTCGATTTTATCAAAAAGCGATTACTCACCGCTCAAAGCCGACAAAAGAGTTATGCCGATAGAAGAAGAAGAGATATATCCTCTGAAGTTGGCGACTATGTATATTGGAAAGTATCGCCGATGAGAGGAGTAATCCGGTTCGGTAAAACTGGAAAGTTGGCACCCAAATTCATTGGTCCGTTTCCTATTCTGGAACGGATTGGGACTCTCGCATATAAAGTTAAATTGTCAGACTGGTTGCCTGGAGTTCATGATGTATTTCATATATCTCAACTTCGAAAGCACGTTCATGATCCAGACTTGATCGTGGAAGAAGCAGCTCAGCAGGATATTGAAATTACTCCAGAATTAGCTGTGAGGCGAGAGCCGCTAAAGATTATCGGCAAAGAAACCAAAGAGCTGAGAAACAAGAAGGTTCACTTAGTCAAAGTGCAATGGAGTGGAGATCCACGAGATTGTACTTGGGAAACTGAGGAGAGCATTCAGAAAGCTTATCCCAGATGCCGAGTAGATATCTCTGATTGACTCCGGTGCCAGGTACATTTACCCTACTTTGCACTACCATTCAATTCTCTACTCTATTGTTATTTTCTTTTCATAGATGTGCACTTTTAATTATGTAGTCTGAAGGATTTTTAACGGGGTATAAAATTTGATTAGTATATTTTTGAAGGTTAAAAACAATTGGATTGGTTGTTGTGTTGAGTGATTGTAGATGTATCAAACCACTTTCGACTTTGTTCCTTTTCGGGGACGAAAAGTTTTAAGTGGGGGAGATTGTAACGACCCAGAAAATATGAACCAATTTAAAAATTTTAAATTGGCTAAAATAAATATTTTAAATAATGGCGATGAAAACTGAGTTTGAATCGACATTTGAAAACGAATATAATTAATTATAATTATATATAGAATTGAAAATGGCGCGGTAGTTCGATAATTCGATTTCAAAATTCAATTGAATATACCGGGTGCAAAACAATCCGAATTTTAGTGAAACCAAAAATATTTAAATCTGTTAGTGAATATCTTTCTAACGAATCCGACCAATCGAAATTTGATAGCGGGAATCAAAGGATATGTCCAGTTGAAAATTCTGAATAGTCGCTATGGAATTCAAGCCCTTAAAAATGGACATTTTGCAAATGACCTCGGATTTCGACGAAACCACTTTTGTTGGATCCGTAGTGTCAAGTTATTGTTAGGTTTCAAATTTCATAATTTTTCGAATCAATATGTGAGCGTGGCAAAGTAAAACGCGTTTGACCAGTTTCAGTTGATTTTAATCGACTGGAAATTGACCATTTTTCAAACGGTCTCGGAATTCGATGAAACTAGTTTTGTTAGGACCGTATCGTCAATACGAAGCTAGAAAATATTTTTCTGGAATTTTTCTAGTTAGTATGTGACCCCGGTAATTTGAAATGTACGTTTAAAATTCAATATAGTGATTTAAATGTAAATTCAACGGGAACTGATTGTAACGATCAAATCAGCTTGCGATACATATCCCATTGTGTCCGGAATGGGGGTAAAACGCTATGGACGACAGTCGGTGGGCCTCGTTTCGAGGTCGTATGTAAAGGTCAACTTTTTTTGAAAAATTAAATAATAAAATAATAAAAATAATTTTAATCCCCTCCTATACCTTGGCCCCCCCTCCCCTGTAATTCATTACCGAAATCGAATAACCAAAAAAAGAAAAAAAAAACCTCGTCGAAGACGAAGACCGACCGCCATCGCCTCGTCGAGGAGACCCCACCTCCGCCTGTTCCCCCTCCATAGATCGAAGTCCCTAACCTAGAACCTCCGACGCCCTAACCTAGAACCTCCGACGTCGAGCCACCCGCCTCCGCCTGTCCCTCCTCCAACCGCGACCTCCCCGACGCCGCCAAGAGCAGCAGCAGTCCCCCCCCCCCCCTCTTCGCAGATTACGGTGAGTATTTTATTTTATTTTATTTTTATTCTGTAAATTCTGATTTTGATAAGATTTAAAACTGATTTTTATAAGGGATTAAAACTGATTTTTATAAAGGATTAAAACTGATTTAATTTTGAAAAGAAAAAGATTTGAATTTTAAAAAGAAAAAGATTTGAATTTTAAAAAGAAAAAGATTTGAATTTTAAAAAGGAAAAGATTTAAACTTTAAATAGAAAAAGATTAGAACTTTAAAAAGGAAAAGATCAGATTTTTTAGAATAGAAAAGATCATATTTTTAAAATAGAAAAGACGGAATTTTTATTAAGTAGAAGAAGTAAGATATGATTTTTATATTTTTAAAGTAATAAAAATATAATTTTTGCATCATAGAAATATTAAAAATATAATCTTTATTTTTGAAAAGGCGGAATCTATATAATAAAAATTCGATCTTTATATATTGAATAGCGAAGTCAAAATTCGATTTTTATATATTGAATAACATAGTAAAAATTCGATTTTTGCATATGTAGAGGATACGGGCAACGAAAGCGACGAAAGGCGAGATTGGCGAAGATTTCTCTAAAGGAAGAGTCGTAGTATTGGATAGCTATTGGTGAGAATTTCTCACTCTTCAATTTCTTTTTCTAGCTATATATATATATGTGTGGAAATAAAAGTGAATTGTTATATACAAATATATATATATATATATATATATATATATATATATATATATATATATATATATATATATATACGCCCCTCGTCCACAAACCATTGACGATATTTATTGGTTGAAATTGTTGTGAAAATTGATTGATAGCGAATGATTGTTTGGGATTGTTTGTGATTAATATTGGTTGATTGTGGTTGAAAAATACCCATTAGTGGTTGAGAAATATTTGGTTGAAACCACATAGGATTAGTTTGTGGGAATGAAATAAATATATACATGCCGCCTGCGTGCGAACTAGATGCATGATCCCCATTGTCAAAAACCGCGAGGTTTTAAGGTAGAGCGAGGAGCCGTACTAGGGACGGTCCCGGTTTTAACTACCCTGCCGTTATGCTGCCGAAATTTTGAATAATATTCGTGTGTTTGAATTATTTTCATATGCTTAAACTATATTTATTCATTGAATAGAAAACATTCATGTGTTGAATTGATATTCATTCGCTGATTAGAAATTCATGTGTTGAATGGTATTCATATTTTGAAATAAATTGTTTGATAATAAAAATCACATTTTTATCTATATATAGAAACTATAGAAAACATTCATGTGTTGAATTGATATTCATTCGTTGATTAGAAATTCATGTGTTGAATGGTATTCATATTTTGAAATAAATTGTTTGATAATAAAAATCACATTTTTATCTATATATAGAAACTATAGAAAACATTCATGTGTTGAATTGATATTCATTCGTTGATTAGAAATTCATGTGTTGAATGGTATTCATATTTTGAAATAAATTGTTTGATAATAAAAATCACATTTTTATCTATATATAGAAACTATAGAAAACATTCATGTGTTGAATTGATATTCATTCGTTGATTAGAAATTCATGTGTTGAATGGTACTCATATTTTGAAATAAATTGTTTGATAATAAAAATCACATTTTTATCTATAAATAGAAACTATAGAAAACATTCATGTGTTGAATTGATATTCATTCGTTGATTAGAAATTCATGTGTTGAATGGTATTCATATTTTGAAATAAATTGTTTGATAATAAAAATCACATTTTTATCTATATATAGAAACTATAGAAAACACTCATGTGTTGAATTGATATTCATTCGTTGATTAGAAATTCATGTGTTGAATGGTATTCATATTTTGAAATAAATTGTTTGATAATAAAAATCACATTTTTATCTATATATAGAAACTATAGAAAACATTCATGTGTTGAATTGATATTCATTCGTTGATTAGAAATTCATGTGTTGAATGGTATTCATATTTTGAAATAAATTGTTTGATAATAAAAATCACATTTTTATCTATATATAAAAACTATAGAAAACATTCATGTGTTGAATTGATATTCATTCGTTGATTAGAAATTAATGTGTTGAATGGTATTCATATTTTGAAATAAATTGTTTGATAATAAAAATCACCTTTTATCGACTATATGAACTGTGTAAAATAATCTTATTTTAAAAGAAATTGTTTTATGATAAAAATTCTATTTTTATCACCTATATGAACTATATAGAAAAATAGTGTTTTGAAATGAATTGTTTTACAATAAAAATCACATTTTTATTGTATGCATAAATCGTTGAAATGTGAAGTGTTAAAAATAGCTACTTGTTCAAAATAAACATATGTGAGTTGAAATATCCATTAATTAGCTAATGAAATGATTTGCACCTATGTATGTAACATTAGAATGAATGGTGTTTTTAAACCAAATAGAAATCAAATATGAAGTTGAATAGAAAATGATAAATGATAAGAACTGTATATATATGTACATGCATATTCATTGAACAGGTTATAACAAAGGGGCTAGAGAAGAGGAATAAAATTTTGTGCCCGACAAATAGGTACACATTTACTGTTTTTTTTGGGTGATGATTTTATGAGCCTGTTGGCTAGCCGCTTGGCTTTTTCTTTTTGAGATTAGAAGGACCGGGAAAGCTATTTGCAATTTCCTGATGCTCCCGGTGCAGGGGAGGTTATGGCGAAATTTTCCAAAATTTTAAGGCGTTAGTGAAATATTTGAAGTGAAAACGATATTGAAATCATTGAATGAACTATATTTATATAAATATATAAATATAAATAAAATTAAAACGAAACGAGGCCGTGCAGTTCGTATTTTGAAACCGTGATTTCAAACGACTAGTACGGGAAATCCGACCATTGGATTTTCCCGAAATCTCAACCGTCGGGTTCGCCTTGGAATTATCTTTCCAACGGCACCAACCTTGTAAAAATCCAACGGTTGGATTGTCTGGAATGTTTAATTCAAATCTGAAGAAAAACAGCGCCAGAAACGATTATATTTATATATAAATATAATTTTAATTAATCGAATAACGACGCTGCAGTTCGTATTTTGAAATCGAAAATTCAAACGATTGTACCGGGAGATCCGACCGTCGGATTTTCCCGAAACTGGAACCGTTGGATTCGTTTCGAAAAGACCTTTCTAATGATGTAAATTTTGTGAAGATCCAACGGTTAGATTTTCAGATATGTGTAAATCAAATCTGAAGAAAAACAGCGCCACGGCCGCTTTATGGCCCGAAGCGTCGTTTTGAATAAATTAGCTATTTTAAAATAAATAAAAATAGCGATAATTGGTTATAAAATATCATAAGCGATATGGAATGGAAATAAACTGAATTTGCTCGATTTATGTTGTATTTGATGGTTGAATGTGTTTGGTGTGAAAACTACATTAAAGAACAATATTGGTGTTGTCGAATAATTTAACCATTGAAATAAATCGATTTGAAATTCTAAATATACGTGAATTATTTGAAAAGGCCGAGTTAATTCTCATTTCGAATAATTGACCGACGATTGAAATTCGAAGATGAAGACGGTGGTCGAAGACCGGAGATCTTCACCTCGTTTGGATGGTAACCGAGGTCCTGATTGGGAGGCATCCCGAAATATGGATAATGAGTGGTGATCGTTCAGAAGTATGTGGTGATCGATGCGTTTGCGAGGTATTTAGTGCCTCCGGTTTCGTTCAGACCCAGAACGGACTTGTAAATGGACTGTGAGTCTGACATTGGATTTATTCTGTGTGGCATGCTAAGATGCAGAGATCAGGGCTTCTGTTGAAAAGCAAAGTCTTGTGGTGATGATCAAAGCACCGCCTGTGTGGCGTAGCTTTGTGTATAACGTAAATTCGCGAGCCTCAGACCCCGGTATGAACCAGAAATGGGAGAAGGACCTCAGGGGGGACGTGCGTTTTCTTTCTAGCTAGGGTGGTGTCAGTGACCTACCAGCCCTGACATTTATATACTTTTCACCTATGTGGTTGTTGCTGTTGCGAGGCGCCTCGGTTTGATCGGACGATCCGGGTCCGATGGAGTCATTCATTGGCTCATTTACACCCCAAAGGGTGGAGAAACGTATTGTTCAGGCATTATAATCCACTTCGTGTGGACCGGCCCTGACGATCCAGGGTATGGTTGCGGCTGTACCTGAGACATGGGCTAGATTGTCTCGAATTCGGTAAGGACTATCTTTTGCCTTGGTTTATGACGAAAATCCAATTTCCAAATACGACATCGTGCGGTTTCAATTGTATATATATATGTGGCGACATAGTGGCATGGGACGCTCATGTCGTCTATCATTGATAGTTATGATTTGAAATTGTTTTCAAAACATATAAACACTAGTAATAATATCAAATGCCTTTGTTTTATTCGTACCAAGCATATCTTGGCCGTTATAAGGTAAAAACTCTATCCTCCGGTTTGCGTTGCATTGTGTGATGGGAACTGAGTCTTATAACGGCTTCATTTTTATAAAAAGCATAGCGATGTTTTAAAAGAAAAATTTGTTTTAAAGCACTGGCAATCCAATGGAGTAAACCCGTTCCACGAAAGTGGCGTGGTCCTATGATTAGCCATATTATATATGTGTTGAATGGATTCCTTATACCAGTCCCATGACTGACTCGTAGTTTGTTTCACTTTCAAACTCGGGTGCCCCTTTTTCTACACGGGCAACCTTGTATTCAGGTTTAGCTGGTTCTTTTTCTGGATAGCTGGAGCTGAAGATGGATTCTATCATTTATTTCTTTTTATGCTGTTCAGCTCCAATTGTACATATTTTGTTTGTTTTCCGCTGTAGACATTTATGTATAGCTGAACTGTATTTGTACTAAGTAAGATCCTGTATACTGTGTAACTCTGATGATTACTTTTATCCAGTATATTCTATTGTTCATTCTGGTGTATTTATTTAATTCTGTTCTGCTATTACCTGTTTCTGTGTTATATTCCAAAGATAACCCTTGTTTCTGTGAGAACGGGATTTCGGGTCGTCTCAATAAGTTCCTAATAGAGCGTCGGATTTTAACGTGCGAGTACAATTCAGAAAGCCCAGGATCTGAACTTAAACTTTTACTTAACATGCTTGGTAAAAATTTGAAGTTTAAAGGGTTAAAAACTGGGTTGAACAACTCAGACCTGTATTTTCCATTATGTGGGCTGAAGCGTTCGCTTTTACTAAAACGGTCATAACTTTTGAATGAATTATCTGAATTCGATGAATCCGGATAATTCGAAAAGCCTGAAACAAATGCAACAATTGTTGCATAGTGTCCTTTGGAAAAATTCTAGCATTTATAGGGTGATAAACCTCATTTTGTTCGCTGGCTTGTCACAAGTATTATGGTTTTGTAGTTGAAATGTTTAATATACGTTGTGTAAATGGTATACTTTTGCTATGTATTGTATATATGTTCAATTCTTATGCGTATGTGAGTATGTAGCAGGTGTAAGGAGTTGCGCTACGCCTTGGAGCATGCTTTGCGCTAAATGTATTGCTAAATAAATAAATTTGCATATAACGCTAAAGAAGGAAAGTATTTGTGTCATATTGTTTGTGGTGTTATATATATATATATATATATATATATATATATATATTGTGATTTTTTGGACCTCTCCGTACAGATGAGATGTTGTCGAAATTTTCTATGATTTCGGGAGTTAGAAATTTTATGAGATTTTATAACATGATAACTTATTTTATAAATGTTATTTTATAAGTTATGGTTTTCAAAGTATATATGTGCTCAATACCTTATTTCGTTTCCTTTTCGAGGGCGAAAATATTTTAAGTGGGGGAGAATGTAACAACCCCTAATTTTTAGTATATTTAAATCTATATTTAAAATAAATAAATGGAATAATTTTGGATAAAAATCAAATTTTTGTTGATTATAATGATAATAATTCTGTGAATTGTGTATAAATAGATTTTCAAAATTTGACTTATGTTAGAAATGTTGTAACATGGAATTTAATATTTTAATAACTAATTAAATTCAAGTTGTTAAAGTTAAAAAGGAATTAAAATTCAAATTGATAAATGGTGAAATTCTGAGTTGATATTACATAGTTAAATATAATTCGAGTCCATTTATTTATAATTGAAATCTAAATTTAAAATGGATAAATAGTCAAATTCGAGACCTAAAATTTATGAAATCGATTTATAAAATTTATTTAAGTTATAATTGATTTAAATTTGAATTTAATGAACATTTAAATTGAATTAAAATAGTTAAATGAATAATTGGATGTTTTATTAATTTATAAACTGTGAAATTTAACTGTTTTGGCGACTGTCTCGGAATTCGACGAAACTGGCGCTATTAGATCTGGAACGTTGAATTATTGTAGGAATACAATTTTTATTTAAATCAGACTTATAATTTGATCGTACGGGAGAAAACACGAATGGAATCAAGGTAGTATGATAATTGTTTGTTCCTTATGTTGGGCTTTTATATTTATATAAATGAAGTTCCTTTCCTCCACCCATTAGCCGATTTATACTATACGTTCACTTTTCTTCATCAAAACCTTATTTCCATAGCTAAAAATAATTTCAAAACCCTAGTTTAAAAAAATTACAAGCTGAAAATCTAATCTCTCCAAAACCTAGCAAATTATATTCTGAATCAAAGGCCTTGACGATAAGAAGCTACGGGTACTCTCGGTTTTGAAATGTAGCAACCAGATTCACCAGAATTCGCGATCGAAGGTCAGAATTTGTGGATTCCTAATGTCAAAATTAGGGGTTTTCAGATCGGGATCTAATTAAGGATTTGGGCTTCTAGGTATCGAAGAGATTGGTGTCTAGAGCTGATTGCAAGTGGTTGGAGGATCTATCGTGCAGTAGATCATCAGAATTTGGCGGTTTAGGATTTTAAACCCGTTTCATTCATCTGCTCGCCGCCGATGAAGGAAGCCACCTGAGGAGTGAGCGACTGTGTTGGTGGATGTGGGCTTGGACGAGCTTCGATTCCATGGTGGTTTCGAGAAATCCGTTGGTCGGAATTCAGAGCTGGAGGCAGTCAAAGTTCATGGAATTGGGTTTTTTTCGCGAAAGGCAATATAGAAGAACGAGAGAGGGAGAGGCGGGAACCGGGATGGTGACGTGTCCGAATCTGGTTGTTGAGGAATTTATTTATTAATTTATATATATATATATATATTCAAATTTCAAGGGATAACACACTAATAACTTTTACGTATGAACTCGAATTTGGAAGCGGTTAGGTCCATTGGAATCATGACGAAATTGCGGACGATCTGAGATTGGTTTGGCTGTGTTTTAAGACTGTAAAATTTTGAGCTTTAGTTCGACGTTCGATCCACTAAACACACAAAATGGTGAGTGATTTTCTCACTCACGATTAACTGCATGATTCCTATATTTGTTAAATTAAATTGTGAAATAAGTTTGGTTGCATGGTTGAGATTGATAGTGAATGGTTGCTTAAAGTTGACATGCAAGTGTGTTAACATGCAAATGAAGTTGATAATTAGTTATTTAAATTTAATTAAATTTCTAGTTGGAATCCCGACCCTTGTTAACTAGTGAAATGATTAAATAGTTGCCATTTGAATAAAATGGTTGTGATGGATGCCTTGGTTTATTTGATTTCAGAATTGATATTGCCTGAAATGTCGCTTTTTCAGTGTATGGATGTTGTATGTTCATTTTGACGATGAATCCCATTTTCACCCTCGATGTTACGGGCATCTCATAAACCCGGAGGTTATCGATTTCAAATAAACACAGATTGGAATGATAGATATCTGTGACCCCGATTTGGATTTAAATGATGTATATCCATCCCTGAAATATCGAAGAATTAAATTTAACATCACTTGACCATATGATAGACAATTGTATACGGACATCGGTTGGTTAAATGATTTTTAATTTTTTTAAATTCTGTTCAATGGAATTTTGATTTAAAGGAAATGTGTTGACTTTGATGAATTTTATTTTCCTTTAAAACATGAACCTTAAATGATTATGAAATTTTCGATGGAATTATCCAAAACAAATTATGAATTTTAAATGGGATTTTTAGTATGTCTTGGGGTTACAAATTTATGGTAAAATGTGGGATTGATGAATTCTCCATAAATTAAGTTTTGGAAATGAAAGTTATTTGGCTATATTCGGAATTACTTCGAATTTGATATGAATTTGGGTTGAATCCTATAAATCAAGTGGTTGGTTTGAATGGTGTTGCAAGATATTGAAACTATGTAAACTCCATTAAGACTGAAGTATAGATTCAAGTATTTGAAATTCGGAAGAGAGGAACAATTACGGTTTAAAGAATTTTATTTTTATAAAGATTATATATATATACACACACTACTTGATTTCAAATAAACTATTTCTTTTCTTAAAGTTTATTCATTAAAACTTTTAACCAATAAACTATTTTGTTATAAATAAATTTTCCTTATATTTTATCACTTAAAATTATTTAGCAAACTTTTAATTTATGTATATAAATAGCAATTTAAATTATCTTATTTTATCCTAAATACTATATTATATATATATTATATATAAAGATTTTCTTTATAAGAATATATTTTTCATAATTATATTTTGTGAATTGTAATTTTCTTTCGAATGGAGAGTGTTTGGATTCAAACCGTTGGTTCAAATGGAGTTGAGATAAAGTTATATTCTATTTGAATATGAATCGATATTAAACCGATTTTTATATGGAAATGTAAATTTTATTCTACTTGAATATGAATGGATTTCGAACATATATCGATTTGAAATAATTATAATCCTGGATTTGAAGTATATTCTACTTGATTATAAATCTATTTTTGTGAAACATTATATGATTATAATAAAATGATATGGACATATATTCTAGTTTAGAATATAATCGGTTTTGATATTATTGAGATATTTTGATATGATATTATATTCTATTTGGAATATAAATTGGGATCGAAACAAACATGATATTTTGATATGAAAGGAACCTTTGTGAAAAGTAAAAGAAACGACCGATGTGAAAAATGTAAGCGTTGGTTGTTAAAGACCAGAGTCGGTAAGTGGCATACTCTCTGTCAGTGCTGATACCACTTTAACAACTGTACACGTGATGAAGTATCTGGTACAAAGCATGATGACTTGGAGGCATTGACTAGACCGAGAAGGCGAATGATGACAAAATGGCTTTTACCTTCAGGTCTGTAATGACCCGCATTTTCAGCGATATTATAATTAATTTATTTGATTATTTAAAAGGTGATTAAAAGGATTTAATGGTCGTCGAATTAAATAAGAGTGAATATTTAATTAAAATAATAATTAAATAATATATTAAATTCTGAAATAATCAGAATTGGCTGAAATGGCGATATGGTGTGAATTGGGCCATTTAAAATATATAATTCAGTTTAGAGTTGAATTACGATAACGAATATATTTAATTAACGACAGTTGAACGCATAATTATATTATAATTATAATCGAGCTCGAAATGGCACTGCAGTTCGCTATTTGGCGATTTGAACTTCAACTGAATATATAGGGTCCGTTTCAAGTCGTGATTTTTAGGGTCAGTGTGTGATTACAGGAATTTTAGAGGACACAGAAAAACAGCGTTTGCTTATAATTTAATATAATAATCGAATATTAAATTATTAAAAATATCCTATATAAACAATTTAACTTTCCCTTAAACCTAATTTCAGCCCACAAATTTTCTACCGTCAGTGTTTTACATCCTCAAGCAAAAACGAATGTTTGGAAAATCAAAACAATCAAAACAAAAATCATAAAATCCTGATATTCATATATTTGAATTCCTGAGATTGTAAGCTTCATTTTCACGTAGGTATCATCAAGTTCAATCGTGTTTTTAGGATTAAGGTTTTCAAAACGTGAGACTAGGGCTACGGTTTGGGGTAAATCGAAGCGTAGTTGGGGGAAATGAAGGTCATTTCTGAGTTGCTGGGATCGAATGGCACCTCGTGTGCAATTTTTGTGGATTTTGGGAGTAAAATACTTCGCTGGTCTCCCTGTAGCTACGACAAAAGTTGAGGACGTCGGATCCTGCTAGGTGCAGGCGAGTGGTGAGAAAATGGGATGGTTGGATGGAGAGTTTGATGAGGTGTTCGCTGATGGTTATAGTTTGTTGAACGATGGAGAAATGGAGGCGCGGTTTGAGGTGGAAGGGGCGCCAATGTCTGAGCGGTTACTGGAACGAGAGCAGTCCACGTTGGGGAAGGAAGAAGAAAGGATGGTTTGGTCGGGCTGTGTTTTAAAACGAAATTGGGCCATGAGGTAAAAGGAAAGCCCAATTTAAATTTTAAATCTTAGTTTTTAATTTAATTTAAATATTGAATGAATTTGTAAATTAAATATCTCGACCATACGATATCAGATTGACGAACTGTAAGTTGTGTTGGGACCGTATGGACGAGAGATTCACAATGAAGCTGACTGGAAGTGGATTGGGACTCGTAAGAATTTATGGCGAAATAAATTGTTTGATTCAAATCAAACAAACAGTTTATCGTTCTTTAACGATGAATTGCCAAAGTGGGTAAAACTCACCAACTCTGAACAGTTATATTTTTATAACGTATTCTTAGAACTAATAATTATCTGTTGATTGTTGTGTGTTGATGTGGTTGATTGAACTGCTAGTCAGTTAGTTGAATTTATATATGTATATATATATATATAAAAACCGTTATATATATTGATGTTGTTTATCAGAACATTTCATGTTGAAATGAAGTTGATGTTAATTATATGGTTTAACATCTGTGATGCAGGGAAACAGGTTGGAGGGACCCAACTGGGTTCCTCAATATTTATAATACTGTTCTGTTAATATATTGTAATATATGATGTGATATATAATCTGTTGTCGATTATGTGTGTTTGGACGATATTGATCATCGTGATTTGATATGTTGAATACCATAACATACAGAAATGTTGATAAGGGAATTTTCAAAGTGATATTGAGAATAAAATATTTATAAATGGAATATTTATTAATAAGAGATATTTATAAATTGGAATATTTATAAATAAGAAATATTTATAAATTGGAATATTTATAAATAGGAGAAATTTAAAAAGGAAATATTTGCATACCATTTGCAAATAGAATTGAAAAGGAAATATTTGCGAACCATTTGTGTAGCACCCCGTATTTCTATTAATAACAATGTTCACAATTTAAAGAATAATTAATCTCAGACGTGAGAATTGTGGGAAACGGGTTGCGCCATTGTGTTCGTCTCTGTAACGACCCAGAAAATCTGAACCAATTTAAAAATTTTAAATTGGCTAAAATAATGGATTTTAAATATTTAAAATAAATATTTTAAATAATGGCAATGAAAACTGAGTTTGAATCGACATTTGAAAACGAATATAATTAATTATAATTATATATAGAATTGAAAATGGCGCGGTAGTTCGATAATTCGATTTCAAACTTCAATTGAATATACCGGATGCAAAACAATCCGGATTTTAGTGAAACCAAAAATAATGAAATCTAATTGATAATATCTTTCCAACGAATCTGACCAATCGAAATTTGATAGCAGGAATCAAAAGATATGTCCAGTTGAAAATTCTGAATAGTCGCTATGGAATTCAGGCCCTTAAAAATGGACATTTTGCAAATGACCTCGGATTTCGACGAAACCACTTTTGTTGGATCCGTGATGTCAAATTATTGCTAGGTTTCAAATTTCATAATTTTTCGAATCAATAAGTGAGCGTGGCAAAGGAAAACGCGTTTGACCGGTTTTAGTTGATTTTAATCGACTGGAAATTGGCCATTTTTCAAACGGTCTCAGAATTTGACGAAACTAGTTTTGTTAGGACCGTATCGTCAATGCGAAGCAAGAAAATATTTTTCGAGAATTTTTCTAGTTAGTATGTGACCCCAGTAAATTGAAATGCGCGTTCAAATTCAATATATAGAGTTATATGTTGATTTTAACGGAAACTGATCAAGATGATCAAATCAGCTTGCGATACATATCCCATTGTGTTTGGGATGGGGGTAAAACGCTATGGACGACAGGCGGTAGGCCTCGTTTCGAGGTCGTATGTAAAAGTCAACTTTTTTGCAAAATTAAATAATTAAATAATAAAAAGGACAAAAATAATAATTTTTATTCCCTCCCTTTATCTGTCGTTCTGCCCCCCCCCCCCCCGTTCATTTCAATTTCAAACGAAAAAAAAAAACCTAAAAACTATCGACCGCCCCCCTAAAGCGAACGCCGCTGACGCCCAAACTCCGCCACCCCTAGCATCGCTCAGCGCCACCTCCGATCATCTTCACCCTCTCTCCTTCTTCCCCGTTCACCTCTCCTCCCTATTCGAACCAAAATCGAGACGCCCCATTTCGCGAGCCGCCTCCTCGAAGCCAGCTCCGCCTGCCACCACCGGCTACCCCGAGCGCCCACCCTCGAGCCGCCTCCCCTCCGACGATCTGCGGAAACCCCCCCTCTCTATAAGTTTTTTTTTATTTATTTTATTTTTATTTTATATAAACAGAAAAAAACTGATTATAAAAAGGATTAAATACTGTTTTTTTTTAGGATTTAGAATACTAATTTTTTTTAAAGGATTTAAAACTGACCTTTTGAAAAAAAACTGATTTTTAAAAGGATGTAAAACTGATTTTTAAAAGGATGTAAAACTGATTTTTAAAAGGATGTAAAACTGATTTTTAAAAGGTTTAAAAACTGATTTTATTTTAAGATTTAAAATAGAAAAAGATTTGAACTTTAAATAGAAAAAGATTAGAGCTTTGAATAGAAAAAGATTTGAACTTGGAAAAATAAAGATCATATTTTCAAAATAGAAAAGACGGAATTTTTATTAAGTAGAAGAAGTAAGATATGATTTTTATATTTTTAAAGTAATAAAAATATAATTTTTACATCATAGGAATATTAAAAATATAATCTTTATTTTTGAAAAGGCGGAATCTATATTTTTGAAATGCAATTTTTATATATTGAATAACATAGTAAAAATTCGATTTTTACATATGTAGAGAATACGGGCAATGAAGCGACAAGAAGGCGAAATAGGCGAAGATTTCTCTAAAGGAAGAGTCGTAGTTGGATAGCTATTGGTGAGATTTCTGATTTAAAAATTATAAATGTGTGAGAATTTCTCACTCTTCAATTTCTTTTTCTATATATATATGTGTTGAAATAAAAGTGAATTGCTATATATAAATATATATATATATATATATATATATATATACGCCCATCGTCCACAAACCATGGACGATATTTATTGGTTGAAATTGTTGTGAAAATAGATTGATAACGAATGATTGTTTGGGATTGTTTGTGGTTGATATTGATTGATTGAGGTTGAAAAATACCCGTTTGTGGTTGAGAAATATTTGGTTGAAACCACATAGGATTAGTTTGTGGAAATGAAATAAATATATACATGCCGCCTGCGTGCGAACTAGATGCATGATCCCCATTGTCAAAAACCGCGAGGTTTTAAGGTAGAGCGAGGAGCCGTCCTAGGGACGGTCCCGGTTTTAACTACCCTGCCGTTATGCAGCCGAAATTTTGAATAATATTCATGTGTTTGAATTATTTTCATATGCTTAAACTATATTTATTCATTGAATAGAAAACCTTCATGTGTTGAATTGATATTCATTCGTTGATTAGAAATTCATGTGTTGAATGGTATTCACGTTTTAAAATGTAAAAATCACCTTTTATCTATACATAAAAACTATAGAAAACATTCATGTGTTGAATTGATATTCATTCGTTGATTAGAAATTCATGTGTTGAATGGTATTCATATTTTGAAATAAATTGTTTGTTAATAAAAATCACATTTTTATCTATATATAGAAACTATAGAAAACATTCATGTGTTGAATTGATATTCATTCGTTGATTAGAAATTCATGTGTTGAATGGTATTCATATTTTGAAATAAATTGTTTGATAATAAAAATCACATTTATATCTATATATAGAAACTATAGAAAACATTCATGTGTTGAATTGATATTCATTCGTTGATTAGAAATTCATGTGTTGAATGGTATTCATATTTTGAAATAAATTGTTTGATAATAAATTCACATTTTTATCTATATATAGAGACTATAGAAAACATTCATGTGTTGAATTGATATTCATTCGTTGATTAGAAATTCATGTGTTGAATGGTATTCATATTTTGAAATAAATTGTTTGATAATAAAAATCACATTTTTATTTATATATAGAAACTATAGAAAACATTCATGTGTTGAATTGATATTCATTCGTTGATTAGAAATTCATGTGTTGAATGGTATTCATATTTTGAAATAAATTGTTTGATAATAAAAATCACCTTTTATCGACTATATGAACTGTGTAAAAATAATCTCGTTTTAAAAGAAATTGTTTTATGATAAAAATCCCATTTTTATCACCTATATGAACTATGTAGAAAAATAGTGTTTTGAAATGAATTGTTTTACAATAAAAATCACATTTTTATTGTATGCATAAATCGTTGAAATGTGAAGTGTTAAAAATAGCCACTTGTTCAAAATAAACATATATGAGTTGAAATATCCATTAATTAGCTAATGAAATGATTTGCACCTATTTATGTAACATTAGAATGAATGGTGTTTTTAAACCAAATAGAAATCAAATATGAAGTTGAATAGAAAATGATAAATGATAAGAACTGTATATATATGTACATGCATATTCATTGAACAGGTTATAACAAAGGGGCTAGAGAAGAGGAATAAAATTTTGTGCCCGACAAATAGGTACACATTTACTGCTTTGTTTGGGTGATGATTTTATGAGCCTGTTGGCTAGCCGCTTGGCTTTTTCTTTTTCTTTTTGAGATTAGAAGGACCGGGAAAGCTATTTGCGATTTCCCGATGCTCCCGGTGCAGGGGAGGTTATGGCGAAATTTTCCAAAAATTTAAGGTCTTAGTGAAAAATTTGAAGTGAAAACGATATTGAAATCATTGAATGAACTATATTTATATAAATATATAAATATAAATAAAATTAAAACGAAACGAAGTCGTGCAGTTCGTATTTTGAAACCGTGATTTCAAACAACTAGTGCGGGAAATCCGACCATTGGATTTTCCCGAAACCTCAACCGTCGGGTTCGCCTTGGAATAATCTTTCCAACGGCACCAACCTTGTAAAAATCCAACGGTTGGATTGTCTAGAATGTTTAATTCAAATCTGATGAAAAACAGCGCCAGAAACGATTATATATTTATATATATATAAATATAATTATATTTAATCGAATAACGACGCTGCAGTTCGTATTTTGAAATCGAAACTTCAAACGATTGTACCGGGAGATCCGACCGTCGGAATTTCCCGAAACTGGAACCGTTGGATTCGTTTTGAAAAGACCTTTCTAGTGATGTAAATTTTGTAAAGATCCAACGGTTAGATTTTCAGATATGTGTAAATCAAATCTGAAGAAAAACAGCGCCACGGCCGCCTTATGGCCCGAAGCGTCGTTTTGAATAAAATAGCTATTTTAAAATAAATAAAAATAGCGATAAATAGTTATAAAATATCATAAGCGATATGGAATAGAAATAAACTGAATTTGTTCGATTTTGTGGCTTTTGATGGTTGAATGTGTTTGGTGTGAAAATTACATTAAAGAACAAGATTGGTGTTGTCAAATAATTTAACCATTGAAATAAATTGATTTGAAATTCTAAATATACAAGAATTATTTGAAAAGGCCGAGTTAATTCTCATTTCAAAAAATTGACCGACGATTGAAAGTCGAAGATGAAGACGATGGTCTAAGACCGGAGATCTTCACCTCGTTTGGATGGTAACTGAGGTCCTGATTGGGAGGCATCTCGAAATATGGATAATGAGTGGTGATCGTTCAGACGTACGTGGTGATCGATGGGTTTGCGAGGTATTTAGTGCCTCCGGTTTCGTTCAGACCCAGAACGGACTTGTAAATGGACTGTGTGTCTGACATAGGATTTATTCTGTGTGGCATGCTAAGATGCAGTGATCAGGGCTTCTGTTGAAAAGCAAAGTCTTGTGGTGATGATCAAAGCACCGCCTGTGTGGCGTGGCTTTGTGTATAACGTGAATTCGCGAGCCTCACACCCCGGTATGAACCAGAAACGGGAGAAAGGACCTCAGGGAGGGCCTACGTTTCCTCCTAGCTAAAAGTGGCGTCAGTGGTTTTACACGCCCTGACGAGTTTGACTTATGTGGTTGTTGCTGTTGTGAGGCGCCTCGGTTAGATCGGACGATCCGGGTCCGATGGAGTCACTTGTTGGCTCGCTTACGCCCCAAAGGGCGGCGAAACGTAGTGCTCAGGCATTTTTAATCCACTCCGTGTGGACCGGCCCTGTCGCTCCTAGGGTCACTCGAGCTCTGATCCTGAGACTCGGGCTAGGCAGTGTCGAATTCGGTAAGGACTATCTTTTGCCTTGGTTCAAGACGGAAACCCCATTTCCAAATACGTGACTGTGCGGTTTCGATTGTATAGATATTTGGCGACATAGTGGCATGGGACGCTCATGTCGTCTATGATTGATAGTTATGATTTGAAATTGTTTTCAAAACATATAAACACTAGCAATAATATCAAATGCCTTTGTTTTATTCGTATCAAACATATTTTGGCCGTTATAAGGTAAAAACTCTATCCTCCGGTTTGCGTTGCATTGTGTGATGGGAACTGAGTCTTATAACGGCTTCATTTTTATAAAAAGCATAGCGATGTTTAAAAGAAAGATTTGTTTTAAAAGCACTGGCAATCCAATGGAGTAAACCTGTTCCTCGAAAGTGGCGTGGTCTTGTGATTAGCCAAATTATATATGTGTTGAGTAGATTTCTCATACCAGTCCCATGACTGACTCGTAGTTTGTTTCACTTTCAAACTCGGGTGCCCCTTTTTCTACACGGGCAGCCTTGTATTCAGGTTTAGCTGGTTCTTTTTCTGGATGGCTGGAGCTGAAGATGGATTCTATCATTATTTCTTTTTATGCTGTTCATCTCCTATTGTACATATTTTGTTTATTTCTGCTGTAGACATTTATGTATAGATGAACTGCATTTGTACTAAGTAAGATCCTGTATGCTGTGCAACTCTGATGATTACTTTTATCCAGTATATTCTATTGTTCATTATCTGGTGTATTTATTTAATTCTGTTCTGCTATCATATGTTTCTGTGTTATATTCCAAAGTTAACCCTGTTTCCGTGAGAACGGGATTTCGGGTCGTCTCAACGTGGTATCAGAGCTTTGGTTAAGCTTAGTTCTGGAATATAACATGTGAACGAACTCGTCAGAAATAGAACCAGTAGTGTTCTAGGACGGGTAACTCTATACAGATATGATCAGCAATATCCTAGTATGAGTATAGAAGAATTAGAACAACTCGTTAGAGATGGGGTCAGAAGTGCCTCAGAACGAGTCGAGAGTAATATGTTCTTTTTTAAATAACGTATTTGTGATTATATATATATAGTCTGGTTTTAGAAATATAATTTTTGAATATATAAAAGATATATATTTGAAAAGTTAAAAAGGTTAAAAAAATTGGATTGGTTGTTGTGTTGTGTGATTGTAGATTTATCAAACCACTTTCGACTTTGTTCCTTTTCGGGGACGAAAAGTTTTAAGTGGGGAAGATTGTAACGACCTAGAAAATCTGAACCAATTTAAAATTTTTAAATTGGCTAAAATAATGGATTTTAAATATTTAAAATAAATATTTTAAATAATGGCAATGAAAACTGAGTTTGAATCGACATTTGAAAACGAATATAATTAATTATAATCATATATAGAATTGAAAATGACGCGGTAGTTCGATAATTCGATTTCAAACTTCAATTGAATATACCGGATGCAAAACAATCCGGATTTTAGTGAAACCAAAAATAATGAAATCTAATTGATAATATCTTTCCAACGAATCTGACCAATCAAAATTTGATAGCGGGAATCAAAAGATATGTCCAGTTGAAAATTCTGAATAGTCGCTATGGAATTCAGGCCCTTAAAAATGGACATTTTGCAAATGACCTCGGATTTCGACGAAACCACTTTTGTTGGATCCGTGATGTCAAATTATTGCTAGGTTTCAAATTTCATAATTTTTCGAATCAATATGTGAGCGCGGCAAAGGAAAACGCGTTTGACCGGTTTTAGTTGATTTTAATCGACTGGAAATTGGCCATTTTTCAAACGGTCTCAGAATTTGACGAAACTAGTTTTGTTAGGACCGTATCGTCAAAACGAAGCTAGAAAATATTTTTCGAGAATTTTTCTAGTTAGTATATGACCCCAGAAAATTGAAATGCGCGTTCAAATTCAATATATAGAGTTATATGTTGATTTTAACGGAAACTGATCGAGATGATCAAATCAGCTTGCGATACATATCCCATTGTGTTCGGGATGGGGGTAAAACGCTATGGACGACAGGCGGTAGGCCTCGTTTCGAGGTCGTATGTAAAAGTCAACTTTTTTGCAAAATTAAATAATTAAATAATAAAAAGGAAAAAAAATAATAATTTTTATTCCCTCCCTTTATCTGTCGTTCTGCCCCCCCCCCCCGTTCATTTCAATTTCAAACGAAAATAAAAAAAAAACCCTAAAAACAATCGACCGCCCCTCTAAAGCGAACGCCGCCGACGCCCAAACTCCGCCACCCCTAGCATCGCTCAGCGCCACCTCCGATCGTCTTCCCCCTCTCTCCTTCTCCCCCGTTCACCTCTCCTCCCTGTTCGAACCAAAATCGCGATGCCCCATTTCGCGAGCCGCCTCCTCGAACCCAGCTCCGCCTGCCACCACCGGCTACCACGAGCGCCCACCCTCGAGCCGCCTCCCCTCCGACGATCTGCGGAAACCCCCCCCCCCTCTCTGTAAGTTTTTTTTTTATATAAACAGAAAAAAACTGATTTTAAAAAGGATTAAATACTGTTTTTTTTAGGATTTAGAATACTGATTTTTTTTAAAGGATTTAAAACTGACCTTTTGAAAAAAACTGATTTTTAAAAGGATGTAAAACTGATTTTTAAAAGGATGTAAAACTGATTTTTAAAAGGTTTAAAAACTGATTTTATTTTAAGATTTAAAATAGAAAAAATTTGAACTTTAAATAGAAAAAGATTAGAACTTTGAATAGAAAAAGATTTGAACTTGGAAAAATAAAGATCATATTTTCAAAATAGAAAAGACGGAATTTTTATTAAGCAGAAGAAGTAAGATATGATTTTTATATTTTTAAAGTAATAAAAATATAATTTTTACATCATAGGAATATTAAAAATATAATCTTTATTTTTGAAAAGGCGGAATCTATATTTTCGAAATGCAATTTTTATATATTGAATAACATAGTAAAAATTCGATTTTTACATATGTAGAGAATACGGGCAACGAAGCGACAAGAAGGCGAAATAGGCGAAGATTTCTCTAAAGGAAGAGTCGTAGTTGGATAGCTATTGGTGAGATTTCTGATTTAAAAATTATAAATGTGTGAGAATTTCTCACTCTTCAATTTCTTTTTCTATATATATATGTGTTGAAATAAAAGTGAATTGCTATATATAAATATATATATATACGCCCCTCGTCCACAAACCATGGACGATATTTATTGGTTGAAATTGTTGTGAAAATTGATTGATAACGAATGATTGTGTGGGATTGTTTGTGGTTGATATTGATTGATTGAGGTTGAAAAATACCCGTTTGTGGTTGACAAATATTTGGTTGAAACCACATAGGATTAGTTTGTGGAAATGAAATAAATATATACATGCCGCCTGCGTGCGAACTAGATGCATGATCCCCATTGTCAAAAACCGCGAGGTTTTAAGGTAGAGCGAGGAGCTGTACTAGGGACGGTCCCGGTTTTAACTACCCTGCCGTTATGCTGCCGAAATTTTGAATAATATTCGTGTGTTTGAATTATTTTCATATGCTTAAACTATATTTATTCATTGAATAGAAAACCTTCATGTGTTGAATTGATATTCATTCGTTGATTAGAAATTCATGTGTTGAATGGTATTCGCGTTTTAAAATGTAAAAATCACCTTTTATCTATACATAAAAACTATAGAAAACATTCATGTGTTGAATTGATATTCATTCGTTGATTAGAAATTCATGTGTTGAATGGTATTCATATTTTGAAATAAATTGTTTGATAATAAAAATCACATTTTTATCTATATATAGAAACTATAGAAAACATTCATCTGTTGAATTGATATTCATTCGTTGATTAGAAATTCATGTGTTGAATGGTATTCATATTTTGAAATAAATTGTTTGATAATAAAAATCACATTTTTATCTATATATAGAAACTATAGAAAACATTCATGTGTTGAATTGATATTCATTCGTTGATTAGAAATTCATGTGTTGAATGGTATTCATATTTTGAAATAAATTGTTTGATAATAAAAATCACATTTTTATCTATATATAGAAACTATAGAAAACATTCATGTGTTGAATTGATATTCATTCGTTGATTAGAAATTCATGTGTTGAATGGTATTCATATTTTGAAATAAATTGTTTGATAATAAAAATCACATTTTTATCTATATATAGAAACTATAGAAAACATTCATGTGTTGAATTGATATTCATTCGTTGATTAGAAATTCATGTGTTGAATGGTATTCATATTTTGAAATAAATTGTTTGATAATAAAAATCACCTTTTATCGACTATATGAACTGTGTAAAATAATCTCGTTTTAGAAGAAATTGTTTTATGATAAAAATCCCATTTTTATCACCTATATGAACTATATAGAAAAATAGTGTTTTGAAATGAATTGTTTTACAATAAAAATCACATTTTTATTGTATGCATAAATCGTTGAAATGTGAAGTGTTAAAAATAGCCACTTGTTCAAAATAAACATATATGAGTTAAAATATCCATTAATTAGCAAATGAAATGATTTGCACCTATTTATGTAACATTAGAATGAATGGTGTTTTTAAACCAAATAGAAATCAAATATGAAGTTGAATAGAAAATGATAAATGATAAGAACTGTATATATATGTACATTCATATTCATTGAACAGGTTATAGCAAAGGGGCTAGAGAAGAGGAATAAAATTTTGTGCCCGACAAATAGGTACACATTTACTGCTTTGTTTGGGTGATGATTTTATGAGCCTGTTGGCTAGCCGCTTGGCTTTTTCTTTTTCTTTTTGAGATTAGAAGGACCGGGAAAGCTATTTGCGATTTCCCGATGCTCCCGGTGCAGGGGAGGTTATGGCGAAATTTTCCAAAAATTTAAGGTGTTAGTGAAAAATTTGAAGTGAAAACGATATTGAAATCATTGAATGAACTATATTTATATAAATATATAAATATAAATAAAATTAAAACGAAACGAAGCCGTGCAGTTCGTATTTTGAAACCGTGATTTCAAACAACTAGTGCGGGAAATCCAACCATTGGATTTTCCCGAAACCTCAACCGTCGGGTTCGCGTTGGAATAATCTTTCCAACGGCACCAACCTTGTAAAAATCCAACGGTTGGATTGTCTAGAATGTTTAATTCAAATCTGATGAAAAACAGCGCCAGAAACGATTATATATTTTTATATATATATATAAATATAATTATATTTAATCGAATAACGACGCTGCAGTTCGTATTTTGAAATCGAAACTTCAAACGATTGTACCGGGAGATCCGACCGTCGGAATTTCCCGAAACTGGATCCGTTGGATTCGTTTTGAAAAGACCTTTCTAATGATGTAAATTTTGTAAAGATCCAACGGTTAGATTTTCAGATATGTGTAAATCAAATCTGAAGAAAAACAGCGCCACGGCCGCCTTATGGCCCGAAGCGTCGTTTTGAATAAAATAGCTATTTTAAAATAAATAAAAATAGCGATAAATAGTTATAAAATATCATAAGCGATATGGAATAGAAATAAACTGAATTTGTTTGATTTATGTGGATTTTGATGGTTGAATGTGTTTGGTGTGAAAATTACATTAAAGAACAAGATTGGTGTTGTCAAATAATTTAACCATTGAAATAAATTGATTTGAAATTCTAAATATACGAGAATTATTTGAAAAGGCCGAGTTAATTCTCATTTCAAATAATTGACCGACGATTGAAAGTCGAAGATGAAGACGATGGTCGAAGACCGGAGATCTTCACCTCGTTTGGATGGTAACCGAGGTCCTGATTGGGAGGCATCCCGAAATATGGATAATGAGTGGTGATCGTTCAGACGTACGTGGTGATCGATGGGTTTGCGAGGTATTTAGTGCCTCCGGTTTCATTCAGACCCAGAACGGACTTGTAAATGGACTGTGTGTCTGACATAGGATTTATTCTGTGTGGCATGCTAAGATGCAGTGATCAGGGCTTCTGTTGAAAAGCAAAGTCTTGTGGTGATGATCAAAGCACCGCCTGTGTGGCGTGGCTTTGTGTATAACATGAATTCGCGAGCTTCACACCCCGGTATGAACCAGAAACGGGAGAAAGGACCTCAGGGAGGGCCTACGTTTCCTCCTAGCTAAAAGTGGCGTCAGTGGTTTTACACGCCCTGACGAGTTTGACTTATGTGGTTGTTGCTGTTGCGAGGCGCCTCGGTTAGATCGGACGATCCGGGTCCGATGGAGTCACTTGTTGGCTCGCTTACGCCCCAAAGGGCGGCGAAACGTAGTGCTCAGGCATTTTTAATCCACTCCGTGTGGACCGGCCCTGTCGCTCCTAGGGTCACTCGAGCTCTGATCCTTAGACTCGGGCTAGGCAGTCTCGAATTCGGTAAGGACTATCTTTTGCCTTGGTTCAAGACGGAAACCCCATTTCCAAATACGTGACTGTGCGGTTTCGATTGTATAGATATTTGGCGACATAGTGGCATGGGACGCTCATGTCGTCTATGATTGATAGTTATGATTTGAAATTGTTTTGAAAACATATAAACACTAGCAATAATATCAAATGCCTTTGTTTTATTCGTATCAAACATATTTTGGCCGTTATAAGGTAAAAACTCTATCCTCCGGTTTGCGTTGCATTGTGTGATGGGAACTGAGTCTTATAACGGCTTCATTTTTATAAAAAGCATAGCGATGTTTAAAAGAAAGATTTGTTTTAAAAGCACTGGCAATCCAATGGAGTAAACCCGTTCCACGAAAGTGGCGTGGTCCTATGATTAGCCAAATTATATATGTGTTGAGTAGATTTCTCATCCCAGTCCCATGACTGACTCGTAGTTTGTTTCACTTTCAAACTCGGGTGCCCCTTTTTCTACACGGGCAGCCTTGTATTCAGGTTTAGCTGGTTCTTTTTATGGATGGCTGGAGCTGAAGATGGATTCTATCATTATTTCTTTTTATGCTGTTCAGCTGCTATTGTACATATTTTGTTTATTTCCGCTGTAGACATTTATGTATAGCTGAACTGTATTTGTACTAAGTAAGATCCTGTATACTGTGCAACTCTGATGATTACTTTTATCCAGTATATTCTATTGTCCATTATCTGGTGTATTTATTTAATTCTGTTCTGCTATTATATGTTTCTGTGTTATATTCCAAAGATAACCCTATTTCCGTGAGAACGGGATTTCGGGTCGTCTCATTCTCGGAATTCTGGTTGAAATAGAGTCCGAGTTTGCGTGATTTGGACTTCGTATGAAGGAGATATGGCCATCGGAAGTTTCAGAAAATTTAAAATAGATTGCAGAAAATTTAAAATTCAAAATTCGAAGTCAAACAGGCTAGGCGGGAAATTTCCCGCCCAGCACCCCAGGTCGACTGGGGAGTCGAATGGGCAGTCGACACCCCCCAGGTCGACTGGGGAGTAGACTGGGCAGTCGACCTGGGTGTCGACCTGGTCTAGTCGGCTAGGGTTTGACTGAGCCCAATCTTGAGCTGCTGATGTGTCTTTAGGGCTGAGTTGGCAAATTAAACGGTTCAAGTTAGTTCTGAGTTAATCTGACGGTCTAAATAAATCCTAAACTCTATAAATACTTAGGTAGTCTCTCACTCTAATTCACATGAAAAATAGAATAGCCACCGTCATATCGCCGCCATGGAACTCAGTGTAGCCGCCGCCAACTAAGAAGGAAGAAAGCTAATCAAAACCCTAATTCTACTCAACTCTAAAAAAAATCAAGACTCTCTTTCTTCTCTAATTGTGGGTATGATGATCTTAACATGATTATTAGCAAACTAATTAGATTAAGATGTGATACCGATCATAAGAAAATGATGTGAATTGTCATATATGTTGTTGTAAATCTTACGCTATCATGTATGCTGTAAATCCTATGTTATGTGATGATGATATCCTATATGTTGTAAATCATGCTATGATGATATTGTATAGGTTGTAATTTTCTATGCTAAGTTGTGATAAATCATACATGTTATAAAGTCATGATGTTATTATCTATGCTAATTAGTTCATGTTAATCAAATCATAATGTTAATATTATTTGGGCTATGTTGATCTATATGACAAATCACATATGCAAGTTTAGATTGATTAGTAAAGATTATGAACATATGCCATGACATCTATTTAGATCTAGAATTGTGCTATGACATGTGTGAATTCTATGTGTTAGATGCTAGTTTACACCATCATTATGTTGCATAAACTACATATGCAAGTTTAGACATGAATTTGGATTATGATCATATTATGTAAATTGTGACATTTTACCAAACAAGTTGACACCTTTAGGTCCATGACATATGTAGCTTTATGCAAGTTGTAGTTTTTGCCTATGCAAGTTTAGGTGTTGTACATCTATCACACATGCAAGTTTCACCCCGTTTATGATTAGATCTATTTTATTTGTCTATATGTTGTGATAATTTATCTTTGTGCTATGACTATTCGAGTCTAACGTATATTTTGCGTTGAATAAGCGAACGTATAACGTGGGGTAGGGGTAATATTAAGGATTTAATATTAAGAAATTGGGGTGCAAATGATATGATTTTGCATACCGTAAGTGGATGGCCATAATTGAGTCAATTATGGACATCATTAAAATTGGAATTAATTAATGATTTTAATAGGGATATATTTAAAACTGGGGTAAAAGATTATAAGTGTTAATCAATGCTTAGGACACGAGGTTGGACTCGTTTGTGACGTAAACCTGCCCGAACCCGACCGGCAAATCCAGTAGTCACAAATGTAAGCCTAATGTGAGAGGTCCTAGGCACAAAATAAAGCATAACAGTTGTAAAGACACAAGGTTTGACTCTTTTATAGTGTAAGACTGCCCGGACCCGCCCGGCAAATCCAGCTGCCATAAATACCAGTCTAATGTGAGAGGTCTTTATGAGGTTATGGCCTGAATGAATTAAGAAATACTTAACTAGATAAACATGTAAGGTGGGACATGGGGGTTAAGTAGGTGCCTTGGGTGGCATGAGGAATCTAGTGGGTGCCTTTAGCAGCATTTGAAATACGATTAGTAAGACTTAACCAAACACACATGTAAATGAACATGACTAAGAGGGTTAAGTGGGATATAATAGTGGGGGACAAGCTTAAGTGGATAGCTTGTGGGGGCCCATTTCAACCAGTAACCCAAACGTATCTTTGTGGGCTCGATCCAAGTCGAGGATGGGACACGCATACTGGGCTTAACTATAAGAGGCCAAACGGGGTAGCGGTGGCAACGCAAGTCCAACGGGTTTCATATGGGTGTGTGGACCCGGGCTGGTAGGTAAGACGTTGTTGCATCGTGTAGGTATAAGTCGTGCATTCTCAAGTTGTATCTGGTTGCCACTTCAGGGGAGTGATACACCCCACTGTGGGGCCAGCACGGGTATCTACGAGTAGGGAGCCGATCGAAAGTGGGTAGTGGGGTACACCTAGTGGAGATAGGGGTAGGCGGCACCTATGTAGCCAGCTAGGGGTACGCAAGGCTATTTATATAATTACTAAGTGAAGCAAGTGGGATCAACCTTTAGGGTGACTGGTGTGGTGCAGTGTACTAAT
The DNA here is from genome assembly GCA_030737875.1 of Allium sativum. NCBI lineage: Eukaryota > Viridiplantae > Streptophyta > Magnoliopsida > Asparagales > Amaryllidaceae > Allium > Allium sativum. The sequence continues at coordinate 655,113,785 of CM060920.1, forward strand.
TATTCGTTAGTATTAGGTGTGCCTTTAACGTTATCTTTATCTACTCTTCCATACCCAACAGTTCATAGACATTTCCTTGTTTTCCAGCTTATGCCTTAGTCTAGTTATTTTGATAACAGTATTGTTAGAATTATCATACTCACCAGACTTTATGTCTGACCCCCTCTATTTCTATCTTTTTTCCCCCACCAGGTCCTCAGGGTGGGCCTAGCTCTAGCGGAGTTTGATTGGATTGCTTTATCTCTCTTTTGGAAAGCTTGGACCGCTGAAGTAAAGTCCAGCTTGTTATCTTCTTTAATGGCTATTTTTGTAATGGGATTATGTATTTTGTTTTATCATGATGGATGTTGTACTTGACTCTGATTTATGGTTTTATGATGTAACAAACATGTTTAACTTCCGCTGTAATGAAATAAAGTTTTAGATTTCCAAGTACTACTTATTATCTGTCTTGTTGTAATTTTTCTGTTCTATATTCACTTAAAAGCTCCATGGAAGTTAATGCATTCCCTTTGTGATTGACATTAATGGACATGGGGTGTTACACGTGGTATCAGAGCTTAAGGTTACCAGAATAGATAAATTTTTTAGAAAAACTATTTTTCTAAAGTATTTTTGGAAGAAGTGTTTTCAAAAACATGACTTAATGAGTTATTTCAAGAGGAAAGTTTTTATGAAAAACATAATCCGCAATAGCCGTATATCATTATCTTTCGAATTCTCCATTTTGAATCTTTCCTTTTTCGTTTCAGCATGGCTGAAGATCTTAACCTTCCGGATGGTGTAACGATACCAGGATGGCATAAGAGGTTATTAGAGGCTAGGGCCGCTGCAGGTCAAGCCAATGTTCCTCCCCCACCAGTAGCACCCGCTCCTCCTCCTCCTCGCGCTAATACTTTTGCAAAGACATGCAAGGAATTTAAGGCTATGGGCGGAAAACCTTTTCAAGGGTCAGAAACGTTTGTGGAGGCTAGAGATTGGCTTAAGGAGGTGGAAGAATTGCTAGAAATCTTTGAAGTAGAAGAAGGGAGGAAAGTCAAATTAGCAGGTTGGTTAATGAAGGGAGAGGCCTCGTTTTGGTGGGAGGTCACTAATGGGGAGCGTCCTGTTGATTCTTGGGCGGATTTCAGACGTAGGTTTGAGGCAAAGTTTATCTCAAGGGTGGAAGAGAATCTATATATGGAAAGGTTCTTGACATTAAAGCAAGGAAGCTCATCAGTGAAAGAAAATATCAACAAATTTAATCAGTTAACAAGGTTTGGCTTGGACTTAGTGAACACGCCGGAGAAGAAGGCTCTAAGGTTCGTTATTGGCTTGAATGAGCCGTTGCAGGGGTTGGCTATGACCCACATCCCTATGGGGGCCACCTTTGAGAAGCTAGTAGACATGGCACTCATGCACGAGGAGAAAGACGCTAATGCTAATAAGGCACCCGAGAAGAAAAGGGATCAGAAGAAACCACAACAGCAAAACAAGAAGGGTGGTAAAGACAATAATGGCAAAGGAAAGAAAAGATGCTTTAACAGTGGGACACCAGGCCATCTCAGCAAGGATTGCAGAAAGAAAAAGAAGACTGGCTATTTTCACTATGGTGAAGCGGGACATCTAGTGAAGGACTGCCCAAAGAAGGGGCAGAGGGAAGGGTCTACCTCGGGAGGACAGGTGCAGGCTCTTATGGCACCAGGGCAGGCAAGGGGACAAGTTCAGGCTCTCGCGGTCCCACCGTTGCAAGAACGAGGTAGAACCATTTCTGTTGAAAGCTTAGTTTTTCTGTTTGATCATCCTGTCCGTACCTTATTCGATTCGGGCGCATCGCATTCATTTATCTCTACATCATTAGTTGAATCACTGCACTTAAACACCAGTTTAGTAGAGGATCCGTTAGTTGTTTCGAATCCAATTGGGGGCTCAGCTTATTTGTCCATGATGTGTTTGGATTTGAAAATTTCTATACTTAGCGTTGAGTTTAGATGAGATGCTTATGTTTTAGGCTTCATGGGCTATGGGCTAATTTTAGGAATAGATTGGTTATCCATAAATGGGGCCGTTCTTGATTGTGAAAGGAGAGTAGTTAGGCTCATGACTTGCCTTGGCAACACTCTCGAAATCTTTTGTAATCCCATAAATTCCGTTATGCTAAGTTATCTAGAATCACTTGACGCGTCTGTGGAGAATCTACGATCTGTTAGAGTGGTCCGAGAATACTCGGATGTGTTTGAGGAGGTGAAGGGCTTGCCTCCGAAGCGGGAGATAGATTTTCGAATATATCTTGTGGATAATGAAAAACCAGTATCTTTGCCAGTACGCCACATGGCTCCACGTGAAAGGAGGGAACTCAATAAGCAAGTGAAGGAGTTGCTTGAGAAGGGGTTCATAAGACGTAGTATATCGGAGTGGGGTGCTCCAGTAGTATTTGCTACGAAGGCGGATGGGTCCCTGAGACTGTGTGTGGACTATAGAGAACTAATAAGCTTACTAAGAAGAACAGACACCCACTGTCGAGGATTGACGATCTCTTCGATCAGTTATTTGGTGCCTCAGTGTTTTCGCAGTTGGACTTAGCCACTGGTTTCCATCAGTTGAGAGTGGCTGAGGATAGCATAGACAAGACTGCCTTTAGGACTCTGGACGGTTTTTATGATTGGCTAGTGATGCCCTTCAGTTTGACAAACGCCCCCGCATACTTTGTTGATTTGATCAGTAGGGTGTTTAGGGAGTACCTTAATAAATTCGTGGTGGTCTTTGTAGACGACATCTTGATCTTTTCTAAGAATGAAGAAGAGTATGCCCTACATCTTAGGGAAGTGTTGGAGACTCTACGAGCACATAGCCTTAAAGCTAAATTTTCCAAATGTCACTTTCGGAGGAAAGAAGTGCGATTCTTAGGGCATGTGGTTTCCAAAGAAGGGATAGCTGTGGATCCCGCGAAGGTGGTGGCCATCCAAGATTGGAAGGTCCCTAAAAATGCTACCGAAGTGAGAAGTTTCTTAGGTTTAGCTGGCTACTATAGGAAGTTTATCAAAGACTTCGCAAAGATATTAGCTCCATTAACACGCCTGACGAAGAAGAACCTAGTCTTCGCATGGGACGTAGATTGTGATGATGCGTTCCAACGTTTGAAGAGAGCTTTGACTTCAGCCCCAGTCTTAGAATTGCCAGATGGGAGTAAGCCATTTACCATTTATACTGACGCTTGTGGGACAGGACTAGGCGCAGTCCTAATGCAAGAGGGAAGGGTAATAGCCTATAGTGGAAGGCAGTTAAGGGTGCATGAGAAGAATTACCCCACGCATGACCTAGAGTTGGCCGCTATTGTTTTCACGCTTAAGTCTTGGCGCCATTATCTTCTTGGCGAGAAATTCGAATTATTCACTGATCAAAAATCTTTAAAATACTTATTCTCTCAGAAGGACTTGAACTTAAGGCAGCAAAGGTGGATGGAATTCTTAGCGTCCTACGACTTCGAGATAGCATATACCCCTGGCAAGGGTAACGTGGTGGCAGATCCTTAAGTAGGAAAAGGCTGTCCATGAGTCCGTTGTTTGTTGAACGGAGAAACTTAGAATTCATCTCTATGTTTGACTTTAGACCTTCCGTTGACTTTGGACTCGGTTTGCTAGCATCCTTGGAGGTCAGACCTACGCTTTTGGGACGGATTGGTAAGGCACAGCAAGACGACCCACAGTTGGTTGAGTTAGTAGAAAAGCTCAAAAGAGGGGAGTCATCAAGCCATCTCCGTAGGTATACCCTAGATGATAAGGGTTGGTTACGTAGGGATAGTAGACTTTGTGTACCTTGAGACGAAGGTTTGAGGAAGGCTATTCTTGACGAAGCACATCATTCGAAGATGACCATTCATCCCGGCGGGGACAAGATGTACAAAGACATAAAGCGAGTTTTCTTTTGGGCCGGTATGAAGAGGGATGTGGCCGAGTATGTCGCTAGATGCTTGGTGTGCCAACAAGTAAAAGCGGAGCAAAAGAAACCTGGTGGGTTGCTTCACCCATTGGAGGTTCCACTATGGAAGTGGGATAGTGTCTCGATGGATTTTGTGGATGGATTACCAAGATCAAGGAAGGGTAATACGGGGATTTGGGTTATAGTAGACAAACTTACTAAGAGCGCCCATTTTATTCCCGTGAAGAGTAAGAGGACTGCTCCATGGTTAGCTTCTGTATACGTTCGAGAGATAGTTCGTTTGCATGGTGTTCCTTCTAGCATAGTAAGCGACCGTGATCCTATCTTCACAAGCGAATTTTGGAAGAGCTTGCAAGAGGCGGTAGGGACTAAGTTTTGTTTGAGCACCGCATATCATCCTTAGACGAACGGCTAGACCGAGAGGGTGAATCGCATTCTAGAGGATCTTTTGAGGCTATGTATCCTAGACTTTGGGGGTACATGGGAAGAGCATCTTCCATTGGTAGAGTTCTCATATAATAATAGCTTTTAGTCCAACATTGGCATGGCACCTTTCGAAGCTATTTATGGATGACCTTGTCGTTCAACCACATGTTGGTGGGAATCTACAGATAAGATCTTACTTGGGCCCGATATGATTAGAGAGACTTCGGAAAAGATCGACTTGATTCAAAGGAGGATGAAGACGGCGCAAGATAGGCAGAAATCTTATGCAGACAAAAGGAGGACAGATCTTGAGTTTGATGTTGGGGACATGGTCTTTATCAAAGTGTCTCCATTACGGAATGTTGTTCGCTTTGGGTCCTTTAGGAAATTAGCACCAAGGTTTGCAGGGCCGTTTCCTATTAAGGAGAAGATTGGACAGATGGCATATAGAGTGGAGTTGCCTGAGAGACTTAGTGGTGTACACGACGTATTCCATGTGTCACATTTGAGGAAGTGCTTGCACGAGACCGCGGAAGTGGTAAAGCCGAGCTTGCTTAGAGAGGTGGAGATAGAGCATGATGCGACGATTCGACGAGCTCCTACATGCATTCTTGGGTCGGAGATCAAGAAGTTGAGGAATCGAGAGGTCAGACTAGTCAAAGTGCAATGGGGAGATGATGAGAGCAACGCTACTTGGGAGACAGAAGCAAAGATGCGTTCGTTGTACCCTTTTCTTTTTGAGGGTATGTCTTTTAATTTCTCCTTTATCGCTTAGCTTGTACTTATCTTATCTTTAGTATGTCCTCTCGCTAGTATCTTTGACCTTTAGTTAGGATAATCCTATGGTTGAAACATGTGTTTGAGACATGTTATGTATGATGGATGCAAAGTGGATGCAAGTGTTTGCTAGTGGTTGCTCGTGGATGCATATACCCACACTTTAGGCACTAGATCGGCTCAGTCACTTCATATTGCATATATATGGATGTATTTAGTAAAATGGATGTATGAGAATTTTTTTTCATATGGATGCTGCATTCAGATGATGATTGTGCACGCATATAGAGATAATATGTAGCATTAAGGAACTTTTGCATACATAATGGACGCATGGCACTATCATGATTTGCATTAAGGAGGTCAACTGGATCAGTAGACCGCCTGATTTTGCATTAGATAAGGAACATATACACACATTTCTTGCATATGTTCATACAGCATTAGAAACTTTAAAAGGACAATGGATGCCAGTGTTTGATGGTTGAGTAGATGGTTGTTTGGATGTTAGGATATACATTCTCCTTAACTTGGAGATTTCGGGGGCGAAATCCTTTAAGGAGGGGAGAATGTAACACCCCGTATTTCTATAAATAACAATGTTCACAAATTAAAAAATAACTAATCACAGACGTGAGAATTGTGGGAAACGGGTTGCGCTATTGTGTTCGTCTCGGAATTTTGGTTGAAATAGAGTCCGAGTTTGCGTGATTTGGACTTCGTATGAAGGAGATACGGCCATCGGAAGTTTCAGAAAACTCAAAACAGATTTCAGAAAATTTAAAATTCGAAGTTAAACAGGCTAGGCGGGAAATTTCCCACCCAGCACCCCAGGTCGACTGGGAAGTCGACTGGGCAGTCGACACCCCCCCAGGTCGACTGGGGAGTCGACTGGGCAGTCGACCTGGGTGTCGACCTGGTCCAGTCGGCTAGGGTTTGACTGAGCCCAATCTTGAGCTGCTGACGTGTCTTTAGGGCTGAGTTGGCAAATTAAACGGTTCAGGTTAGTTCTGAGTTGATCTGACGGTCTAAATAAATCATAAACTCTATAAATACCTAGGTAGTCTCTCACTCTAATTCACATGAAAAATAGAATAGCCACCGTCATATCGCCGCCATGGAACTCAGTGTAGCCGCCACCAACTAAGAAGGAAGAAAGCTAATCAAAACCCTAATTCTACTCAACTCTAAAGCAAATCAAGACTCTCTTTCTTCTTTAATTGTGAGTATGATGATCTTAACAAGGTTATTAGCAAACTAATTAGATTAAGATGTGATATGGATCATAAGAAAATGATGTGAATTGTCATATATGTTGTTGTAAATCTTATGCTATCATGTATGTTGTAAATCCTATGTTGTGTGATGATGTTATCCTATATGTTGTAAATCATGCTATGATGATATTGTATAGGTTGTAATTTTCTATGCTAAGTTGTGATAAATCATACATGTTATAAAGTCATGATGTTATTATCTATGCTAATTAGTTCATGTTAATCAAATCATAATGTTGATATTATTTGGGCTATGTTGATCTATATGACAAATCACATATGCAAGTTTAGATTGATTAGTAAAGATTATGAACATATGCCATGACATCTATTTAGATCTAGAATTGTGCTATGACATGTGTGAATTCTATGTGTTAGATGCTAGTTTACACCATCATTATGTTGCATAAACCACATATGCAAGTTTAGACATGAATTTGGATTATGATCATATTATGTAAATTGTGACATTTTACCAAACAAGTTGACACCTTTAGGTCCAAGACATATGTAGCTTTATGCAAGTTGTAGTTTTTGCCTATGCAAGTTTAGGTGTTGTACATCTATCACACATGTAAGTTTCACCCCGTTTATGATTAGATCTATTTTATTTGTCTATATGTTGTGATAATTTATCTTTATGCTATGACTATTCGAGTCTAACGTATATTTTGCGTTGAATAAGCGAACGTATAATGTGGGGTAGGGGTAATATTAAGGATTTAATATTAAGAAATTGGGGTGCAATTGATATGATTTTGCATACCGTAAGTGGATGGCCATAATTGAGTCAATTATGGACATCATTAAAATTGGAATTAATTAATGATTTGAATAAGGATATATTTAAAACTGGGGTAAAAGATTGTAAGTGTTAATCAATGCTTAGGACACGAGGTTGGACTCGTTTGTGACGTAAACCTGTTCGGACCCGACCGGCAAATCCAGTAGTCACAAATGTAAGCCCAATGTGAGAGGTCCTACGCCCAAATTAAAACATAACAGTTGTAAAGACACGAGGTTAGACTCTTTTATGGTGTAAGACTGCTCGGACCCGCCCGGCAAATCCAGCTGCCATAAATGCCAGTCTAATGTGAGAGGTCATTATGAGGTTATGGCCTGAATGAATTAAGAAATACTTAACTAGATAAACATGTAAGGTGGGACATGGGGGTTAAGTAGGTGCCTTGGGTGGCATGAGGAATCTAGTGGGTGCCTTTAGTGGCATTTGAAATACGATTAGTAAGACTTAACCAAACACACATGTAAATGAACATGACTAAGAGGGTTAAGTGGGATATACTAGTGGGGGACAAGCTTAGGTGGATAGCTTGTGGGGGCCCATTTCAACCAGTAACACAAACGTATCTTTGTGGGCTTGACCCAAGTCGAGGACGGGACACGCATACTGGGCTTGACTATAAGAGGCCAAAAGGGGTGGCGGTGGCAACGCAAGTCCAACGGGTTTCATATGCGTGTGTGGACCCGGGCTGGTAGGTAAGACGTTGTTGCATCGTGTAGGTATAAGCCATGCATTCTCAAGTTGTATCGTGTTGCCACTTTAGGGGAGTGCCCCCACTGTGGGGCCAGCACGGGTATCTACGAGTAGGGAGCCAATCGAAAGTGGGTAGTGGGGTACACCTAGTAGAGATTGGGGCAGGAGGCACCTATGTAGTTAGCTAGGGGTACGCAAGGCTATTTATATAATTTCTAAGTGAAGCAAGTGGGATCAACCTTTAGGGTGACTGGTGTGGTGCAGTGTAGTAATTATTCATTAGTATTAGGTGCGCCTTTAACGTTATCTTTATCTGCTCTTCCATACCCAATAGATCATAGACATTTCCTTGTTTTCCAGCTTATGCCTTAGTCTAGTTATTTTGATAATAGTATTGTTAGAGTTAACATACTCGCAAGACTTTATGTCTGACCCCCTCTATTTCTATCTTTTTCCCCCCACCAGGTCCTTAGGGTGGGCCCAGCTCTAGCAGAGTTTGATTGGATTGCTTTATCTCTCTTTTGGAAAGCTTGGACCGCTGAAGTAAAGTCCAGCTGGTTATCTTCTTTAATGGCTATTTATGTAATGGGAATATGTATTTTTTTTTATCAAGATGGATATTGTACTTGACTCTGATTTATGGTTTTATGATGTAACAAACATGTTTAACTTCCGCTGTAATGAAATAAAGTTTTAGATTTCCAAGTACTACTTATTATCTGACTTGTTGTAATTTTTCTGTTCTATATTCACTTAAAACCTCCATGGAAGTTAATGCATTCCCTTTGTGAGTGACATTAATGGACGTAGGGTGTTACAATTTGCAAATAGAAATAAATAGAAAAAGGAAATATTTGCAAACCATTTGCAGATAGAAATAAACAGAAAAAGGAAATATTTGCAAAACATTTGCAAATAGAATAATTTAGGAAAGGAAATATTTGCAGACCATTTGCAAATAGAATTGAAAAGGAAATATTTGCAAACCATTTGCAAATAGAATAAAATAGAAAAAGGAAATATTTGTAAACCATTTACAAATAGAATTGAAAAGGAAATATTTAGAAAATAAATAGAAGTATAAAAAGGAAATTTATTTATAATGGAATAGGATGTTATAAAAAAGGAAAAAGCGTTATAAAAAGGAAAATGTTATTAAAAGGAAAACATTTTTAAAGTGAAGAACCGTTACTAAAAGTAAATCTTTAAAAATGAATAAACATTGAAAAAAAGAAATCTTTATAAATCGAATAAAGTAAGTTAATCGAATATGGTATTCGAAAAGAGTTAATTGAATAAGGTATTCGAAAGGAGTTAATCGAATATGGTATTCGAAGGGAGTTAATCGAATATGGTATTCGAAAGTTAGTTAATCGAATATGGTATTCGAAAGTTAGTAAATCGAATATGTTATTCGAAAGGGGTTAGTCGAGTCGAGTTAGTTGAGTTAGAGTTAATCGGTTAGAGTAAACCAGTTAGAGTTAACCAGTTAGAGATAATCAGTTAGAGTTAATCAGTTAGAGTAAATCAGTTAGAGTTAATCAATTAGAGTTAATCCGAATGAGATGCCATTTAGCACGACTGCTAGCGTAATTTGCATGGCTGCAGATAGCCTAAGGCGGTCAGATGTTTCCTGGGGGAACCTGGCGTAACCATTGTGATCGCTGCGATCTAGAGCCAAGCGAATGGAGTTAAATCGAATATTAGCTATTCGAAATAAAGTTAAAACAGACATAGTTATTCGAATATAAGTTAATCAAATATTAGTTATTCGATAGGAGTTATCAAGTTGAGTTAAATAAGTCGAGTTAATTAAGTTAAGTAGTCAAGATGAGTTAATCAAACCGAGTTAATCCAAATGAGTTAATCTAAAGGAGTTAGTCGAATATTAGTTATTTGAATAGAGTTAAAGGTGTATCGAGTATAGTTTATTCGAATAGAGTTAATGGAAAGGGTATCGATTATAGTCTAATCGAAAGGAGTTAATCGATTATAGTCTAATCGAAAGGAGTTATCGATTTATAGTTTAATCGAAAGGAGTAATCGAATATAAGTTATTCGAGAGGAGTAATCGAATATAAGTTATTCGAAGTGAGTTAATCGAATATTAGTTATTCGAAGTGAGTTAATCGTCGAATTCGATTATATCGAATTCGGGAAAGTATTATTTACTTTCCGGTGTTTAAATCAAGATTTATTTATTTATAAATAAATGAGAGTAGGTTAATTATTCAATGTAAGAAATAAAAGTAGATGTTAAGTTAGATATTTCGAAAGTAGGGATTTTAACGCTAAAGTTAAAAATCAATGTTTTCAATAAAGAAGTGGATACGTAAATAGAATCCGAGAATTTACGCAAGTTTGTTAAAGTTTAAAAGGATAAACTTTGACTATTCCGAAGTTAAAACGTTGTTCAGTTAAGGTCTGAGAGGTAATTAAACCCCAACTTGATTGGCTTCCTTCTTAACTAAGGAATGGTAAGGTTTGGGAGTGAAGGAGTTTTGGAAATGTTTTCCAAATGAGAATCAGAAATGTTTTCTGATAATAGAAAATAAGAAATGTTGAATATATGGAAACAGTAGATAAGTAAATTAATGAACTAAAGAGATAAATGTTAAATGATGATTGATCGATATATTTCCATCTAGAAATAATATCATTGTTTGCACACGAGTTTTTCTTTGATAGTTAAATCACAGACTATCAATGTTTTGACCATTTTACGTTGTTAATATGGGAAGACCGGTTGGATTATTATCCGAAGAACCACTCCGTATTGGCAGAAGCATTGCGAATCAAGTATGCTGAATATACTGAAGACGGAGTATAGTGCAAGGGCTGTTGTATAAATCTTAGATAACAATTGCCTAAGATGGATGTACTGAATAGTGCCTTCGGTTTGTCCAGTCCCAGGACAACTTGTATGGACGAATGTCTGACAGAGTATTCCTAATGAGTCATATATGTTGATCTCTTCAACTTATTACGTTTACCGGTGGACGAATTCGTATCTCTTAGCTTCATGCCCGTGATACAGTTAAGGGAATCAATAATGATTTGACGGGTATGACGATGTGGTATTCCAAGTAAATGAAGATATGATATGAAAAAGATAAACGTAGCTTCCAGTTTCACATCCGGTAAATGACAGAAATCGGGCAGGCAGCAAGGCTAAGTCGGTCGCTCCGAAGTAGGGTGTATTATCACCTATCTAGAGAATATTCATTTGCTTATTTAATCTATCAATGATGTCCCATATGTATATACGGGAATAGTTGCTGATCCCAACTGTTGGTGATGTACATTCGATACACTCAAGCGAATTGAGTAGTCGGTCATGTGTGGCTGAGTTGCAAGATGTTCTTGTTGAACTCCAGTGTATCGTTCCTAGAGTACACTGATCGGAAGGTGGTTCCATACCTTTTCATAGTTGGAAATCCATTACCCAATACGTGCTTGCGATTTTGATTGTATACTATATATGTTGAACGTGAGATAAAAGCGTTTCTGCTAGATGATTATTATATTGTGTTTGATAGACATTATTATAATATCAAAAAGTTTTTGATATAAAGATATTTTGGATTCTCATAAGGGAAAAACCCGTTCCGTTATGCGGCGTGGTCTTATGAGATATCGTTTAATGACTCAAACTGTTTTAAACTGTTTTACTCATACCAGTCCCATGACTAACTCGGAGTTTATTTTGTTTTGTTTCCCTAAACTCTTGGGTGCCTAAATTTGTACGGGCAGTCAAGTAGTCGAGATTTTACAGATATTCTTGTAGAGCTCGGAGCAGGAGGCTTCAGGATTCTATAGCTATTATTATTTCCGCTGTGTTGTAAGTGTTGTACTCTGACAAGTGCTATGGTATACATACTGTTTTTATTTCAAAATTTATGTTATATTTTATTCGTTTCGCTGTGAGATTCGTGTTTACTCTGATGATGATGTTCTTCTTCTTCTATTCTATAAGTTCTATCTTACCTATCCTCACCCACTAACTTCTTTCATTAACTATTCGGTGATTTTCGATCCTTGGATGTTCGATATGTGTTGTATATCGGATAACCAAGATCGTCAAAATCCGGGTCGTTACAGTTGGTATCAGAGCTTAAGGTTAAGTAATTACCTTGGCTCTGTGGCGTGACTCAGTAGAGATGCAGTTAGTAATACCCTAGATTGAGTGTAGTGTATATATACGAGTGAACGCATTTGTTATTTGATATAAAAATAATTTTATATTGTGGAGTTTTGTTGGTTGAGTAGTTTGTGAATTCTGGTCGATCAGTTTGATCCACTGTATCGATAGGGGTTACTAAACACTCAAATACGATGGACTGACACAGTATGTTTTGAAAGGAGGGTAAAAGGAATAATTTTACCCTAATATATTTTGATATAGTATATTGGTTGTGTTGGTTGTTATTATAATCGAATAAGGTTATAAGAGGTGAAATGGTTATTAATAACTAATCAGAAATTCATATAAGTAAAGTATGTGAAATAAGATGAATTAAATCTGAAATTTAAATCAGAATTGGAATTAAAATAAGGAAATTTTAAGTTCTTGGGAGATTTTGAAATGTTTTCAAAATGGAAGTATTTAGTAATGGTTTTGAAAATAATATACTACTGAAATCACTTGGGTCGCTGGAAAATAATTCCGATGATGACTGCGCAGCATCATCGGTGTGATTTTCGAGTTTCTAAGTGGTGGATTACTACCAAAGATTTTGATTTGAATTGTTTTGAGAAAACAAGTTGTTTGGAGATTCAAAGGTTTTGAATTGGTATTATGATTTCAATTTGATTTGAAATGAGCATAGGAATTTAAATTCTGAAATTTAAATTTAACTTATGAAGTTAAATGGATTAAAATGATAAAAGTGAATAAATGAATTGGAATTTAACTTGAACTAAGTTAAATAAATCTGGATTTGATTATAGAAGAATCTGGAATGGAATTGAGTTAATGAGTTAAGAGTTTGAAATTTGATATTGGAGTTGGAATAGAATTTGGCTTGGATATAACCAAATGATTTAGTTTGAGATAAACGTGATTTGAGTTTGATTGGGAAAACATTGGTATATGCTGAGCTGATAGCATATGGAAGTAATAGAGTTGATATGCCCGACAAAAAGGTACCAGTTTATATTATATATGGGTTTGAGATTTTGATGAGCCGAATTTGAAAGCCGCTTGGCTGTTTGATTTTCTCTTGGGTTGGAGAAGGCCTAGAGAGGCGAGTGGTACTTGTGCCGATAGGGCTGTACAAAGGAGGTTATGGAGAAATTTTCTAGAAATTTAAGGCGTTAGTAAATTTTCAGAATTTTTGAAAATTTTAATTAGCTGGAATGAAGTAATATTTTAATTGGAATTAAATAGTTCAGTTAAAAGGGAAGTTGAGAAGTAAACCAAAAGATATTTGAATCTAGTTAGTAGAGTGGTAGCACTTTCCTAGCTTAGCAATTTCGAGGACGAAATTTTTTTAAGTGGGGAAGAATGTAATGACCCGCATTTTCAGCGACATAATAATTAATTTATTTAATTATTTAAAAGGTGATTGAAAGGATTTAATGGTCGTCGAATTAAATAAGAGTGAATATTTAATTAAAAAAAATAATTAAATAATATATTAAATTCTGAAATAATCAGAATTGGCTGAAATGGCGATATGGTGTGAATTGGGCCATTCAAATATATAATTCAGTTTAGAGTTGAATTACGATAACGAATATATTTAATTAAAGACAATTGAAGGCATAATTATATTATAATTATAATCGAGCTCGAAATGGCGCTGCAGTTCGCTATTTGGCGATTTGAACTTCAACTGAATATACAGGGTCCGTTTCAAGTCGGATTTATGTGAAACAAGAAACGTGTGGAGCTGGTGAAATATATTTTTCCAATGGAAGAGAAAAATCTAGATTTCGTCGTGTAGATTTTGATTTACGTCCAAATCAAATTTTAGAAAAAGTCGTCGTGAAATTCCTTTTTAATTTGCAACGCTTTATATACGTTATAAAAGGGAATTTCAATATAAATTGAAATTCGATTCAACCTGGACTTTGGAGTATCAAGTATATAATTATTCTGAAGCTGTATAATATTCTGTTGTGAATATATACGATAATATTTATTTATAAATATTTAATTTAATTGTTTTTAAATATATTTATATATTTAAAAGGGCTATTTAGAGCTTTAAAAATAGCTAGTTTTGTAAACGGCCTTAGAATTCGACGAAACTAATTTTGTTGGATCCGCAATGTTAAATTATTGCTAGATGTCAAGTTTTGTGATTTTTAGAGTTAGTGTGTGGCCGTACGGGATTTTAATGTGAAATACAATCGATAATTTGACCTTTAAAAATACGCTGTGTGAGCGAACGAAGTCGGAATTCGACGAAACCAGTTTCGTTGGGACCGTGATGTCGAACTGTAGCTGCATGTCGGTTTTCGTGATTTTTGGGGTCAGTGTGTGATTACAGGAATTTTAGAGGACACAGAAAAACAACGTTTGCTTGTAATTTAATATAATAATCGAATATTAAATTATTAAAAATATCAAATATAAATAATTTAACTTTCCCTTAAACCTAATTTCATCCCATAAATTTTCTGCCGTCAGTGTTTTACATCCTCAAGCAAAAACGAATGTTTGGAAAATCAAAACAGTCAAAACAAAAATCATAAAATCCTGATATTCATATATTTGAATTCCTGAGATTGTAAGCTTCATTTTCATGTGGGTATCATCAAATTCGATCGTGTTTTTGGGATTGGGGTTTTCTGAACGTGAGACTAGGGCTACGGTTTGGGGTAAATCGAAGCGTCGTTGGGGGAAATGAAGGTCATTTCTGTGTTGTTGGGATCGAATGGCACCTCGTGCGCAATTTTTGTGGATTTTGGGAGTAAAATACTTCGCTGGTCTCCCTGTAGCTACGACAAAAGTTGAGGACGTCGGATCCTACTAGGTACAGGCGAGTGGTGAGAAAATGGGATGGTTGGATGGAGAGTTTGATGAGGTGTTCGCTGATGGTGATAGTTTGTTGAACGATGGAGAAATGGAGGTGCAGTTTGAGGTGGAAGGGGCGCCAATGTCTGAGCGGTTAATGGAACGAGAGCAGTCCACGTTGGGGAATGAAGAAGAAAGGATGGTTTGGTCGGGCTGTGTTTTAAAACGAAATTGGGCCATGAGGTAAAAGGAAATCCCAATTTAAAGTTTAAATTTTAGTTTTTAATTTAATTTAAACATTGAATGAATTTGTAAATTAAATATCTCGACCATACGATATCAGATTGACGAACCGTAAGTTGCGTTGGGACCTATGGACGAGAGATTCACAATGAAGCTGACTGGAAGTGGATTGGGACTCGTAAGAATTTATGGCAAAATAAATTTTTTGATTCAAATCAAAAAACAGTTTATCGTTCTTTAACGATGAACTGCCAAAGTGAGTAAAACTCACAAACTCTGAACAGTTATATTTTTATAACGTATTCTTAGAACTAATAATTATCTATTGATTGTTGTGTGTTGATGTAGTTGATTGAACTGCTAGTCAGTTAGTTGAATATATATATATATATATATATATATATATATATATATATATATATATATATATATAAACCGTTATATATATTGATGTTGTTTATCAGAACATTTCATGTTGAAATGAAGTTTATGTTAATTATATGGTTTAACATCTATGATGCAGGGAAACAGGTTGGAGGGACCCAACTGGGTTCCTCAATATTTATAATACTGTTATGTTCATATATTGTAATATATGATGTGATATATAATCTGTTGTCGATTATGTGTGTTTGGACGATATTGATCATCGTGATTTGATATGTTGAATACCATAACATACCGAAATGTTGATAAGGGAATTTTCAAAGTCATATTGAGAATAAAATATTTATAAATGGAATATTTATAAATAAGAGATATTTATAAATTGGAATATTTATAAATAAGAAATATTTATAAATTGGAATATTTATAAATAGGAGAAATTTAAAAAGGAAATATTTGCAGACCATTTGCAAATAGAATTGAAAAGGAAATATTTGCGTACCATTTGCAAATAGAAATAAATAGAAAAAGGAAATATTTGCAAAACATTTGAAGATAGAAATAAATAGAAAAGGAAATATTTGCAAACCATATGCAAATAGAATAATTTAGGAAAGGAAATATTTGCAGACCATTTGCAAATAGAATTGAAAAGGAAATATTTGCAAACCATTTGCAAATAGAATAAAATAGAAAAAGGAAATATTTGTAAACCATTTACAAATAGAATTGAAAAGGAAATATTTAGAAATAAATAGAAGTATAAAAAGGAAATTTATTTATAATGGAATATGATGTTATAAAAAGGGAAAAAGCATTATAAAAAAGGAAAATGTTATTAAAAGGAAAACATTTTTAAAGTGAAGAAACGTTACTAAAAGTAAATCTTTAAAAATGAATAAACATTGAAAAAAAGAAATCTTTATAAAGCGAATAAAGTTAGTTAATCGAATATGGTATTCGAAAAGAGTTAACCAAATAGGGTATTCGAAAGGAGTTAATCGAATATGGTATCCGAAGGGAGTTAATCGAATATGGTATTCGAAAGTTTGTTAATCGAATATGGTATTCGAAAGTTAGTATATCGAATATGTAATTCGATAGGGGTTAGTCGAGTTAGTTGAGTTAGAGTTAAACGGTTAGAGTAAACCAGTTAGAGTTAACCAGTTAGAGTTAATCAGTTAGAGTTAATCTGTTAGAGTAAATCAGTTAGAGTTAATCAATTAGAGTTAATCCAAATGAGATTCCATTTAGCACGACTGCTAGCGTAATTCGCATGGCTGCACATAGCCTAAGGCGGTCGGATGTTTCCTGAGGGAATCAGGCGTAACCATTGTGATCGCTGCGTTCTAGAGTCAAGCGAATGAGTTAAATTGAGTATTAGCTATTCGAAATAAAGTTAAAACAGACATAGTTATTCGAATATAAGTTAATCGAATATTAGTTATTCGATAGGAGTTATCAAGTTGAGTTAAATAAGTCGAGTTAATTAAGTTAAGTAGTCAAGAGGAGTTAATCAAACCGAGTTAATCCAAATGAGTTAATCAAAAGGAGTTAGTTGAATATTAGTTATTCGAATAGAGTTAAAGGAGTATCGAATATAGTTTATTCGAATAGATTAAAGGAAAGGGTATCGATTATAGTCTAATCGAAAGGAATTATCGATTTATAGTTTAATCGAAAGGAGTAATCTAATATAAGTTATTCAAAGTGAGTTAATCGAATATTAGTTATCCGAAGAGAGTTAATCGTCGAATTCGATTATATCGAATTCGGGAAAGTATTATTTACTTTTCGGTGTTTAAATCAAGATTTATTTATTTATAAATAAATGAGAGTAGGTTAATTATTCAAAGTAAGAAATAAAAGTAGTTGTTAAGTTAGATATTTTGAAAGTAGGGATTTTAACGCTATAGTTAAAAATCAATGTTTTCAATAAAGAAGTGAATACGTAAATAGAATCCGAGAATATACGCAAGGAAGTTTGTTAAAGTTTTAAAGGATAAACTTTGACTATTCCGAAGTTAAAACGTTGTTCAGTTAAGGTCTGAGAGGTAATTAAACCCCAACTTGATTGGCTTCCTTCTTAACTAAGGAATGGTAAGGTTTGGGAGTGAAGGAGTTTTGGAAATGTTTTCCAAATGAGAATCAGAAATGTTTTCTGATAATAGAAAATAAGAAATGTTGAATATATGGAAACAACAGATAAGTAAATTAATGAACTAAAGAGATAAATGTTAAATGATGATTGATCGATATAATTCCATCTAGAAATAATATCATTGTTTGCACACGAGTTTTTCTTTGATAGTTAAATCACAGACTATCAATGTTTTGACCATTTTACGTTGTTAATATGGGAAGACCGGTTGGATTATTATCCGAAGAACCACTCCGTATTGGCATAAGCGTTGCGAATCAAGTATGCTGAATATACTGAAGACGGAGTATAGTGCAAGGGCTGTTGTATAAATCTTAGATAACAATTGCCTAAGATGGATGTACTGAATAGTGCCTTCGGTTTGTCCAGTCCCAGGACAACTTGTATGGACGAATGTCTGACAGAGTATTCCTAATGAATCATATATGTTGATCTCTTCAACGTATTACGTTTACCGGCGGACGAATTCGTATCTCTTAGCTTCATGCCCGTGCTTGCGGTTTTGATTGTATACTATATATGCAGAACGTGAGATGAAAGCGTTTCCGCTAGATGATTATTGTATTGTGGTTGATAGACATTATTATAATATCAAAAGGTTTTTGATATAAAGATATTTTGGATTCTCATAAGGGGAAAACCCGTTCCGTTATACGGCGTGGTCTTATGAGATATTGTTTAATGACTCAAAATGTTTTAAACTGTTTTACTCATACCAGTCCCATGACTGAACTGGAGTTTATTTTGTTTTGTTTCCCTAAACTCTTGGGTGCCTAAATTTGTATGGGCAATCAAGTAGTCAAGATTTTATAGATATACTTGGAGAGCTTGGAGCAGGAGGCTTCAGGATTCTATAGCTATTATTATTTCCGCTGTGTTGTAAGTGTTGTACTCTGACAAGTGCTATGGTATACATACTGTTTGTATTTCAAAAGTTATGTTATATTTTATTCGTTTCGCTGTGAGATTCATGTTTACTCTGATGATGATGTTCTTCTTCTTCTTCTATTCTATAATTTCTATCTTACCTATCCTCACCCTCTAACTTCTTTCATTAACTATTCGGTGATTTTCTATCCTTGGATGTTCGATATGTGTTGTACATCGGATAACAAAGATCGTCAAAATCTGGGTCGTTACAAGGTCATAATTGAAATGACTAAAACAGGAGCTATGCAGTGATAATTGAGGTAGCACCTCTGATCGAACGCGCTTCTCCGATACTATTTCTATGACCATGATGATGATTTTGGGACCTTTTTGATTTGGGTGTGTGTTCTGAGGTGGGCGGTTGTGGCTGCTATGCGTTACCACCGGTCCGGGAGTGCAATTGGTAGAATCCTACCCCGGGTATTGCCTCGAGTGCCTTGTCATATTTATCCTTATTTAGCCACATATGACTTTTATTTGTACCATACCTATGGAGTGCCCTCTGATGCAACCAGTTTATGGTGGGTTTACGGTACTGTATAGAATATGGTATTGTGAACGGTGTAAGGGTAAAAGTGTAATCCCACTTATGCTATTTTTATGATATTTACTTTACTGAATAAACACTATCATAATAGCGTATTATACTATGTATGTACTAGCTTAACGAATCCTTGAGATATGGAAGAATCCCGTAACATCTTTTGAGTTACTACATCCATGACACCCATGTTATTTCGTATTTTAATTTGACTAATATGTGAATGATTTAGTGATGATCCGAGTGTTTGTTGTGTTTTCTTTTTATGCAATACGCTCAGGTTAGCAGAAGTTTGCAGTTAGTGAAGATTACTTTGCCTTGGAAATCGAAGATGAAGTTTTGGTACATATATCTGTTATATATATATATATATATGTTTTGCTGCTTTTTTTTCCGCTAAATTACTTTATATACTTGTATTAGTGTAACTCTGATGACTGAAAAATGTAACTCGAATGTATATGTTTTAAATGCTTTTGAACCATTATTTGTTTATTATATGTTATCCTTCCGCTGTGAGATTCTGTGATTGTTTTCTCTTCTTTCTTCTTTTTTTTCAATAACTATATGGGTTGGTGATTTGTTTAGGGTCGACACGTGTGGTTTATTGTCGATTTGAACAGTCAAAAATTCAGGTTGTTACAACCATGCATAGAAAAGAGGAAAAAAAGACCCATTAGGGGTCGACCCACTGCCTTTGGGGTCGACCAATAGGTCGACCCACCCATAGGGGGGTTGAACGACCCCAGATCCGGCTAGATTCGTTAATGAATCTAGACTGTTTTCTTAACCTTGTTCGTTGCTGACTGAATGTTGCGTGTACGATAAGACCCTGAACACCTATAAATAGGCTAGTAGAGCCTAGCCTAAATCTCACATTTTCTGAGAAGCCGCCTAAGCTCTGCCATTCTTCCTTCTCAAATCTCTTCAGAAAAATAGAATAATTAATTTAAGAAAATTCTGATTCAAGATCCGGAGGAAGACAGTGAAAATCAATAAAGAAGGTGTTTGGAATTCTATTCGAAGTAAGGTAAATTCTTGGATCTAGTAAATTTAATATTCTCCTCTTTCTTCCCTTTTTCTTTTAGTAAGAATTGTAGATCCATGGTTGTTAAATTCTAAATTCAATTAGAAGAACCATGAAATGCCATATTAGGACCAGATTCATGAATTGGAAAGCAATTTAGGTGAGTGGATTTAAGTTATATCATTTTTGATAATGGTATATTTATCGTTTGACATTCCCCATTAATATGTAATGTAAATCTGCCATAATGTCAATATAATATGATGAAATGTTAATTTGATGTGTTGAAATGTTAATATGTTGAAAAGTATAAACCTGTTAAAATATGTGGAAACGATTACTGTTGTATACATGCATGTTTTAATAACTTGCTAATTGGATACTGTAAGTTAAGTTACAGTGAAATTGGAATAACTACATGTTAATTTGTGCCATATTATGTATTGGAACCTTAACTGAAAGAATTGGGACAACTACATGTTTAATTGTTAGATGAGAAAAATTACATGATTGATAGTTACATGTTATTATTTTTAAAATGAAGTTAACAACATGTTAGGAATAACATGCGACATGATAATTAGAAATGGACTTAATTTGATATTAAGTGTGACATGTAAAAATAGATTATAGTAAGATTTTGAAAGAATGAATATGCATAAACTTACAGTAAATAGAAAACGGTAACTGCACTTAGACACGAGGTTAAATTCAGCTTGTGGTAGAAGTCTTCCTGAAACCGCCTGGAAAATCCAGCATCCACAAGTTGTTAATTTAATATGAGGGGTCTATGCAAAAATATATATGTAACGGTGCTAAGACACGAGGTTAAATTCAAATTGTGGTAGAAGTCTTCCAGGAACCGCCCGGCAAATCCAGCATCCACAAGTTGTAATTTAATGTGAGAGGTCTAATGCATAAACTTATATATAAATATATGTAAATAAAAAGGATAGGAATAAATGGCACTAGTTGTGATTAATGGAAATGAATGAAAGTTACAATAGTAAAAGAAGTGGAGTGAACAGGGAATGATAATAACCTATCATAAATAAATTACATTAATGAGAATGTTATATAATAGGTAGGCTTGTCCTAGGGACAAGTGGAAATTATAACTTAGGTTATAATAAGCGATAAAGAAAATGGAATAACTTATGTAATGAGATAAGTTGTACTTAATTGTAAATTAAGTTATTTGTAAGATCGAGAATCTGAAATCTACTAATAAGGAAAACATAAGCTATATTAATGGAAAGGAAACTTATTAGTAAACCTTAATTAAGAGATCTAAGTTAATAAGAAAACGATGACAAGCTGTAGTGACAGTGTAAGATGGAAATAGGATTAAATAAGAAAGAATGAGTCAAACTTATGAAATGAAATAAGTTATATTTAATCATAAATAATAAGTGGCATGTTAGACATAAAACAGGTGAATTGAGATGTACATAATTACATATTAAGTAGAACAAGTTGTTATAACTATGAAATTTGACAATGAATAATATAAAGATTGTAGATTACAGACCTTGAATTACAATCTAGAGAATAACATGTTATGGGCTTATCAATGTATGTAAAAGAGTTAAGTTTTGTAACAAAAATTAATAAGCAAGAGGAACTTGGTAACTTAATTAAGAAGTCAACGCGAATGGGAATAACCAAGTTAACTGGAAACCTGATGAGGTAGAGCAAGCGCATAATTGAATGTTTAGACATAGGGTCTAATAACACATTAAACTAACGTGCTCAGACCAGTCTGTATGTTTGAGGGTGAAAAGCCAAGGGGTAGATCATCATGGTGTCATGGGACACGAGGGGAGTGCACGTCCATTTGATTATTCTGCCAACTCTTCTTGTTGATATCCTGTTGGCTCTGAAGCACTGGAAGGGGAAGCATGCAGCTTCTTGGGACGTGGATGTAATAACCCGGAAATCTGGGCCAGTTAAAAAAAATTATTTTGGCTATTTTGATGAATTTTGAATATTTAAAATAAATTATTTTAAATAATATCGACGAGAAATTTATTTTGAATGGAATTCGAACGAATATATTTATATAGTTTGTCGTTAGAATATAAATATTTATTGATATATATAAAAGGAATTGAAAATGGCGCGGTAGTTCGATAATTCGATTTCAAACTTCAAATGGATGTACAGGATTCAAAATAAACCGGATTTTGGTGAAACCAAAAATATTTGAATCTAATTGATAATTTCTTTCCAACGAATCCGAAAAATCAAAATTTTATAGCGGGAATCAAAAGATAGGTACAGTTGAAAATTCTGAATAGTCCCTATAGAATTCAAGCCCTTAAAAATGGGAATTTTGCAAACGACCTTGGATTTCGACGAAACCACTTTTGTTGGATCCGTGATGTCAAGTTATTACTAGATTCCAAATTTCATAATTTTCCGATTCAATATGTGAGCGTGGCAAAGGAAAATGCGTTTGACCGGTTTCAGTTGATTTTAATCGACTGGAAATTGGCCATTTTTCCAACCGTCTCAGAATTCGACGAAATTAGTTTTGTTAGGACCGTATCAACAATACGAAGCTAGAAAATATTTTTCTGGAATTTTTAGAGTTAGTATGTGGCCCCGGTAAAATGAAATGCGCGTTCAAATTCAATATATAAAGTTATATGTTGATTTTGACGGAAAGTGATCGTAACGATCGAATCAGCCTACGACACATATCCCATTGTGTTCGGAATGGGGTTAATATGCTATGGACGACAAGCGGTGGGTCCCGTTTCGAGGTCAAAATAAAAAGGTCAACTTTTTGAAATTTAAATAATTAAATAAAAACTTTCTTCTCTCTTTCACCCTATTATCTCAGGCCCCCTGTCATATTCATTCAGAAAGAAAAAAAACGCGACATCCTCAAATCGATCCCTCTTCCTCATCGCAGCGGCACCACCGTAGATCACCTGCCCAGCCCCGATCTCGCGAGACCCCCCCCCCCCCCTCGTCCATCGCGATGCCTCCCTCCTCCCCCTGCGAACTGGAAACCCCGACCTCCCTGAAGCCGCCGCCCGCGTCCAAACCCTACCCGCGCCCTTCTCCTCCGCCACCACAGCACGTTAGTGGACCCCCCTTTAGTCGGAGCAGCCCCTTCTCCCTTTTCTACTGTAAGTTTTGTTATTTCCCTTTCTTTTATTTTATTTGTTTAGTGTAATTAGTTTCAAAAGGATTTTAAATCAATTTTTTATATATATAAGAATAATATAATTAAAAATGAGATTTTTATGCTTCTGTTTAATTAAAAATACGATTTTTATTTAGAAAAAGTTTTAATTTTTAATAGAAAAGGTTTGATTTTTATATTGTTAATCGAATAGTAAAAATTCGATTTTTATATATTGAATAGCAAAGTAAAAATTCGATTTTTATATATTGAATAGCAAAGTAAAAATTCGATTTTTATATATTGAATAGCAAAGTAAAAATTTGATTTTTATATATTGAATAGCAAAGTAAAAATTCGATTTTTATATATTGAATAGCAAAGTAAAAATTCGATTTTTATATATTGAATAGCAAAGTAAAAAATTCGATTTTTATATATTGAATAGCAAAGTAAAATTTTGATTTTTATATATCGAATAGCAAAGTAAAAATTCGATTTTTAAATATTGAATAGCAAAGTAAAAATTCGAGTTTTATATATTTAATAGCAAAGTAAAAATTCGATTTTTATATATTGAATAGCAAAGTAAAAAATTCGATCTTTATATTAGAAGTAGAAATATAAAAATATAATTTTTATATAGAAAGAAGCGTTGTAAATATAAGAAGTGAAATAAAAATCTGAACTTTATTTTATTGTGAAGTAGAGAGAATATAAAAATGTGATTTTTATATATGTAGTGAATACGGGCAACGAAAGCGACAAAAAACGAAAAAGTGAAGACTTCCTACATATGAAGAGTCGTGGAGTTTGGTATAGCTTGGGTGAGAACTTCTCACTTTTAATTTTATTTTTCTAGTTAATAAAATATACTAGGATGCAGACGGTGTTTAGTAGCACCTGACACCCGTCGTCCACAGACCATGGACGGCTTGTACGCTTGTTTGTTTGATTTTGCTGTGTAGTTGATTGTGTGATATGATGTGAAATGGAAATAAAATATTTATATAGATAAAATATTTTATAGTTGAAAATAGAATTTTTAACGTGTATTTAAAATAAATAACTATAAACAAATCGGAGGTTTGTTTATATACATTGATTTGATTGATATTGATTGGGACGATAAATTTTACACATCGCCCAACTGCATAAATAAAATCTGTGTTTGATTGTTTGAAACCCCACACGGGTATTGGGATGATATATGACATACACTAATCCCAATAATTAGTTGTATGTCGATCGATTGATTGACAGGCTATTATAAGCGTTAAATATTTATATTTGATGCTCATATAGTGTAGAACGCACTCTGGATGATGGTTGATTATTTATCGTTGTTATTTTATACATGTGTTGTAGAAAATCCATAGAATTAACATTATATGGTAATTGATTGGGCCTCATTCCAGTTTTGAAATAGAAATATTTGAAAAAGAAATATTTGAAATAGAATATTTGAAAATAGAAATATATGAAGCCGTGTTGATTAGATTGATGCCATTTTGACGTGAACGATATTTATATCGATTTTATTCAATTTTCAATGTTTATTGAAAGTGTTTTCGAAATTTGAATTATATTGAAAGTGATTTCGAAATTTGAATTATATTGAAAATAATCAAAATTCGAATTAAATTGAAATTGAAGTGAAATTGAATTGAAATCGATTTGAAATGAATTTAAAACGAATTTATATTGGAATATTCAATTTTGATTTGAAATTGATTATGAAGTTGAAACTGTTTTGAAAATGAATTTAAAACGATTTATAAAGCACGTTTTGAATTGAAATCGACGAAGTATATATTATATATTATATATATATAATATAATGGCCTGAATAGAACGCGCCGCGTCGCGGCAGTTCGCGAAGTTCGACCATTGACTTCGAACGGATATTGCGGGAGATCCGACAGTCGGATTCTCCTGAAACCGGAACCGTTGGGTTCGTATCGAAAAGAGCTTTCTAACGAATATTAGAAATTTGAAATCTAACGGTTGGTTTTGGAATTATGTCCAAATCAAATTTGAAAAAGGTCGCTGTAAGTGCAGTTCGATGGCCGTTGATGGAAATCGACTGTATGTGCCTTGATAAAATTATTAAAAATATCAATAATTTGTGTAAAATCATAAGAAATAATTTGTGAAGAATTGGGATGAAAAACTCCATATTTGAAAAGATAAAAATAGTTTTTTATCGAAATGAACTAGTTTTGAACTAGAATATTAATTTATTTATTTTTAAAATAAATAAATTGGATTTGAAATGGTTTTGAAAATAACCAGAATTTCCAATAATTGCATTGGAATGGATTTGAATCGAAATTGTCTTCGGAATATTTCGATGTTGGATTTCGTGATTATACAGATATTGTTATGGAAATTTGAAAGATATATATATATCGTTATTTCCAATACGATATTTGTGGGTTGTAGAATTTGATATTGAATATAAGCCGGTATTTTTCTATTCAGAGCCTTGTATTTAATATCAAATGTGATTTGGATTTGTCGTGAATGGTGTCTTCATTAACACTGTTCTTAAACCCAGTTGAGAAAAAGATTAAATCTTTTTATTTAGATTTAATGAAGTGTACCAATTAAATAATATTTAATTGGAATTGAATTGGTATTGATTTTTGGGTTTATCGTGAACAGTGTTTTAAATAACACTTGTTCTTTAACCCGATAATTAATGGAATGTGATTTTGGGTTTATCGTGAACCGTGTTTTAAATGACACTGATTCTTTAACCCAGTTAAAGATTAAAACTAAGTGGAGTTTTAATGAATCTTTAATTAGATTGAAAAGATCGAGAATGGAGTATCACCAGTTTTACTCCAGGCGATAGTTAAATCTTTAATTAGATTTGAACGTGTAATGGTAATTGAATTTACCGATAACACCGTGGTGTTAGATATGAAGTATTACCAGTTTTACCTCATTGGGTGAATAGGTTGGGATTTGGAAATAAAATAAATGATTACTTTGGTGTGGTTCGCTAATCCCGACTAGTTTGAATAGATATTCAAAGAAGATTAAAGAGTAAATTTAAAGAATTTATCTTTGATAAAATTAATGGGAACCTTTCCCAAAGTATAAGAATATTTGAACAAAAGAATATTCTGAATTGGAATGAGGCGTATGTTGTGTTTGTGTAACACTTGTTTATTATATACGCGAGTTATTCAGAAACACCCGGTTTATCCCATTCTGAATAACTGATTCGACGTGGTGTCGAAGATGAAGACGGTGGTCGAAGACCAGAAATCTTCACATTGTTTGGGTGATTGCTGATGATCTCGATTGGGCTGTACACCCAAGAGGAGAGAAACAGTTGGTGATCGTCCAGACGTACTTGGAGATCGATGGATATGCGAGGAAAGTGCCTCCGGTTTCGTTCAGACCCAGAACGAACTTTTAAATGGAATGTGTGTCTGACATTGGATTTTATTCTGTGTGGTTGATTTCTATTAAATATATATATGTATATTTGGCGGCGGAGAATTTATTCTCTTGCTTAACACCCTTCTCTGAGACGTACGAGCTCAGAGGTTATATATTGATGGATATCAAACGCATGGAGTGAATTGCTTGTGTGGCATGCCTAAGTGGCAATATAATCAAGGCTTCTGTTGAAAAGCAAAGTCTTGTGGGTGATGATCAAAGCACAGCCTGTGTGGCACAGCTTTGTGTAACGTGAATTCGCGAGCCTCACACCCCGGTGGTGAACCAAAAACGGGAGGGGACCTCAGGGAGGACATGCGTTTCCTTCTAGCTAAAAGTGGCGTCAGTGTTTTTACACGCCCTGATGAGTTTGACTTATGTGGTAGTTGCTGTTGCGAGGCGCCTCAGTTAGAACGACGATCCAGGTCCGATGGAGTCATTCGTTGGCTCATTTACGCCCCAAAGGGCGGGGAAACGTAGTGTTCAGGCATAATAATCCACATCGGTGGACCGGGCCTGACGATCCAAAGGGTTGATGCGTTCTGATCCTGAGGCTAGGCAGTCTCGAATCGGTTGAGGATTATCTTTTGCCTCGGTTCATAGATGGAAATCCAATTCCCAAATACGTGATTCTGCGGTTTTATTTGTAGAGCCTAGTATGGCGACATAGTGGGATGGGGCACTTATGCCGTCTATGATTGATACTTATGATTTGAAGTTGTTTTATACACTATGCACCTATAATAGTATCAAATGATTTATTTTTAACGTATCAAGCATTCTTTGGCTGTTATAAGGGAAAACCCTATCTCCCGGCTTGCGTTGCATTGTGTGATAGGACCTGGGTCTTATAACAGCTTCATTTTTCTTTATTTAGCATTGCGATGTTTATTTTATCACTGGTATTCTTGGGAGGAAACCCGTTCCGTGTTATATGACGTGGTCCCTTGATTTACCTAACTTTAAAAATAAAGATTAATAACTGTTTTAGTTCTCACACCAGTCACAAGACTGACCTGGAGTTTATTGTTTTAACCTAAACTCTGGGTGCCCTTATTTTGACACGGGCAGCTAGTAGTTTTGGTTTTGCAGATTTATATTCACAGAATCCTGGTTTACAGCTGGAACGATATCCGGAAAGCTTTGTATCCGTATATCTCTTTCAGTTGTGTATGTATTATTTTCTGCTGCTATGTAATTTATTGTAATCTCTGATATTTCTGTGTAATATTTATTCGTTCATACTCTGTAGATTCTTGTATTCTGATGGAATTGTTGTAATGTACAATGAAATGTTCTCCCGTCTGCGTTATATTTTGTCCTGTTCTCAAAACAATCAGGCGTTTCGAACGATCTGGGTTGGTTTAGCAACTGATTCGGATCGAGCGAAATTCCTTGTTGTCACAGTGGAGGGTACTCCTCGCAGTCCTCTGCGCTGTGACAGCGTTCTACTGTGCTGACAGAGGTTAGGTCTATGCGTTTCTACCCTGTGAGTATGCCTTGATTGCGACGATAGTGGATAATCAGAAGACTGTAGGGTGGCATAGGTGATTTGATGATCCTGTTGCCTGACTTGGCCATGTTACGACCACCCTTGTGTACTGATAGGTCTAACCACTAGATAGCAGAGTCGTCGGGTACCTACCATTGACAGTCAGCTTGATACGTGATGTGTAATGTGGAAAGGAGGAGAGCTAAACCAACATACCATAGACCTTTCACTATCAAGGCTATGGGTGAGGGACATGCCAATTAGGATTTGTTTTCCATTGTTTGCTCTTGAGCTAGGTCGTTAGTTCTCAATCTTGTTCGTCTTTCGTTAGTTAAGGGAGGGGTCAGGTGGCACCATAGCCACTGAAAATGCAGACCTTAGCATCTATGTAAACAGATATCTGAAAAGTTCCTGAACGAGTTCCGTGTTTCTTATATAGTCCTACCATGGGACTCTGTGCACAATAGAGGATATGTGCGGTTAAGGCATCAAGTACGATTGACGGTACGTATGTGGGAAAGCCTAGATACATGCGTGTCTACTCTGGGTGGTGTATCGTAGACTCTAGGGCATTATTCCAAGATCTGATTTGATCAATGGTGACATTCCATACGCTTACGTAGTATGGCGATGGTGGTTCTATGCAAAACATAGTGTTGTTATATAGATATCTGTGCATCACTCTAGCCGAAGCGACCTGAACCACCACGTAAAGGAAAGCACGGATTGCTTTGAGGACAAGATGAATCGGAACACAAACAGAAGAACATTTCATTGCTTATTACAAAAATTTACATCAGAGTACACGAATATACAAAGTATGAATAAATATTATACATTAGAAAAATATCAAAGATTCAAATTACATTCCATAGCAGCGGAAAAACAATACAATACACAACTGAAGGAGATATACGGATACAGAGCTTTCTGAATATCGTTCCAGCTGTAAACCAGGGTCCTATGAATATAAATATGCAAAACCAAAACTACTAGCTGCCCGTATGGAAAATAGGGGCACCCAAAGTTTAGATTAAAGCAATAAACTCCAGGTCGGTCATGTGACCGGTGTGACAACTAAAACAGTTATTTAAAACTTTACTTTAAATCAGATATATGAAGGGACCACGCCGTATAACACAGAACGGGTTTCCTCCCAAGAATACTAGTGCATATAACAAAAACAGCACAATGCTTTTTGAAAAAATGAAGCTATTATAAGACCCAGGTCCTATCACACAATGCAACGCAAGCCGGCGGATAGAGTTTTCTCTTACAATAGCCAAACATGCTTGGTACGTTTAAACCAAATCTTTTGATACTATTATAAGTGCATATTGTATTAAACAACTTCAAATATAAATGTATCAATCCTTGACGGCATGGGTACCATATATCATGTCGCCAATACTAGGATTTACAATCAAAACCGCAATTGTCACGTATTGGAAGTTGGATTTCCATCTGTGAACCAAGGCAAGGGATCGTCCTCACCGCTTCGAGATGCTCTAGCCCGTGTCTTAGGTCAGAGCTCGAGTGACCTTTAGATCGTCAGGGCCAGTCCACACGGAGTGGATTAAAATGCCTGAACAATGCGTTTCCCCGCCCTGTGGGGCATCAACTGGTCATATCCCGACCAAACTATCGGCCCCGGAATGATCGATATAACAAAGGTGCCTCGCTATCCATCATCCACATAAGTAAAATGCCATGGCATGCAAAACGCTGACACCACTCCTTGCTAGAAGGAAACGCATGCCCTCCCTGATGTCCTCTCCCGTTTCTAGTCCACACCAAGATGTGAGGCTTGCGAATTAATGCTACACAAAGATACGCTATATTAAAACCCTGCTTTGATCACAAAACTCAAGACCTTGCTTTTCAATAGAAGCCTTGATCATTTGCATCTCAACATGCCACACAGGCAATCCCGCTATGCAACCTATGTCAATCAATCTCACGGAATGAAATCTGATGTCAGACACACATCCATTTACAAGTTCGTTCTAGGTCTGAACCAAACCGGAGGCACCTTATTCCTCCCCCATATGTCCAATACAGAGGAGAGGTCCTCGCATATCTAGTCGATCTACAAGTACGTCTGGATGATCACCACTTATTACCTTGTCTTGGGTGTAGAGCCCAATCAAGACATCAGTAATTATCCAAACGATGTGAAGACCTCCGATCTTCGACCACCGTCTTCATCCTCGACATATCGTCGAATCAGTTATTTAGAATAGGATAAACCCGGTCTTTCTTAATAACTCGCATATATAATAAACAAGTGCTATAAAAACACAACATACGCCTCATTCCAATTCAGAATATTCCTTTATTCAAATATTTTTATACTTTGGGAAAGGTCCCATTTAATTTTATCCAAGATAAATTCTTTAAATTTATTCTTTAATCTTCCTTTGGATAATATTTCAATCCAATTAAAGATGTATTAACACACCACTTCGTTTAAATCTTCCCAAAAATCAATATTAATGATTGTTTAACTTGGGAAATCATATTGTATCTTTAACTGGTTAAAGAACCAATGTCATTTAAAACACGGCACACGATAAACCCAAAATCACATTCCATTCCATCAGCCTTTAACTGTAAATTATCTAGTGAACAATTCCCTAAGTATTAACCCCGAAGGCCGAAACAAACATCAGATCAATACCCAGGAAACCATTCAACTTAACTAATCTCCAGTTAGTTTCTGATTTTATTAAATCCATTGGGTCTAAGAACAGTATTATTAAACATACCATTCACGAAAACCCAAAATCTTATTCCTTTGTTAATCGGGTTAAAGAACAAGTGTTATTTAAAACAAGGTTCACGATAAACCCAAAGACCAATTTCAATTCAATTCCAGTTAAATATTAATTAGTTGGTATACTTCATTAAATCTAAATAAAAATATTTAATCTTTTCTCAATAAGGTTCAAGAACAGTGTCAATGAAGACACCGTTCACGACAAACTAAAAATCACATTTGATATTAAATACAAGGCTCTGAATAGAAAATACAAGGCACTGAATAGAAAATATATCGGCTTATATTCAATATCAAATTTTTGAATCAACAAATACCGTATTGGAATAACGATGTATATATCTTCCGGATTCCTTTACAATATCTGTATAATCACGGAATCCAATATTGAAATAGTCCGAAGATAATTTCGATTCAAATCCATTCCAAGTCATATATTGGAAATTCTGGTTATTTTTAAAACCATTTCAAATCCAATTTATTTATTTGAAAATATTGGATTATAATCCGAGTTCAAAACAAGTTCATTTTGACAAAAATATATTTTTATCTTTTCAATTAGGGAAATTTTAATCCCAATTCTTTACAAATCATTTATTATGATTTTACACAAATTATTGATATTTTTTATTATTTTATCAAGGACCGTACAGTCGATTTCCATAAATGGCCATCGAACTGCACTTACAACGAACTTTTCCAAATTTGGTTTGGATATAATTCCAAATCCAACGGTTAAAATTTCTAATTTCTTGTATTCGTTAGAAAGCTCTTTTTGATACGAACCCAATGGTTCTGGTTTGAGGAGAATCCGACGGTCGGATCTCCCGTAATGTCCATTCGAAGTCAATGGTCGAAATTCGTGAATTGCCGCAGCGCGGCGCGTTCTATTCAGGCCATTATATTATATATATAATATATATTTCGTCAATTTCCATTTCAAAAGTATTTTATATATCGTTTTAAATTCGTTTTCAAAACGGTTTCAACTTCATATTTAAAATTGAATATTCCATATCATCGATATATAAATGATAATATTTTCAAAGCATTATATTTTGAAATCAATTCTTTTTCGATATTCATTATAAAAATGAATAAAATCGATATAAATATCGCTTACGTCAAAATGGCGCATATCAAATCAACACGGCTTAATATATTTAAATATATTTGTGTCCATCCCAAATCGGACATCAAAATCAGATTTTGATCTTTTACTAAATATTATTTTAAAATAATCATTATTTCAAAATATTCATTCTTTCTGAACTGGAATCAGACACAGTAAATTACCATATAATTTGATTTATATGGATTTCATACACACGTGTGCACTACAACAATCCAACACAGTCAACCATCATCCAAAGTGCATTCTACACTGCATAAGCATCAAATATAAATATTCAATGCTTATAACAGTATGTCAATCAATCGATCGACATACAACTAAATATTGGGATTAGTATATGTCCAATTTCATCCAAATACCTGTGTGGGGTTTCGATCAACAAATAATGAATTTTATTTGTGCAGTTGGGCAATTTGTAAAATTTATCGTCCCAATCAATATCAGTCAAAACAGTGCACATAAACAAATCATCTGATTTTTTTATAAATATTTATTTTATTCATATACACATTAAAAATTATATTTTTTAACTATAAAATATTTATTTCCATTTATGAATATTTTGTTTATCCGTTCCACATCACAAACAATTTTCACAACAACATACAATCAAACAAGTCATCCATAGTCTGTGGACGACGGGTGTCGGGTGCTACTAAGCATCGTCTGCATCCGAGTATATATTTTAACTAGAAATAAAATTAAAGTGAGAAGTTCTCACCTTTGGGTTCCACTCCGCCCATCTTTCTTTCTGAACTGTTTGGATTTGTTCGAAATTCCAACGCATCCTTTTCACGCTATTCATATACAAAAATTTATATTTTTATTGCCATTCTACATATCTAAAAATCGAATCTTCATATTATTACATACATACGATAAAATTTATATCTTTATCTAACTAAAAATAATACTTTCATATCATTATTCATATTATAAAAATCATATTTTTATTATCTATACTAAAAATCAAATCTTTTTATAAAGAAAAATTAAATCTTTTCATATCTAAAAATCTTATCCTTTTAAAAGCAAAAATCTTATCTTTTCTTATATAAAAATGCAATCTTTCCTTATATAAAAATATAAAATTTCTTCATATAAAAATATAAACTTTCTTCGTATAAAAATATAAACTTTCTATTACTAAAAATCTAATCTTAATATTCTATAGAAATCAAATCTTTTTATACTATAAAAATCAAATCTTTCTATAATATAAACATCTGATTTTTAACTTGTCTTTCATATTATAAAAATCCAATTTTTAACTCTCATACATATGAATAAAAAATCAGATTTTATTTTACTAAGCTATTATATGTAGGACTGAAAATAAACTCAACATTAAAATAAATAAATAAATAAATAAAAACAAGAAGAAACACACGTTTCTTTTTATGGTGGTTGGAGGAGAGGAGCTCGGGGGCGCTGGCTCGAGGTGACGGGGAGGGGGGGAGAGGGGATTTGACTGTGGTGGTGCGCCAAAGGTCAGAGGCTAGGGAGGAGGTAGGGCACGGCGGTTTTGGGTGTTTTGGAGAGGGAGGGGGTGCGACGGGGTCTTGGCGGCCAGGGGAGGCGCGTTGGAGGCGACATTTGTGGGGACGAGGGGCACGGTGGCGATGGCGTCGACGATGGGGAGGTGGGTGGGGTTCGATTTGAACGAGCGGGAGGTTTTTTTTCACGATCAGATATGAGAGGGGAGAGAGAGTATAGAGAGGTTTAATAATATATTTTAATTATTTAATTTAATTCTCCATTAAAGTTGACATGCCATTCAAACTCCAAATAAAACCCAATGACTGTCGCCCCTAGCCCATTCCGAACACAATGGGATATGTTTCATAACTTGATTTGACTGTTACGATCAGTTTCCGCTAAATTTAAAATATAAATCGATATATATATTCAATTTGAACGTACAATTTAATTTATCGGGGCCACATACTAACTCTAAAAATTCCAGAAAAATTATTTCTAGCTTCGTTTTGATGATACGGTTCTAACAAAACTAATTTCGTCAAATTTGAAGACTGTTTGAAAAATGGCCTTTTTCGGGTCGTTCCCAATTGACTGAAACTGTCAATACACGTTTTACTTCGCCATGCTCAAATATTAATTACAAAAATTATGAATTTTGGAATGTAGCAATAACTTGACATCCCGGATCCAGCAAAAGTGGTTTCGTCGAAAACGGAGGTCGTTTGCAAAATTTCCATTTTTAAGGGTTATGTTTTCCATAGCGACTACAATGGATTTTCATCTAGACATAACTTTTTACTCCCGCTATGAAATTTTGATTTCCGGATTTGTCAGAAATATATTTTCAAATAGACTCAAATATTTTTGGTTTCGCTAAAATCTGGTATATTTTGAATCTTGTACATTCATTTGAAATTTGAAATCGAATTTTTAAACTACCACGCCAATTCCAATTCCTTTTATAATTAAAATAAATATTTATATTCGAACAACGATTCAAATAAATATATACATTCTAATTCTATTCAAAATAAATTTATCATCGCTATTATTAAAAATAATTCATTTTAAATATTCAAAATTCACTAAAACTGCCAAAAATATATTTTTTTAAATTGGTTCGGATTTTCTGGGTTGTTGTAGCGTAGGATGAGGGACTGCGTATATTTCTATGGCGTTATGGAGGATACCCTGCGAGTGGGGTGCCATAGCGAATACTTCCGAAGCTGAAGCTAACTGATCGATCGAATCATCACTGAAGATCGGGTCAAGCATGGAATATCGGATCGATGATATCATGCCATGTTATGCACTACAAGACGACGTCCTACTCCCAAGGACACAGAACCGGTCAGATTTGTACTTCACTACTTTTAATGCATCAAAATTTAAGTTCCACGTATGCCACAATTCTCGAGGAGAATACGTCAGCAAGATACCGAGTCCATCCACCTATAACTACGTTATGGGATCGTGATACACGTGGCCGTCCCCGAATAAGATGCACGCCACGTTGCATTCAACTTTGCCCACCTTCTAACCTATAAATACACTAATTTACAGAATGGAAAAGGATCTTGGACAAACAAAAAAACGCTCCAATTCTCCATTCTAAAAATAGCATTTCGTATACTCCAACCATAGCACAAGGATTTTGTGTATAAACCACTTCTTTCTCAACTTTTCTTAATCAAAAACAACTATAACCTGGAATCAACATTATAAACAAAGATTATAAAGTGGAACTAGGCTTGGTTGAAGCCTAACAACTATAAAAATATTGTGTCTCTTGTGTTCATTTACTTTTTCTTGCACTTTGTGAATATTACTGTGTGTAGTTAACAAATTTTGGGGGTTAATTGTCATTAGACCAATTTTTGACGATAACACATATTATTATTAAAGACTAATCACATTCATGCACTTAATTTAGCGCTTCTGATGCAAACGAAATTGGTAGTGCATGGCATTTGATCAAAAGACATATGGCGATAAATCATTTCAAATCAAAATGGACAAGTGGATATTGGATGTTAAAGACATGTGACTAGAAGTCCAAAGCTTCCAAAGGATATCGCTTACAAAGATGGTGGATTTGTCATAGGGACGACCCTAAAGGATATGTAATTGACATCGGTAGAACCAATAATTCTAAAGCTTTTACTAATTCTAATGTTTTATTTTTTATGAATTTAAAACATAATCTACTTAGTATTATTAAGTTATGAGATTTAGGTTATGAGATTAAATTTGAAAAAGATCTGTGCTATATTGAAGATGATGAGTCAACATTATCTTTGAGGGAAATAGAAAATGAAATATCCATATCCTAATTTTGAAATTTCAAATAAATATATGTGACTTTTGACTGATACAATTAACTTTTGATTTGGCATAAAATAGTTGGTCATTTAAACTTTAAACCGTATATGATAACGGTATTAGCCAAAGAGGGATTACAACGTCATTTTTTACTATACATAATTTGCAGCAAAAATTATTATTTCCTTTTAAGTATTTTAAAAATAAGAATCATACCAATTACATAAATGTTCTTTTAATAGTTATATTCTACATATATACTAACATTATTGGCAAGGCGAACACCATTTCAGCTTGACATTAAAGAGAGGCATAGTTAATTGTTTTTACTATTGTATAACGTTGGTAAACAATGGGCAATGTGGCAAAGTTATTAAAATTGGCTAATATTTGGTAAAAAAATATAGTTCTAGATTTTAGTGAATAATCAAAACAGGAGCTACAAACAATACTTTATTGGCCGTTAATTCGCTAACCAATTTTGTCACGGTTTTGGACCGTGGCTAATGAGTTATGCCACGGCCTAAAGCCGTGGCAAAATAGGTGTGCAAAAATTTTGCCACGTCTTTGAGCCGTGGCAATTTGGTATTTTGCTCGGTATCACCCACTTCTTTGAGTCATTGTAAAATTGCCACGGTTTTAGACCGTGGCAATTTTTTTCACATTTGGGTATGGCAAATCTGATTATATGGTGTTGTGTAAGAATTGATGTCTATCGTCACATAAAAATAAGTATGAGGAACTTATATATGAACTAGTAATTAGTTGTATGAAAATCAACCAAATAACCAAAATCAATTTAAATAGATGAAAAAAATAGCAGTTTCACTAAAAACCATTATTCTATCAAGAAGGGTTAAACAAGTGGAATTGAAGGGCACTTTGTTAACGTAGACATATATTATTTTACATAAAATGGTAAAAATTGTCATCTAACTTGAAACCATATGTACTTACTTGAAGAATTATATAATAAAAATATGAGAAGTGGCTAATATGAAAGAGCTATGATGAAAGTGTGGAAGAGTATCATTTTGTTCCATTCACATAACTTTAGACCTTGAAATGATGCCCTGCAAAACATAATAAATAATATATTAGTAAACATTTGACATGTTTTAGCTATAGGTTTTCTCACAATGATATTTATGGTGAATTCGGTGGCATTTAATTTTTTAATAACTTTTTGCTGGTGTTTTATCAGCATGGGAAGCCAAATATTGTCTACATGTATGTTTTGGGTCCAATACATAAGGTTTCTAGATGGTTAGTTATTTCAAAATGAAGAATAATCAAACCACTTAAACAAATTAGATTTAAGTTTTTAACTGAATCTTTTACAAACATAATAGAAAACATGTATCCACGGTATGGGTATACCTTATATTATTACAGAATATACGAAACACAACCAAATTGGGCTTTACTTTTGAAGTAGTCATTTAATTTCATATTTTTTTAATGCAAATAGGTAATTTTCAAAATAAAAATGCACTCAAGCACACAAAATCTGACCTATATTAAGTTTTTTAGCATTATAGTAATCATAAAAGGCATAACAATTGAGTTTGTTATTTTTTTGCTAATTATAGCCTGGTATATTGCGAAGGTCGTGGGGAAAAGGTAATGCTATGTAAAAATGGGTTACCACTTAGATACAAACCATATTTTAGTTGGAAGCCCGCTTGATGTAAAAAGTTGAAAAAATAATTTTTTATATAATAAACAAATTGTGTTTTTAATTAGAGGAATAATGAATTTGAAAAAAAATCCTTGTTTCTATAAAAAAACATATGTTGGGAGGGAGCTAGTCTTATTTGTTAATAAATCGTTAATGAATATATTCGCTTGCATGGAAGCAAGACATACTCATCTTTCAAACTTTTCAAATATCAACCTAAAAATATTTCACATCTCTTCCTGTAGTCAATAAAATTAATTCCCATTATGAAATCAATGTATCAACAAATCGTCTCAGTTAACTGAATAGCAACAAAAAATAGTGCATGCTTTGAAAATTTAACTTACTAAAACTTGTTATTTTAAGAAATTCGTTAAACAAAAATATCACTTTTTATAGCAAATTTTCAAAACAACCAAGTTGCAAATAAAGAAGGAACAAATCTTTAAATATTTAGAGATAATGGACCAAACCAATAACGTAGGATGGTAGATCCAATACCCAAGCATTGAAAACATAAACTGCCTGTAGAGATGAGGATTCTTTGAATAAGCAAGTGTATTGATTCTTGTAACATGCAATTGATTGCGATTACAAATTAAATGGATAGTTGTCTAAAAACAACTCTATGTTTAACAAACAAACGAATTTACTCAACATACCATGCTAACTTATAAATTTTCAAATCATTAACATGCACTAATAACACGTTTTTGTGAACCACTGAAATAAATGTAAATGTGAATGCCAGAATTCAGCAATGAAAGCAATTGAGGTGAAGGTTTATCATCCAAGAATCGATATCGAAAGCAAGGATGTTATCGATGTAACGACCCGCATTTTTCAGCGATATAATTTATTTATTTAATTATTTAAAATAGTGATTTAGAGGATTTAATGGTCGTTGAATTAAATTATAGTGAATATTTAATTAATATAATAATTAAATAATATATATAATTCTAAAATAATCAGAATTGGCTGAAATTGCGATATGGTGTGAATTGGGAAATTCAAAATATATAATTCAGTTTATAGTAGAATTATATTAAAGAATATATTATTTAAACAAAGTTTGAACATATAATTATATTATAATTAAAATCGAGCTTGAAATGGAGCGGCAATTCGTTATTTGGCGATTTGAACTTCAACTGAATGTACGGGATTCGTTTTAAATCGGATTTCTGTGAAACAAGAAACGTTAGGAGTTGGTGAAGTATATTTTTCTAGTGGAAGAGAAAAATTAGGATTTCATCGTGTAGATTTTGGTTTATGTCCAAATCAAATTTTAGAAAAGTCAC
This sequence comes from Allium sativum, assembly GCA_030737875.1. Lineage (NCBI taxonomy): Eukaryota > Viridiplantae > Streptophyta > Magnoliopsida > Asparagales > Amaryllidaceae > Allium > Allium sativum. The sequence goes on from CM060920.1 coordinate 655,152,718, forward strand.
TGTGGAATTCCTTTATAATTTACAACGATATATATAAAGGAATTTCATTATATAAATCGAATATCGATTTAATGGGGATTTGAAATATCAAGTTAGAAATTCATATAGGAATATTCTAGAGATGTATGGTATTCCACTATGAATATATACGATAAATTTTATTTTTAAATATTAAATTTAGTTGTTTTTAAATATATTTATATATTTAAAAGGGTTATTTAGGACTTTAAAAATAGCCACTTTTGTAGACGAAGTCGAAATTCGATGAAACTAATTTTGCTGGATCCACAACATCAAATTATTATTAGATTCCAAGTTCCGTGACTTTTTGGGGTCACTGTGTGGCCGTACGGATTTTTAGAGTGAAAAACAGTCAGTATTTTGACGGTTAAAAATACGCTATGTGAACAAACGGAGTCGGAATTCGACAAAACCATTTTCGTTGTGTCGCAATGTCAAACTCTAGCAGTATGTCCAGTTTGGTGATTTTTTGGTATCGTATGTGATCACAGGAATTTTAAAGGACACAGAAAAACAGCGTTTGCTTATAATTTAATATAATAATCGAATATTTAATTATTAAAAATATCCTATATAAACACTTTAACTTTTCCTAAACCCTAACTCCATTCCTCTGGTCAAAACAAAAATCCGCTGTCATAGTTATTCTCTGAAAAACAAAATTGAGAGGAAAGAAAAATTCAAACAAATCAGATTTCCTTCTACAAAATCCGAAACATTTATTTTTGTAATCCTTGCTCTGATCTCTTCATACTGATTTACACTTTGGGTGTTTCGAAGGTAATTCCTGTCGCAGTTTGTAACCACATGGTTCTAGGGTTGATTGATTTTGGTGAGTTTGGAACAGTAATACTCGTTATGGTCATGGTATTTGAATTGAGTGTAGAGAGTAGTATCAATTAGGATTTTTTTGGGAATTTTCTGAAAGGAAAAGTGTCATGTTTTTTTTGGTTTTGGCGAAAACTAGGAACGACGGAAAACCTGTGTTGAGTGCGAGCTCCAGATTATTGGCATGGAGAGGAAGACGGTGGGATAAGATGAATTTTGGTGTAACTAGCTTGTTGATTAGTGGACATTGATGGAGAACTGATGTTGGAAAGATCGGCCATTTGTTTTGTGGAATACAGGAAGCACAGCCAAAAGAAATTAGGGAAGAACAAATGATGAGCGGGTGGGTTTTTCTATGGTACAGATGGAGTTGGGCTCAATACTAAGTGTAAGGCCCATATATTATAAATAAATATTTAGTATAGTTTAATTAAATAAAAGTGTTAACATATATAAGTAATATCTTTCTCATACGTAATCAGAATTTCGAACGGTCAGATCCGTTGGGATCGTAGGGACGAACACAACAACGAGAACTGACTTGGAGTGGAACAAAGCTCGTTACAATTTATTGCAAAATAAATTGTCCGTCTGAATGAAAGACAGTTAATCGTTTTTAACGATAACAGTCCAATGTGAGTAAAACTCCCTAACTCTTCTTAGTTATATTTTTATAACGTATTTTTATAACTTATAAATAATGGTTGTTTGTTGTTTGTTGGCTGTTTACTTGAACTGCTAGTCAGTTGATTGAAAATATAGATAACGATATAGATATAAATCGTTAATCAAATATTGATTCTGTTTAGCAGAATATTTCATAGTAAAATGAAATTGATGTTAATTTTATTGTTTAACATCTATGGATGCAGGGAAACAGGTCGGAGGGACCCAACTGGGTTCCTCAACAATTATTTTTCTGTTTTCCATATATTGTGTTATATGATGTGATATGAAATCTGTTGTTGATTTTATATGTTGGGATGATACCGATCATTGTTATATGGTACGATAAATACCATAAGGAATACCAGAGTGTTAAAAAGGAAATTTCAATGTTATATTGAAAAAGAAATATTTATAAAATCAAGAGATTTTATAAAAAGAAAATATTTATTTAGAAAATAAATAGATTAAAAAGGAATACTTATTTATTAATCAAATAGATAAAATTTAAGGGAAATATTTGTAAACTAATTACAAATAGAATTGAAAAGGGATATTAGTTTGAAAATAATAGAATAGAAATAGGAAATATGTGTAAAATGAATAGAAAAGGAATAGTTAGATTATCAAAGGGATTACTTATAAAATCAATAGATTTTATAAAAAGAAAATATTTTATAAAATAAATAGAATTATGAAAAGGGATTTATTTGGTAAATAAATAGATTTAAAAAGGAAATACTTGAAAAGTGAATAGAATATTATAAAATAGGATTTTATACTTGAAAGTTTAGACCCGTACTTCGCACACGGGTATAACATGATATGGATTTAAAGCAAAGATTTTAAATAGAATCTATTATAACAGATAGACTGAGAAGATAAATTTATAAATAATATTTTATAAACTAAATAAAATGGCTATCATTGGATAAATAGAATATATAAGTCAGGACTTATATAGAGAAGTAAGAATTGATTTGAACATCGATATTTGAAACTGAATAAACGTAGAGTTAATCATAGGAGTTAACCAATTAGAGTTAATTAGTTAGAGTTAATCAGTTAGAGTTAATCAGTTAGAGTTAATTAGATAGAGTTAATCGAATTATAATTTATTGAATATTAGTTATTCCATTAGAGTTGCTCGAATATAGTTATTTGAGATAGAGTTAGTCAAACATAGTTATCCATGATGAGTCGCCATTTCGTACGACTGCTAGCGTAATTCGCAGGGCTGTAGATAGCCTACGGCGGTCGGATGTTTCCTGAGGGAATCAGGCATAACCATTGTGATCGCTGCGATCTAGGGTCAAACGAATGGAGTTAAATCGAATATTAGCCATTCGAAATAAAGTTAAAACAGATATAGTTATTCGAATATAAGTTAATCGAATATTATTGATTCAATAGGAATTAAATAAGTTGAGTTAATCAAGGAAGTTAATCAAGTTGAGTTAATCGAGTTGAGTTAGTCAAGATGAGTTAAGCAAACCGAGTTAATCCAAATGAGTTAATCGAAAGGAGTTATTCGAAATAGTTTATTCAAACGAAATTAAAGGAGATTAATCGAATGTAAAACATTCGTAGAAAGCTAATCGAATGTAAATCATTCGAAGAGAGATTATCGAATATAGTTATTCAAAGAAAGAATTATCGAATAGAGTTTATTCGAAAAGGAGCTATCGAATAGAGATTATTCGAAAAAGAGAATTATACACTGAATTCGATTATATCGAATTTGGGAAAGTAATATTTACTTTCCGGTTTGATCAAGATTTTCTTATTTATTAATAGATGATTGGTTGGTTATTGAGTTAAATTAAGGATAAAGGTTACATTTTGAAGTGGGATATTTAAGAAGAAAAGAATTATAACGCTATAATTAAATCAATGTTTCAAAGTAAAGAAGGGGATTCATAAATAGAATCCGAGTTACATAAGGAAGTGTTAAAGATTTGAAAGGTGAACTTTGTCTATTTCGAGGTTAGGAATGTTGTTCAGTTAAGGTCTGAGAGGTAATTATACCCTAAATTGATTAACTTCGTTTTTAACTAAGGAATGGTTAGGGTTCGATAGTGAGGATTGATTAAGTGAATTTAGTTAATGAGTATAATGTTTTGAATTGGCTTAGTGGTATTTTATTTAAACAACTGTTTAAATCAAGTGAATAAATTTTGGAAACATTTTCCAAATATAATCAGAGATATGTTCTAATCATAGAAATTAAAATGTTGATTAGAAAGAATACTGGAATGACAGTGATACGAAAAACAGAGATAGAAATGTTTTCCAATGATTGATGATGTATATTTTCTAAATTTAGAAAATAAGAATTTACAAATATATAGAAATGGGGAAATGGATAAATTAATGATAATTTAATAAAGAGAGATAAATGTGGATTGATGATTGATCGATATAATTGACACCTGGAAATAATATCGTTGTTTGCACACCTGGTTTTCTTTAATAGTTAAATCACAGACTATCAAAGTTTTTGACATTTTTCCATCGTTAATACGGAGAGACCGGGATCAGATTCATTATCTGAAAACCCCTCTGTATCGACGTTAGCGTTGCGATCAAATGTAATGAAGATAATGGAAGACGGAGTTAAGCAAGAGCTGTCTTGGCGATCCTAGGTAGAAATCGCCTAAGATGGATCTACAGAATACTGCCTTTGGTTTTTCCAGTCCCAGGACAACGTTAATGGACGAATGTTTGACAGAGTATATCTAATGGATCGCATAAGTTGATTTCTTCAAACGTACTTGTGTTTGGTGGCGGAGGAATTCGTTTCTCTTAGATTTATACCCGTGGTATTCTTGGGGAAATCAAATTTGTGATTTGGCGGGTATGACAATGTGGCATTCAAAGTGAATGTTGGTCAGTTGTATCAAAGATACGTTATGTCCTCAAGCCTCTTCAACCAGGAAATGATAGAAATCAGGCAGGCAGCATGGCTAAGTGGGTCGCTCCCATTAGGGTGTATATCACCTATCTAGGGATAATCCATTTCATTCTTTTATCTATGTTTGATGCTGTCCCTTTTCGGGAAACGGTAAGGTAGCTCCCAACCGTTGGTGATATACAATCGATACACGCAAGCGAAATGAGTGGTCGGTCATGTGTGGGCCGGGTTGAAAAACGTTCTTGTTGAACCCAGTGTATTCATCTCTAAAGATACACTATCGGCAGGTGGTCCCATACCTTGTCATAGTTGGAATCCAATCTCCAATAAGTGCCCGCGGATTTGTTTGTATACTATATATGTGGAACGTGAGATGCAAGCGTTCCACTAGATTGATAATTATTTGTGATTAGACATTATTATAATATCAGAGAAGTATTGATTTCCAAAACTGTTTTGGGTTATCATAAGGTAAAAACCGTCCGTGTTTATGTGTGGATCGGTCTTACGGTTATCTTACTTTTGAAAAGGATTTTGAAAAGTTAAACCAAATGATTTGAGTTTACTCACACCAATCCCATGACTGACCTAGAGTTTATTTTTTTTTGTTTTTCCCTAAACTCTTGAGTACCCAAATTTGTATGGGCAGTCAAGTAGTTCAGGTCTTTACAGATATACTTGGAGGAGCTTGAAGCAGGAGGCTTCAGGACTATATAGCTATTGTTATTTCCGCTGTGAGTAAGTGTTGTAATCTGACAATGTTATTGTATACATATACTGTTTTATTTCAACGTTATGTTATAATATATTTTATTCGTTCCGCTGTGAGATTCGTGTTTACTCTGATTGTGTTCTTCTTCTTCTTCTATTCTAATTTTCTATCTTATCTATTCTCACCCTCTAACTTCTTTCTATTAATGATCTGGAATGTTCGATACCTGAATAACTAGCATGGGTTTTGTGTTGATTTTCTGGGTCGAAAATCGCCAGTTCGTTACAATGGTATCAGAGCAAAAGATTAAGTGATTACCTTGGCTTTGTAGCGTGACTTAGTAGAGATGATGTTAGTAATACCCTAGATTGAGTTTGAATGTATATATACGAGTGAACGTATATGTAGATTTTATATTGTGGAGATTTATTGGTTGAGTGGTTTGTGAATTCTGGTCGATCAGTTTGATCCACTGTATCGATAGGAGTTTCTAAACACTCAAGTACGATAAACCGACACTGTATGTTTTGAAAGAGGGTAAATGAAATAATTTTGCCCAAAATATATTTTGATATAAAAGAAAGGTATATTTTGGAATTATAAACATATACTGGATGTGTTGGTTGATTATAATGAAAATTTTTATATAAATAACCAATTTGAGTTCGTATAAATTAAAAGCAGATTAATTAAATCTGAATTAAATTAGAATTGGAATCAAAATTCTGAAAACTGGGAAAAGTGTTCATAAATGGATTTGAGTTAAATATAAGAAAATTTTAAGATACTGGGAGATTTTAAATTGTTCACAAGCATTGTGAATGGTAGTTTGAAATAATTTCAAAATAGAATTTGTTTAAATATGGTTTTGAAAAGTGATATAGTATTGAACTCACTTTGTTAGCTGGGAAATGACTCTGATTGATACTGGTCACATCATCAGTGTTTATTTTCGAGTTGTAAGTGACGGATACCTACCAAAGATTTTGTTTTCAAATTATTTTGGGAAAAGGAAGTTGTTTTGAATCCCGAAAAGGAATAATTTATTTTAGAAAAACTAAACTGTTTAAAACCCCTAGGAAGATAGTATGAATTAAAAACAAATTTAAAGAAAATTGGCAAAAACAAATTGAAATTGAATTAAAACCAGAAGTGGAAATCAATAAGAAATTTGTGAATGCGAACTGGAATTGAATAAAAACCAATAAGGGGAAATTGAATTGAAATAGAACGATATCGAATAAATTTGGATTTGTGAGTTATGAATTTGTTAAAGTATATTAGAGGGTAAGTAAGAGTTCAAATTGGTAATGGATTTTGAGATTTGGAACGAAATTTGGTTTGAAAATAGGATGATTGGATTTGAGAACAGATGATTGGAGATTGATTGGGATGACTTTGGTATATGCTGAATTGGCAGCAGAATGAAAGGATTTAATGATATGCCGGACAAAAAGGTTCACGTTTATTTTTATGGATTTGGTGATTTATGGGCTAATTTGGCAAGCCGCTTAGCTGTTTGATTTTCTTTTGGATTGGAAAAGGCCTACAGAGGCGGGTTGAAGTTTGAACTATTGACCGATACAAAGGAGGTGCGGGCAAAATTTTCCAAAAATTTAGAGTGTTTGAAAATTTTAAGGATTTTAGAAAATTAACGTTGATGAGAATTAATTAATATTTTAATTGAAATTAAATTGGTTCAGTTGAAAATAAGGTTGGTAAGTAAACAAATAAATTTGTACTAGTCAGTAGGATTTGTTCTCTACCTTAGCAATTTCGAGGACGAAATTATTTTAAGTGGGGAAGAATGTAACGACCCGCATTTTTCAAGGATATAATTTATTTATTTAATTATTTAAAATAGTGATTTAGAGGATTTAATGGTCGTTGAATTAAATTATAGGGAATATTTAATTAATATAATAATTAAATAATATATATAATTCTGAAATAATCAGAATTGGCTGAAATGGCGATATGATGTGAATTGAGAAATTCAAAATATATAATTCAGTTTAGAGTTTAATTATATTAACGAATATATTATTTAAACAAAGTTTGAACGTATAATTGTATTATAATGAAATCGAGCTTGAAATGGCGCGGCAGTTCGTTATTTGGCGATTTGAACTTCAACTGAATGTAAAGGATTCGTTTTAAATCGAATTTCTGTGAAACAAGAAACTTAGGAGCTGGTGAAGTATATTTTCTAGTGGAAGAGAAAAATTGGGATTTTGTCATGTAGATTTTGATTTATGTCCAAATCACGTTTTAGAAAAGTCGCTGTGGAATTCCTTTATAATTTATAACGATATATATAAAGGAATTTCATTATATAAATCGAATATTGATTTAATGGGGATTGGAAATATCAGGTTAGAAATTCATATAGGAATATTCTAGAGCTGTATGGTATTCCACTGTGAATATATATGATTAAATTTATTTTTAAATATTAAATTTAATTGTTTTTAAATATATTTATATATTTAAAAGGGTTATTTACGACTTTAAAAATAGCCACTTTTGCAAACGAAGTCGAAATTCGACGAAACTAATTTTGTTGAATCTGCAACATCAAATTATTGTTAGATTCCAAGTTCCGTGATTTTTGGGGTCACTGTGTGGCCTTACAGATTTTTAGAGTGAAAAACAGTCAGTATTTTGACGGTTAAAAATACGCTGTGTGAACAAACGAAGTCGGAATTCGACGAAACCAATTTCGTTGGGTCCGCAATGTCAAACTCTAGCAGTATGTCCAGTTTGGTGATTTTTGGGTATCGTATGTGATCACAGGAATTTTAAAGGACACATAAAAACAGCGTTTGCTTATAATTTAATATAATAATCAAATATTTAATTATTAAAAATATCCTAAATAAACACTTTAACTTTTCCTAAAACCTAACTCCATTCCTTTGGTCAAAACAAAAATCCGTTGTCATGGTTATTCTCTGGGAAAAAAATCGAGAGGAAAGAAAAATTCAAACAAATCAGACTTCCTTCTATAAAATCAAAAACATTTATTTTTTTAATCCTTGCTCTGATCTCTTCAAATTGATGTATACTATGGGGGTTTCGGAGGTAATTCCTATCGCAGTTTGTAACCGCATGGTTCTAGGGTTGATTGATTTTGGCGAGTTTGGAGCAGTAATACTTGTTGTGGTCATGGTATTTGAATTGAGTGTAGAGAGCAGTATCAATTGGGATTTTTTTAGGAATTTCCTTAAAGGAAAAGTGTCGTGGCTTTTTTTTTGTTCTAGCGAAAACTGGGAACGATGGAAAACCTGTGTTGAGTGCGAGCTCCAAATTATTGGCACGGAGAGAAAGACGGTGGGATAAGATGAACTTTGGTGTGACTAGTTTGTGGATTTGTGGAACATTGATGGAGAACTGATGTTGGAAAGATCGTCCATTTGTTTTGTGGAATACTAGAAGCACGGTCGGAAGAAATTTGGGAAGAACAAATGATGAGCGGGTAGGTTTTTCTATGGTACAGATGGAGTTGGGCTCAATACTAAGTGTAAGGCCCATATATTATAAATAAATATTTAGTATAGTTTAATTAAATAAAAGTTTTAACTTATATAAGTAATATCTTGCTCATACGTAATCAGAATTTCGAATGGTCAGATCCGTTGGGATCGTAGGAACAGACACTACAACACGGAACTGACTAGGAGTGGAACAGAGCTCGTTACAATTTATAGCAAAATAAATTGTCTGTCTGAATTAAAGACAGTTAATCGTTTTTAACGATAACAGTCCAATGTGAGTAAACTCACTAACTCTTCTCAGTTATATTTTTATAACGTATTTTTATAACTGATAAATAATGGTTGTTTGCTATGTGTTGGCTGTTTGGTTGAACTGCTAGTCAGTTGATTGAAAATATAGAAAACGATATAGATATAAATCGTTAATCAAATATTGATTCTGTTTGGCAGAATACTTCATAGTAAAATGAAATTGATGTTAATTTTATTGTTTAACATCTGTGGATGCAGGGAAACAGGTCGGAGGGACCCAACTGGGTTCCTCAACAATTATTTTACTGTTTTTCATATATTGTATTATATGATGTGATATGAAATCTGTTGTTGATTTTATATGTTGGAATGATACCGATCATTGTTATATGGTACGTTAAATACCATAAGGAATATTGGAGTGTTAAAAAGGAAATTTCAATGTTATATTGAAAAATAAATATTTATGAAATCAAGAGATTTTATAAAAAGAAAATATTTATTTAGAAAATAAATAGATTAAAAAGGAATACTTATTTGTTAATCAAATAGATAAAATTTAAGGGAAATATTTGTAAACTATTCACAAATAGAATTGAAAAGGGATATTTATCTGAAAATAATAGAATAGAAAGAAGAAATATGTGTAAAATGAATAGAAAGGAAATAGTTAGATTATCAAAGGGAATACTTATAAAATCAATAGATTTTATAAAAAGAAAATATTTTATAAAATAAATAGAATTATGAAAATGGATTTATTTGGTAAATAAATAGATTATAAAAGGAAATACTTGAAAAGTGAATAGAATAGTATAAAAGAGGATTTTATATTTGAAAGGTTTAGACCCGTGCTTCGCACACGGGTATAACATGATATGGATTTAAAGCAAAGATTTTAAATAGAGTCTATTCTAGTAGATAGATTGAGAAGATAAATATATAAATAATATTTTATAAACTAAATAAAATGGAAATCATTGGATAAATAAAATATGTAAGTCAGGACTTATATAGAGAAGTAAGAATCGATTTGAACATCGATATTTGAAACTGAATAAACGTAGAGTTAATCATAGGAGTTAACCAATTAGAGTTAATTAGTTAGAGTTAATCAGTTAGAGTTAACCAGTTAGAGTTAATCAGTTAGAGTTAATTAGATAGAGTTACTCGAATTATAATTAATTGAATATTAGTTATTCAATTAGAGTTGCTCGAATATAGTTATTTGAGATAGAGTTAGTCAAACATAGTTATTCATAATGAGTCGCCATTTCGTGCGACTGCTTGCGTAATTCGCAGGGCTACAGATAGCCTACGGCGGTCGGATGTTTCCTAAGGGAATCAGGCGTAACCATTATGATCGGTGCGATCTAGGGTCAAACGAATGGTGTTAAATCGAATATTAGCCATTCGAAATAAAGTTAAAACAGATATAGTTATTCGAATATAAGTTAATCGAATATTAGTTATTCGATAGGAATTAAATAAGTTGAGTTAATCAAGGAAGTTAATCAAGTTGAGTTAATCGAGTTGTGTTAGTCAAGATGAGTTAAGCAAACCGAGTTAATCCAAATGAGTTAATCCAAAGGAGTTATTCGAAATAGTTTATTCAAACAAAATTAAAGGAGATTAATCGAATGTAAATCATTCGTAGAAATTTAATCGAATGTAAATCATTCGAAGAGAGATTATCAAATATAGTTATTCGAAGAAAGAATTATCGAATATAGTTTATTCGAAAAGCAGCTATCGAATAGAGATTATTCGAAAAAGAGAATTATACACTGAATTCGATTATGTCGAATTCGGGAAAGTAATACTTACTTTCCGGTTTAATCAAGATTTTCTTATTTATTAATAGATGAGTGGGTGGTTATTGTGTTAAATTAAGGATAAAGGTTACATTTTGAAGTGAGATATTTAAGAAGAAAGGAATTATAATGCTATAGTTAAATCAATGTTTTAAAATAAAGAAGGGGATTCATAAATAGTATCCAAGTTACGTAAGGAAGTGTTAAAGATTTGAAAGGTGAACTTTGTCTATTTTGAGGTTAGGAATGTTGTTCAGTTAAGGTCTGTGAGGTAATTATACCCCAACTTGATTGACTTCGTTTTTAACTAAGGAATGGTTAAGGTTCGATAGTGAGGAATTATTAAGTGAATTTAGTTAATGAGTATAATGTTTTGAATTGGCTTACTGGTATTTTATTTAAACATCTGTTTAAATCAACTAAATAAATTTTGGAAACGTTTTACAAATATAATCAGAGATATGTTCTAATCATAGAAAATAAAATGTTGATGAGAAAGAATACTGGAATGACAGTGATACGTGAAACAGAGATGGAAATGTTTTCCAATGATTGATGATGTATATTTTCTAAATTTAGAAAATAAGAATTTACAAATATATAGAAATGGGGAAATGGATAAATTAAAGATAATTTAACAGAGAGAGATAAATGTGGATTGATGATTAATCGATAAAATTGCCATCTGGAAATAATATCGTTGTTTGCACACCTGTTTTTCTTTGATAGTTAAATCACCCACTATCGAAGTTTTTGACCATTTTTCCGTCGTCAATACGGGGAGACTTTGATCAGATTCATTATCTGAAACCCATCTGTATCGACGTTAGCGTTGCGATCAAATGTAATGAAGATAATTGAAGATGGAGTTAAGCAAGGGCTGTCCTAGCGATCCTAGGAAGAAATCGCCTAAGATGGATCTACAGAATAGTGCCTTCGGTTTGTCCAGTCCAAGGACAACGTTAATGGATGAATGTCTGACAGAGTATATCTAATGGATCGCGTAAGTTGATCTCTTCAAACGTACTTATGTCAGGTGGCGGAGGAATTCGTTTCTCTCAGCTTTATACCCGTGGTATTTTTGGGGAAATCAAATTTGTGACTTGGAGGGTATACGATGTGGCATTCAAAGTGAGTGGTGATCAGTTGTATCAAAGATACGTTATGTCCTCAAGCCTCATCAACCGGGAAATGATGGAAATCGGGCAGGCATCATGGCTAAGTGGGTCGCTCCCATTAGGGTGTATTATCACCTATCTAGAGAAAATCCATTTCATTCTTTTATCTATATTCGATGCTGTCTGTTTTCGGGAAACGATAGGGTAGCTTCCAACCGTTGGTGATATACATTCGACACACTCAAGCGCAATGAGTGGTCGGTCATGTGTGGGTTGGGTTACAAGACGTTCTTGTTGAACCCGGTGCATTCGTCTCTAGAGATACACTATCGACCGGTGGTCCATACCTTGTCATAGTTGGAATCCAATCTCCAATAAACGCGCGCGGTTTTGTTTGTATACTATATATGTGGAACGTGAGATGCAAGCATTCCGCTAGATTGATAATTACTTGTGATTAGACATTATTATAATATCAGAGAAGTATTGATTTCCAAAACTATTTTGGGTTATCGTAAGGTAAAAACCGTCCGTGTTTATGTGTGGATCGGTCTTACGATTATCTTCCTTTTGAAAAGGATTTTGAAAAGTTAAACCAAATGATTTGAGTTTACTCACACCAGTCCCATGACTGACCCAGAGTCTATTTTGTTTTGTTTTTCCCTAAACTCTTGGGTGCCCAAATTTGTACGGGCAGTCAAGTAGTTTCGGGCTTTACAGATATACTTGGAGGAGCTTGAAGCAGGAGACTTCAGGACTACATAGCTACTGTTATTTCCGCTGTGAGTAAGTGTTGTTCTCTGACAATGTTATTGTATACATATACTGTTTTATTTCAAAGTTATGTTATAATATATTTTATTCGTTCTGCTGTGAGATTCGTGTTTACTCTGATTGTGTTCTTCTTCTTCTTCTATTCTAATTTTCTATCTTATCAATTCTCACCCTCTAACTTCTTTCTATTAATGATCTGGAATGTTCAATACCTAAATAATTAACATGGGTTTTATGTTGATTTTCTGGGTCGAAAATCGCCAGTTCGTTGCAATCGACATCAGCAGAATGTCACAACACTCGGTACCAACATAAATTTAAGGAGGTCAAAGGTATGCTATTGGCACCAACACGTTGAAATATTTGGCTTAGTGTCGATACATAAGGTTAAGGCAGCGTAACACCCCACCTCCGCTAGGGTCACTCACAAAGGGAATGCACTAGTTTTGGTGGAGTATTATCTAGGTAAACATACACAGAGATATCACAAGGCATAACATAAATAAAGCAGCGGTAGAAATTAAAAACCAAATTTTTATTACTTTCAAGAGAAGAGTCAAAACCCCATATATCCAAGGTACAAATTATTCCATTACGTCAAGTTCCAAATAAAGAAGCATAAACTTAAGATAACAAACGTAAATTATTCCCCATAAATAGCAGAAGCAACCATAGCATAGCTCAAGACCAAACCGTACATGAGCTGTCGGAAAGCAAGCTAAATCCAAGCTAAGAGCTAGTGTTTCCTCCCTCAGAACCTGGGGGGAAAACGAAAGAAAAAGAGGCGAATGGAAAAGGGTCAGTCATAAGATTGGTAAGTCCTAGTGACTTTCAGTATAAAAACTAGTAAAGGTAGTATGACATGTGAAAACTGGAATTAAACATAAGGATGATAACAGGACTAGTATGACAATTAAGATAACAAGATAAGTCAAGTCTAGCATCGCATATTCGAGGTTCGCTGCACCATCTGTACTAGTGTTCTAACCCATGTCAAGTATTAATCATGATATGATCCCTTGGCCCAGTATCATGAAATGACCCATTACGGCGTCCTACGGTACGATCTACTAATCGATCGGCTCCCTACAAGTTCTAGCTTGTCATGTGTCTATGTCATACGGCCCTATCCTGAAATGTAGTTACCTATGCTAGGTCCACCATAGGGTGTATCAAGCCCTATGGTGCCAACCACTGACACGAATCAAGCACTCACAGTGTAAACCTACGGGTGCCCAATGCCTGCTTTTTCAACTCCGGACTACGTGCACGACCATAGTCCGCCTGAACCTACAATGGCGCACCCACTCATCCGTCGTTCTGGTCGCTTACAATCAGCCCAGTAATCGTGCCCCACCCTGCCTAGACCCAGGGTATCGTGATACATCTAAGTGGGTTACTGCTGAAAAGGACCGCGTAACTAGGGTTTCTAATGGGTTAAGTGTTGTTATTCAAATTCGTGACTTAACCCTATCCAAATCATGTATCAAATTGGTTAAGTTTGTTCAAGCAGTTCATGACTTAACCCTATCAAATCATCATGTTAAGTTGGTTAAGTATATTCAAGTGGTTCATGACTTAACCATATCATGTGGCATTAATTCATTGATGCACCCCAACCTCTCACATTAGACTAACTGTTGTGGTCACTGGATTTGCCGGGCGGTTCCGGGCAGATTTACACCACAACATAGTCTAACATCGGGTTTTACGTGCGATATGACCATATACCCACATTGGATCCTATTGTTTGTAGTCACTGGATTTTCCGGATGGTTTCGGGCAGATTTACACTACAAACTCAACCCAACCTCAAGTTGGCCATTTTCAAGTTTATCTAAGTGTCATGCCCAGATTCAAGTTTCGATTCTAAATTCATGTCAAGTTTTTAGGTCATGTTTCATGTCAAATCGTTTCAAGTTCATGTCGATATCTAGGTTCAAGTTATAATAACGTTCATGTTCAAAGCCAATTCATGTTTTACCTAATCTACCAAAATCGTATTCCCATCGCACATAAGCTCGAATCGATACAAATAAATCTAATTAAGGAATAACAAAAAAAGGGACTGGTATAAGGTGGCAAAAGTGATTACTAGCATAGCATGGTATGACTTGAGATAAATGATTATAACATTACTGGCATATGGAATATTGGCCTCCAACATAAAGATTCCAAATCTAGCAAAATAAGGTACTAGTCAAGATAACATTTGCCATAAGGTGATAGTATAGTCATGGTAACGATTGACATAAGGTGATAGTCATAAACTTGTGACCAATAGCAGATTCAACATGATAATATGAGGGGTTTTTCTTTTTGATTTACAACATGAATACGCCCCAAATCAATGTCATAGTAATATACCCAAAAGTCAAGATCCAAGATGAACAAGCATGGATGTAAAACAGTCATCATACACAGGTCCAATTTCAATTTACAACATATTCATATTACATTTACAATTTAAATCTAAAAGTAACTGGGGCTTACAGATCGTGGTTCGAGAATTAGAAAAAGATAGTCGATGTTGAATCTTTATATGCTTAGTCAAGTCCTAACAGAAATCACCAAATCAGGATTTCTCTTAACGTAGATTCGACGTAGAAGAAGTAGCCTCTTTCTCTAACTTTTCAACCAGAATTAGAACAGCATAAGGTCAGAGAGAATTTTGTGTAGAGAGACTAGTGTTAGGGGCTGTTTATATAGGGTCAGGTCAACGAATGTGGACAAAAATGAGGCCAAGAAAATCAAAGTGAATCCAGCTTCAAAAGTGGACTCGGCCACCAGGTTGACCCCCAGGTCGACACTATGGTCGACCTGGTCCTAGGCAAGTCGACTACATAGTCGACTCCCAGGTCGACCTAGTCCTAGGTGGGAAATTTCCCGCCCAGTCCATTCTGAGGTTTGAATTTCGAAATTTGAATTCGAATTCTGAGCTATTTTGAACTTGAAATTTTTAAAAACTTTGAAGGGTCATAACTTGGTCATACGGAATCTGATTTTCGAAAACACGGACTCGTTTCCAAGCAGAATTTCGAGACGAACGCAATGGCTTAACCCGTTTCCCTTGATTCTTATTTTAAAAATTAATTCTGTCTTGGTTTATGGTTATAATATGTTATAAAAATACGGGTTGTTACATTCTCCGCCCTTAAAGGATTTCGTCCCCGAAATCTCTAAGTTAGGGAGGATGTGTCCTACCATCCATCATCCATCTACTCAAAGCATCATCCACAAGCAACCATTGTCCTTAAATGGTTTCTAGTGTTGTATGAACATATGTAGAAAGTGTGTGTATATGTACTTATCTAATGCAAAAGATCAGGCGATTACTGATTCAGTAAACCTCCTTAATGCAAAATATGTTAGTGTGATGAATCCAACATGTATGCAAACTCCTAACATAGTTTATAATCTCTACATGAGTGCACAAACATTCATTCATATGCAACATCCAAGTGATAGCATAACAAGTTCCGTCCATGTGCAAGTACAAGCACTCATGCATATGCAACATGAAAATGTAATTGAGCCGATCTAGTGCCTAATGTGTGTCATGCATCCACTAGCAATCACTTGCAATCATTTGCAAACATCAACCATAACATGTTTCAATCACATGTTTACATCCATATGGTCCTACCTAAGGTTCTCAAGATAAGATCAAGAAGATAACAAGACAAACGTAGGTAGTAGAAGTATGATATGAGAAGGTTTTCAAGTTTATAGGAAAAAGAGATCGTGAATGTACCCTCAAAAAGAAATGGGTAAAGTGCGCATATCTTCTCTTCGGTTTCCCAAGTTGCGTCTTCTAGGGCTTCACCCCACTGCACTTTAACTAGCTTGACTTCTCGATTCCTTAGCTTCTTAATCTCCATTCCTAAGATATGAATCGGAACTCGCCTCAATTTTGTCTCTTTTTCCACTTCTACGTCTTCAAGGATGCTTGGCCCAACCACTTCGGCCGACTCATGCAAGCACTTTCAGAGATGCGAGACGTGAAAGACATTGTGTACTCCAGTCAGTTTCTCGGGTAAGTCTACCCTATAGGCCATCCGTCCAATCCCCTCAGTGATAGGGAACGGTCCCACGAACATTGGTGCTAGCTTTCCAAATGCTCCAAAACGAACTACATTGCGTAACGGAGAAACTTTTATAAATACCATATCTCCGACTTCGAACTCTAGGTTTGTCCTTGTCTGGTCTGCATAAGATTTTTGTCTATCATGGGCCATTTTCATCCGTCTTCGTATCAACTCAAACTTCTCAGAAGTGTCCCTTGTCATGTCGGGCCCAAGTATAAGTCTGTCTGTCGTCTCCCACCAACAAGATGGCTTCACGGTCTTCCATACAGGGCTTCGAACGGTGCCATTCCGATGCTAGCTTGGTAACTATTATTATATGCAAACTCCACGAGAGGAAGATGGTCTTCCCAAGTACCACCAAAGTCAAGAATGCATAGCCTCAGGAGATCTTCTAGTACCCTATTTACCCTTTCGGTTTGTCCATCCGTTTGTGGGTGATAGGCGATGCTCAAGTTCAGTCGTGTACCTATTGCTTCTTGCAGACTATTCCAAAACTGGCTAGTAAAAATCGGGTCACGATCACTAACTATACTAGAGGGAACTCAATGCAACCATACTATCTCTCGAAGGTAAATAGACGCTAGCCATGAGCCGGTCCTCTTACTTTTCACTGGAATTAAGTGAGCACTTTTCGTGAGTCTATCAACTATGACCCATATGCTAGTATTTCTCTTCCTTGACCTAGGCAGTCCATCCACGAAATCCATCGAGATACTCTCCCATTTCCATTGCGGAACCTCCAAAGGATGTAATAGCCCACCAGGCTTCTTCGACTCGGCCTTTACTTGTTGGCACACCATGCACTTCGAAACGAACTCTGCCACGTCCTTTTTCATTCCAGCCCAAAAGAAAATGCGTTTCATATCCCTGTACATCTTATCCCCTCCGGGATGTATAGTCATCTTCAAGTGGTGCGCCTCTTCGAGAACTTTCCTTACTAGGTCTCCCACTTGTGGGACACATAGCCTTCCATCGTGCCTTAGCCATCCCTTGTCATCTATGGCATACCTACTGAGGTGACTTAACGTCTCACCACTAATCAGTTTGTCCATGATTTCCACTATCTGTGGGTCTTCCTTCTGTGAAGTCCCTACTTGATCTAGAAGTGTAGGTCTTAACTCAAGAGATGCTAATGTAGCAGTCAATGACTCAACAGCAGGTGTAAAATCAAAGGTTACTATAGACTCAAGGCTTTACCTTTCAACAAACAAGGGGCTCAAAGTCAACCTTTTTCTACTTAGCGCATCCGCCACCATGTTATCCTTGCCAGAGGTATAAGCTATATCGAAGTCATATGATGCCAAGAACTCCATCCACCGCTGTTGTCTCAAATTCAAATCTTTCTGTGAGAAGAGATACTTAAGCGATTTGTGGTCGGTATACAGCTCGAACCTCTCCCCTAGAAGATAATGGCGCCAAGCTTTAAGTGCAAAAACAATCGCGGCCAACTCCAAGTCATGCGTGGGATAGTTTTTCTCATGAACTTTAAGTTGTCTTCCCCCGTAGCATATTGCTCTTCCATCTTTCATTAGGACAGCGCCTAATCCCGTGTCGCACACATCTGTGTACACGGTAAACATCTTACCTCCATCGGGTAATGCCAAAACTGGAGCTGTGGTGAGGGCTCTCTTAAGTCTCTGAAAAGTAGCGTCACACTCTATGTCCCATGCAAAAGCTAGGTTCTTCTTTGTTAACTTAGTAAGAGGGGCTGAAATCTTAGCGAAGTCCATAATGAACTTCCTGTAGTAGCCCGCCAAACCGAGAAAGCTCCTCACCTCCGTTGCATTCTTAGGAATTTTCCAGTCCTGTACCGCAACTACTTTTGCAGGGTCCACGGCTATGCCTTGCTTAGAAACTACATGCCCAAGGAACCGAACTTCCTTCCTCCAAAAATGGCATTTGGAGAACTTAGCCTTTAACTGGTGTGCTCTAATTGTTTTCATGACTTCCTTGAGATGTCTAGCATGCTCTTCTTCATCTTTTGAGAAGATCAAAATATCATCCACGAAAACTACCACAAACTTGTTAAGGAACTCCCGAAACACCCTACTCATCAAATCCATGAAGTATGTGGGTGCATTCGTTAACCCAAACGGCATGACGAGCCACTCGAAGAACTCATCTGGAGTCCTAAACGTAGTTTTGTCAATGCTATCTTCAGCCACTCTAAGCTGATGGAATCTTGTGGCTAGATCGAGCTGAGAGAAAACAGATGCTCCCACAAGCTGGTCAAACAAATCGTCGATTCTTGGTAGTGGGTGACTATTCTTCTTTGTCAGCTTGTTTAACTCACGATAATCTAGGCATAGATGAAGCGATCCATCCTCCTTAGTAGCGAATACCACTGGAGCACCCCATTCTGAAATGCTTCGTCTTATGAAATTTTTCTCAAGCAACTCGTTAACTTGATTACTGAGCTCTCTTCTTTCTCGCGGGGCCATGCGCCTAACGGGCAATGAAACTGGCTTGGCATTATCAACAAGATAAATTCGGAAGTCTATCTCGCGTTTAGGAGGTAACCCCCTCACTTCATCAAAGACATCTGGATATTCTCGGACCACTCTTACAAATTGAAAATCATCGTCGGACGAGTCAAGGGATTCAAGATAACACAACATGACCGGACCCTTAGGGTTACAAGAAATTTCAAGGGTATTACCGAGGCGAGTTATGAGCCTCACTACCCTTCGTTCACAATCAAGAATGGCTCCATAATTGGACAGCCAATCCATACCTAGGATCAAACCGTATCCCACAAATCCGAGAACATAAGCATTACATGTGAATTCTACGCTTAAGATAGAGATCCTCAAATCCACACACATCATAGATAAATGGGCGGAGCCCCCAATTGGAATTGAAACTATAACGGGATCCTCAACCAGACTAGTACTTAGATGCAGATTTTCAACAATATCAGAAGAAATAAAAGTATGCGATGCGCCAGAGTCAAATAAGGTTCGAACAGGAAAGTCAGAAATGTAAACAAGGCTTTCTACGGAAATATTACTACCTCGGTCAAGAGCTGGAGTGGTGTTGAGAGCATGCAACTGCCCTCCAGAAGGTCCTGCTCGCTGGGTCTGCCCTTGCCCCTGCCATTGCTTCTTAGGGCAATCCTTGCTGATGTGTCCAGTATCTCCACAATGAAAGCATTCACCCAACTTCCTCTTCTTCTTTCTACAGTCTTTAGCTAGATGTCCAGTAATACCACAGAAGTTGCACTTCCTCGTCTCACGTGGTTTGTTGTTGCTCTTGTTATTCTTGTTGCCCCCCTTCTTGAAGTCAGCTTTCTTATTCTGAGTCTCATTAGGCTTAACCTCCTTCTTGCTATTCTTGTCTTACTCATGAAGTAGAGCCATATCCACCAAGCTTTCAAAGGTCGCCCCCATGGGTATATGAGTTATGGCCAAATTGTGTAGTGGCTCGTTCAATCCTCGAGCAAAGCGTACAGCCTTTTTCTGGGCTGTGTTGACCAAATCCAAACCGAACCAAGCAAGCTGATTAAACTTATTCATGTGCTCCCTAACAGACATGTCCCCCTGCTTGAGTGCTAGGAACCTCTCCATCGGAAGGTTCTCTTCTGCTGACGATAAGAATTTAAGCCCAAACCTCTCTCTAAAGTCTGCCCAAGTCTCAACTGGCCTGGTAACGTTGGTGAATTCCCACCAAAATGCAGCTTCCTCTTTCAACAACCATGCTGCCAACTGAACTTTCCTATGGTCCTCCACATCAAAGATAATAAACAAGTCTTCAGTCTCCTTTAGCCAGTTTCGTGCCTCAACTAAGGTTTCAGTCCCAACGAAGTTCTTGCCGCCTATTGCTTTAAAGTCTTTTCATATTTTCGTAAAGGTAGTACCAGGAGGAGGAGGAACCGCGACCACTGGGGGAGGTGGAGGAGGGATGTCTGCCGGGCCCGCGCCATTGGCCCTGGCTTCTAAGTACCTTCGGAACCATCTAGGCATGGGTATTCCTTCAGGCAGTTTAAGATCAGCCATGCTGAAAAACGAAAAGAAAAGGATTCAAATGAGGAAACAAAGGAAAGTGCTAATGGCTGTTTGGTGAATAGCCTTTTTTTTTAAACATAAATTTTTTTCTTGAAAAATGCTTCTTTATAAATGGTTTTGAAAATAGTTTCAGAAGGTTTTTTAAAACTTTTGCCCAGCCTGGAAACCTTTTACTCTGATACCAAATGTAACACCCTACCTCTGCCAGGGTCCCTCACAAAGGGAATGCACTAGTTTTGGTGGAGTATTATCTAGGTAAACATACACAGAGATATCACAAGGCAGAACATAAATAAAGCAGCGGTAGAAATTAAAAACAAAATTTTTATTACTTTCAAGAAAAGAGTCAAAACCCCATATATCCAAGGTACAAATTATTCCATTACGTCAAGTTCCAAATAAAGAAGCATAAACTTAAGATAACAAAAGTAAATTATTCCCCATAAATAGCAGAAGCAGCCATAGCATAGCTCAAGACCAAACCGTACATGAGCTATCAGAAAGCAAGCTAAATCCAAGCTAAGAGCTAGTGTTTCCTCACTCAGAACCTGGGGCGGAAAACGAAAGAAAAAGAGGCGAAATGAAAAGGGTCAGTCATAAGACTGGTAAGTCCTAGTGACTTTCAGTATAAAAACTAGTAAAGGTAGTATGACATGTGAAAACTGGAATTAAACATAAGGATGATAACAGGACTAGTATGACATGTGAAAACTGGAATTAAACATAAGGATGATAACAGGACTAGTATGACAATTAAGATAACAAGATAAGTCAAGTCTAGCATCGCATATTCAAGGTTCGCTGCACCATCTGTACTAGTGTTCTAACCCATGTCAAGTATTAATCATGAAATGATCCCTTGGCCCAGTATCATGAAGTGACCCATTACGGGGTCCTACGGTACGATCTACTAATCGATCGGCTCCCTACAAGTTCTAGCTCGTCATGTGTCTGTGTCATACGGCCCTATCCTGAAATGTAGTTACCTGTGCTAGGTCCACAATAGGGTGTATCAAGCTCTATGGTGCCAACCACCGACACGAATCAAGCACGCACAGTGTAAGCCTACGGGTGCCCAATGCCTGCTTTTTAAACTCTGGACTACGTGCACGACCATAGTCCGCCTGAACCTACAATGGCGCACCTACTCAGCCGTCATTCTGGTCGCTTACAATCAGCCCAGTAATCGTGCCCCACCCTGCCTAGTCCCAGGGTATCGTGATACATCTAAGTGGTTTACTGCTGAAAAGGACCGCGTAACTAGGGTTTCTAATGGGTTAAGTGTTGTCATTCAAATTCGTGACTTAACCCTATCCAAATCATGTATCTATTTGGTTAAGTGTGTTCAAGCGGTTCATGAGTTAACCCTATCAAATCATCGTGTCAAGTTGGTTAAGTATATTCAAGTGGTTCATGACCTAACCCTATTATGTGGCATTAATTCATTGATGCACCCCAACCTCTCACATTAGACTAACTGTTGTGGTCACTGGATTTGCCGGGCGGTTCCAGGCAGATTTACACCACAACATAGTCTAACCTCGAGTTTTACGTGCGATATGACCAACTACCCACATTGGATCCTATTGTTTGCAGTCACTGGATTTGTCGGGCGGTTCCGGGCAGATTTACACTGCAAACTCAACCCAACCTCGAGTTGGCCATTTTCAAGTTTATCTAAGTGTCATGCCCAGATTCAAGTTTCAAGTCTAAATTCGTGTCAAGTTTTCGGGTCATGTTTCATGTTAAATCGTGTCAAGTTCATGTCCATATCCAGGTTAAAGTTATAATAATGTTCATGTTCAAAGCCAATTCATGTTTTACCTAATCTAACCAAATCGTATTCCCATCGCACATAAGCTCGAATCGATGCAAATAAATCTAATTAGGGAATAACATAAAAAGGGATGGGTATAAGGTGGCAAAGGTGATTACTAGCATAGCATGGTATGACTTGAGATAAATGATTATAACATTACTGGCATATGGAATATTGGCCTCAAATATAAAGATTCCAAATCTAGCAAAATAAGGTACTAGTCAAGATAACAGTTGCCATAAGGTGATAGTATAGTCATGGTAACGATTGACATAAGATGATAGTCATAAACTTGTGACCAATAACAGATTCAACATGATAATATGAGGGGGTTTTCTTTTTGATTTACAACATGAATAGGCCCCAAATCAATGTCATGTTAATATACCCAAAAGTCAAGATCCAAGATGAACAAGCATGGATGTAAAACAGTCATCATACACAGGTCCAATTTCAATTTACAACATATTCATATTACATTTACTGTTTAAATCTAAAAGTAACTGGGGCTTACAGATCGTGGTTCGAGAATTAGAAAAAGAGAGTCGATGTTGAATCTTTATATGATTAGTCAAGTCCTAACAGAAATCCCCAAATCAGCAATTCTCTTAACGTAGATTCGACGTAGAAGTAGTCTCTTTCTCTAACTTTTCAACCAGAATTAGAGCAGCATAAGGTCAGAGAGAATTTTGTGTAGAGAGACTAGTATTATGGGTTGTTTATATAGGGTCAGGTCAAAGAATGTGGACAGAAACGAGGCCAGGAACATCAAAGTGAATCCAGCTTCAAAAGTGGGCTCGGCCGCCAGGTCGACCCCCAGGTCGACACTATGGTCGACCTGGTTCTGGGCAGGTTGACTACATAGTCGACCCCGAGGTCGACCTGGTCCTGGGCGGGAAATTTCCCACCCAGTCCATTCTGAGGTTTGAATTTCAAAATTTGAATTCGAATTCTGAGCTGTTTTGAACTTGAAATTTTCTAAAAACTTCGAAGGGTCATAACTTGGTCATACGGACTCCGAATTTCAAAAACTCGGACTCGTTTCCAAGCAGAATTTCGAGATGAACGCAATGGCGTAACCCGTTTCCCTTGATTATTATTTTAAAAATTAATTATGCCTTGGTTTATAGTTATAATATGCTATAAAAATACTGGTTGTTACAGGCAGTTGATCTAGTTTCGGTACTAAAGGAAAAGAAGCGAAGTCTCAGAATTGATACCAAGGTGGCAAGGTCAAAAGCATTAATCCTATACCGAAAGTAAACAAAGAGAGGAAGCCAAAAGCATGGGATCCGGTTGGAGAATGGAATTTTGATGACATCAACCTTATTTCAATCATTATCATTATTGATTACAATATACGAGCATCACGGCACGCGCTTCGAACGTGGTAGCGGCATGCGCTTCGCGCATGGATTATTATTTTTAAAACAAAATATCAAAGTTAATATTTTAAATAATTCTATAGATAAGCATAATCCATAGATTAAGCATAAATTTGGACCTAAACTTTTAGCTCCTAAGAGAATTAGATCCTAATTTACATATATTAAAGAGGCAATTTGAATTTGTTGAAAAGGTTAAATAGATCCTAATTTAGATGTCATTTAATGCCTAATCTATTGGAGATATTAGGTTAAATAATAATTTTATATACTTAAAATCTCATACGTAAGGGCATTTTTGAAAGTTCACGGTCGGACCAAAACTTTGTGCTCCCAAGAGAATTATTAACAAAGATATACATATACATGCTAACACTTTTATCCGGAATATATATATATATATATATGTAGGAATTATATGCAGGTAATATAGATATTGAAGACTGTACAGTTTAGAGATTTAAGATTTCAAAAGAGAATCACGACTCATGAGTACCGAGATATCAAGAGTTCAAAATTATCAAAGTAATAGAGTCTAGTTAGTATGTAAAACTCTATATAACACTCAAATTCTGTTTTTAAGTTATTTCTTTTTAAATTGATTTCAAAATATTTCCAAACTTATTTCAAAATCTTCTCAAAAAATTTTTTAATACTTTAAGGATTTTTTAACTTATGATTTCACACATATATATATATATACTTCCTAAGTTTCTTATGTTTATATATTACAAAGTTTTATAATTATACATCTTTATTATTATATTATAAAGTTTCATATCATTCATATATATATATATATATATACATATATAATTTTTAATCATATGTTTAAATATGTTTTTATACTTGAGAAATTATATTTTAAACAACTAGTTTTATTTTAGGAATTTCCAGAATATATATATTGGTTTAAATACTTGAAAATGATTTTAAATTCATATATATATATATATATATATATATATATATATATATATGTCGACATATGTATATGTACATGTCGACATGTAACTATCACAAATTTTTTAATTCAAAAAGATGTGTCTTTTCATTTTAAAACATTTCAGAAACGATTGTGACTTTTGGAACACTACAATAAGGGCTTGATTTCGAATTTTTCATAATCTATCATCTCCTTCTTCCATACCTTACATACCACCATTATTCTTCTTAATTTTCTAAGACTCTACACTTATGCTCTGCCGATTTCAACACAAATTATATCATTCTTCTTCTATTTTCAATCTCTATCAAAAACTCTCTGCTTGGAAGTACTACTCAAGAGTTCTAGGGGAATTCTAATTGAAAAGGATAGGTTGTGGTCCTTATAGCCCGTAAATAAGGAAAAGGAGCAGTGTTAACCTTGTAGCCGTGAAATAAAGGGTGTTGAATCGGTGTTAACCTTATAGCCGTGAAATCAAGGGTGTCGTAATTGGATAATGATATTAATAAAACTCGGCACAATCCAGCGTTGTGCGGGATTGGACATAGGAGTAATTCGAACCAGTGTAAAATCCGATATGTTCTTTCCTTTTCGGCATTTTTTTGTGTGTTTATTTTTTCATCTATGATTGTTTCTGCTATGATATTCATTCTATGATTCATATAGTTGTTTGAGTAATTGTTAATTGGTTGAGATTTCTGTAAGTTCTTTAAAACACTATTCACCCACCCCCCCCTAGTGTTAATTTTGCCTCATTATCCTTGATCCTCATCCCTAACAGATCCGACACTAGAGTGTAAAGCCACCAAAAGAAAAACAAGGATGTTAATTGATATAAAAGCATGCACGGTGCTATCTGTATTAGTAATATTTTCTATGGACATTGTTAAAAAAGATGGAGCCAGGCATCAAAGCACAATACAAATATCGAATGAAAGTAAAGGATTGGCAAAAAAGTAGGAGAGCCTGTAAAATCGCTATCGCTACCAATAAGCTTGGTAGCGATACCGAGAGCAACACAAATATTACTAGGAAAAGAGTATTGGAACTACTCTTGAAGATAGGTCGACACTGGATGATTACTTCGAGAGCAGGAGTACCAAAGAAGAGAGATTCTTGTGGAGAATGGTACCAACACCGAAGTAGACCGACATCCAGAAACGAACATCGAAAGCCGCCAAAGCGAGTCGATGCCGAAAACAAATATCAGAAGCGGGCTTTCAGCAGAGGCATTGACTAAGGAGGCCTAAATCATCTGTAAATAAGACCCCAGAGGTAATAGTTAGGAAACCATTTCCTCATTTTACAATCTTGTATTCTTTTATTATAGAGGAAACCCTAATTTCTCAATCAAATTGGAGATCTCCACTACAATTGTAATACAATCATATAGAATAAAAAGGGAAAATTGAGACTTAAAATTTTCTCGATTCGATAACATGATGTATCTGTATTGATCGAGCAGGGAATTACCAATAACCTCTTTTCGTGAAGGATTTGAGCACACAGGCATTCAGAAGGGGGAAATTCATTGAATAAAATCAATGAGTTCTTCCTTTTGATTCTTATACGTATTTCAAACCTTTCACCTTAAGCCTGATGTAGCACAACATGCAAAGAAAGACCTCTTATAACCTTATGATGTGATAACTGACATAATTAAGGCCTCCTTGTCGGCTGGCTCGATGTGGAAGTATCATTTTAGTCAATAAGGGCTACAATATGTCACTAAACCTACACTACGCCGTAAACGGCCTAATGCAACAGAAAAAAATTGTTGGCACGGGCCCAAACAATGTTGGCGTAGGTCTTTGGCAATGTTTTTCGGGTGATGCAATTTTCACCGTTGCTATAGACCTCAAAGGAAATATTTTGACTATCTATGGCAACATAACAAATATAGTTACAATAGACCCCTATTTAGGTCTACAACAACATTCTTAGGTGTCTATTGCAAAATTCCAAAAATGTTGCTATAGATATTTATATTAATCTTTTTAGAAAAAATATATAATATAGCAAAAAAGAGGATTAATGCTACTGCATAGAATTAAATATTCAAAAAGTATTTTTATTAAAATAAATATTTTATTTCAACATTTGAAATAGTACATATATCTAGCTCCACCATTTACAGTTCACTATTAATACCAAATTCAATCATATATACAGATACTCCTCACTACATCACTCAATTTAGTCATTACATATGCAGTTTCAATTTATATAGACACTAACATTAACAAATATATGCCAAGCCGAAGGCGAGCTGAGTGTAATGACCCAGATTTCTGATCGATTAATTTAAAATATTTAGTATTGTTTTAAATATAAAGTTGATAATATAAGTGAACATTTAAATTGATTTATCGATTTAATAATCAATATACAATTTATTTCGAATACGTATGATTGTCGAAATACGAGAAATGAAATAATCCAATTCAAAATTTAAACGGAGTCAAAACAATTTAGATTATCAATATAAATTCTACGTGGTGATAAACGATAATTATTATTATTTTATTATAAAGCAATTGATTATTTTGAATTTAATTTATATTGATTTAAATTAATATCTTCTCCATATGATTGAATTAGGCTTCGATACTTGTCCCAGTGTGTTCAGAATAATGTTATAACCCTAGAAATGCCTGTTGTTGTGTTTAGAAAGGAGTTCGGGGTCACAGGATATTTTAAATAAGGTAAAACACCTCAGTTAAACCGGAAATAAAATAAAATACAATATAAATGTTTTCCTTAGTTCCTAAGCTAACAATCACTTATACAGGCAAGTACCTAAAATGTTTAATCGCGTCCATCACTGTCCCCTACCTTCAATGCTAAGTTAAACAAGAAATTAATGGTCTGTACATTTTGTTCCCATTTCATACTTATGAATATATCCAATTTACTTCATTTATTTTGCTTTCCTCAAAATCGAATGACAGAGCTTCAAATCAAAACCAAAAATGGCCAAATCTTCTTCCTTCATTTCCTGTGAAGCCAACTCAAACTAAATCCATTAAATCCCCAACTAGGTTTTCCTTTCACCTCGCATTTGTTGCTCTTCAATACTATGTCCACGAAATTTCATGTGCTACAAGTTTGTAATTTCCGAATTCGAAATCGCGATGGCAGTTAGGGGAAGGGTTAGATGTTTTCCTGCGATGTAAAACTCGAGTTCAACTGGGTTTCCTTCAAGCGATGGTGTGATTTGTGGGTTTGATCAGTTTTTCCTGGTGCTCAATATATTGCTGTCGCGAGTTGGGTTACGTCGCCAGATTCAGATAGGGTTGAGAGGGGCGATTGTCGGGGTAAGGTGGCTCAAAGAAAGGGCGACCGAAGTGGTGGAACTGGCTTTCGCAAGTGAGTGAGGGATTGATGATTTCCAACACCAGTACGATGTTACAGGCAGACCAAAGTTGAATTTTTCCAGAAGGTTGAGGAGCATTTCGAAGGGGAAGGTGGTGCTCGATTCAATAACGATCACTTGGGTTCCACTGTGAAGTCGGCAGTGGGTGAATGAGGGAGTTCGAAGCTATGGATTTGGATGAGTGATTTTGGGGTGCTCAATGGAATGAAGGTGTGAAGAATATGGTCTGTGGAGTTTGTCTAAACAAGGGAAATGAGTATTAAGGCATGACATTGACAATACAAGGACAATGGGATTGCAAGTATTGGTCTGAAGGTGATGCAACAGTAGGAGAAACAGTTCGACAATGGTTTAAGAGTTTAAAAATGGAAATAAAGGTAATTATTTAATTTAATAATTTTATTGCATTAAAAATTTATTCGATAGCTTAAATAATAAATATTTTATTTAATATATACAAGATATTATCGAGTGGAATGAGTCAAGAAATGCATAGCTCCGAGATATATAATTCAGCATTTAAGAATTGAAATCAGAATGGATTGCAATAAAAATCACGGTGAGTAATTCTCACTTAATAATTTTATTTAAATTATTTTTATTGTTAAAAATAATTTGTTGGTTATTTGGTTGCATTTAAATATTATTGTGGCTGTTAAATATGTAATAGTTATTTAGGATTGGTGTTTGTGACTATATATATATATATATATATATATATATATATATATATTGGTGGTTGGATTCCCATAGTACCATTAGCAGATGCCGGCAATATCATTAGCGGATGACCCTATGCGCCCCACGCTATGATAGTGGATGACCTTCTATACTACGATATCCTACCCTAAAGCAGGATGGGTATTATTTATGTTGGCTAACGTCTGTGGATGCAGGAAAACAGGTTGAAGGGATCTTACGGGATTCCTCAAAAATATTATTAGTTGTTTGTTTTCATATATTGTCATATATGATGTGCTAGGAAATTTATGATTAATAATTGGTTGGTTTGGATGTTTAAAATATCACTAGGCCTAAAGGGAAAAACTATTTTCTAAAATAGAAATTGAATTTCGAATTCGCTAGAGATATTAACTTGTTTGAATAAATAAAACAAGTATTGAATTTATAAATGATGTTTATAAATTGAATAATAAAGGGAACTGAAGTGAACTTACAAACGATGTTATAAATGAAGTGTAATGAATTATCATTGGATAACAGGGAAAATATAAAAGTGTGAATTAAAAAAAAGGGAAATTTATTTTTCCAAAGTAGAAATTATAATTTCAAATGGTTTTGAAAGGAGACTTGTTTAAATATATAAACAAGTAATATAAACAATGTTTATAAAGATAGGTGAAAAATTATCGTTTGGATAATTTAAATATTTGATTCAAGTATGAATTTAAAAGTACAATTTAAAATCATTTTGAAAAAGGAAATGATAGGTTTTATTCCGAAATTCAGAATATAAAAGAGATTGGGTTTCAAATAGGTATTTGAAAGGAAAGCTTGTTTTCAATTTTTAAAACAAGAAAATTTATTTATAAACAATGTTTATAAAAATAGGGAATTAAATTATCATTGGACAATTTAGGAGTTTATAATTCAAGTATGATTTGAAAAGTGAATTGGAAAACGGTTTGAAATAGAACGATAAATTTTATTCCGGAACTCGGAATACAAATCGAAGTGAGAAAAATCCAAGGGGTTATAATTGAAATTCGATTATATCGAATTTTATAAATAATTTATTTAAAAAAGGAATCAGAATTAAATATACAAGATCGAAGTAATAAATATTTTATTACCGAGTAAGGAAAAATCGATACGATTATAGATAATCAGAAATATTAAGTTGACTTGGGAAAATTAACTTGAAATATATCATAATGGAGTTGAAATTATTATAAACAAAGTTTAAACGTTTATATATATATATATATAAATATAATTAAAACAAACTCGTCACAGCGCAGCGGTTTGTAAATTGGCGTTTTGAACTTCAATTGAGTAGATAAAACTCAATTCAAGTCGGAATTCTTTGAAACAAGAATCATCAGGACCGATTTGATAATAGTTTTCTAATGGTAGAGAAAAATCTAGATTTCATCGCATAGATTTTGAGTTAAGTCAAAATCAAATTTTTAGAAAAGCAGCGCCATAACCAATATAAAACCATAATGGTATATTTAAATAAATAATGGAATTTTAAGTAAATAAAACCCGAATTTCCATTAGAAAATTCCAGACATGAGTTGTAAAATAAATACGAACTCAAGTTATGTAAGTGAATCTGATTTTTGAAACAAAAATCAGATTTTTAATTATTGAATAGAATTGACTAATTTGAAGAATAATTAGTAAACGGAATTTTGAATCGAAGTTGGGCGTTGGATAAGTAAATGAGGTTTAAGAATTTATATTCGAAATTGAAAATGAAACTCAAGTTGAAAATGGAATTAGATTTTGTTTTAAGTAAACTAAAAACATATCCGGAAGTGAAATGTTCAGTTTAAAAGATGAAACGGGCAAAAGAGCTAATTAAGGAGTAAATTAACGAATCGAGTTAAAATGACCAGACTGAGTTGAAATAAATTAGAAATGGACGCATATGTGTTAGCAGGTATGGAATGAAGAGAATGAAGTTTATAAATTTAGTGCCCGACAAAAAGGTTCATGTTTAAATTCTATATGAGGTTTTATGCGCCGAATCGGCAAGCCACATGGCTTTTTGATTTTCTTTTTGAATGGAAAGGGCCTAAAGAGGCGAGTTGAGGTTTGAACTATCGACTAGTACAAAGGAGGTTATGGCGAAATTTTCTGGAAATTTAAGGAGTTAGAATATTTTTAAGATAATTTGATAATTAGAAACCTATATATCAATATATATAGAATCCAGTAAGGAAACGAACTTAAAAATAGAATATTATAAATAAAAGGGAAATTGAAAATCTGTTAATAGAAAGAGAAATATATATATATTAGAAATGAATAAGTGGTTTTTATGGTGTTGATTATTTGAGATAAGTGGTCTTGTTTGTTTTGAAGTTAAAGATGTTATTCAATCAAGGTCTAGAGGTAATTATACCCAACTTGATTGATTTCATTATTAACTTATAAACAGCAAGATTCAGTCTCAAAGAGAGATATTTAAAGAGTTTAATTGAATGCAGTGTTTTGGTTTGTTGAAGATGTTTTACACAACATTCGTTTTAATCCAAGTAAGTGGAAATTTGGAAATATGAAAATAAATATATTTTGGGTATAGAAATAAATGAATGGTCGTGGAAGAGATAAGTAATTGGAATGTTCTCCAATTATAAATAGGAAAATATTTTCTAAGTATAGAAAATAAAAGAAGGCGATATATGGAAATGTTTTCCAAATAACGTAAGAGGCCAAGATGATTATCGAAAATATCGTGTTAACGAATAAGGATAAGGAAATGGACAAGAGTTTCAATTAATGAAATATTAGTTAAATGGCCCAATGATTTGTTTGGTTCTTTGAATGAAATGTTTGTTTTTCTTCAATAGTTAAATAACTGACTATCAAAGTGTTTGCCGATATCATTATCAATATGGAGAGACCGGTTGGATAATTTTCTGAGAACCACTCCATATTGACTGTAGCGTTGCGAATCAGATTATATGAAGATAATCGAAGATATATTAAAGTGAAAGGACTTTTTCTATTAATAGAAATTGTGCCTTCGGTTTCGTTCAGTCCCAGAACGAAGTGTATGGACGAATTTCTGACAGAGTATTTCCAATAATCGCATAGGTTGGTCTATATAGATATGTATGGTGACGGATAATTTATTCTCTTAGCATAATATCCAGAATATATTTGTGCAAATCAATTAATGATTAACGAATCTGACAATGTGGCATTCAAAGTGATTGTGTTATCAATGAACGATAAGTAATCGTAGCCTCATGCCTCAACAACCGGGAAATGACAAAAATCTGGCAGGCAGCATGGCTATGTGGGTAGCTTCCATTAGGGTGTATTATCACCTATCTAGAGAAATTCACTTAATTCCTTATTCTATTCGATGCTGTCCCATTTGGGAAAACGGTTGCTGATCCCAACCGTTAGTGAAATACATTCGATACGCTCAAGCGAAATGAGTGGTCGGTCATGTGTGGCCGGGTTACAAGATGTTCTTGTTGAACCCATTGTATTCTCCTCTAGAGATACACTATCGGAAGGTGGTTCCATACCTTGTCATAGTTGGAAATGCATTACCAATAAGTGCCCACAGTTTTGATTGTATATTATGTATGTGGAATATGAGATGAAAGCGTTCCATTAGATTTCTATTTATTTGATTTAGACATTATTATAATATCAAAAGAGTTTTGATATAAAGATTATGATTTCTTTCAAAAAGATTAGAAAGTAATATCAAGTGTTTTGGATTCTCATAAGGGAAAAACACGTTCCGTGTTATACGACATGGTCTTATGAGATATCATCTATTTTCTCAAACCGTTTAAAATTGTTTACTCATACCAGTCCCATGACTGACCCAGAGTTTATTTGTTTTGTTTTACCTGAACTCTTGGGTTCCCAATTTGTACAAGCAGCCAACTAGTTCAGGATTTTACAGATCTAGCTAAAGGAGCTTGGAGCAGGAGGCTTCAGTGTTAGATATATAGCATTTTTATTTCTGTTGTGTTGTAAGTGTTGTACTCTGATAAGTGTATGTTATACAGTTATAATTTTGTATTTCAAAAGTTATGTAATATTATATTTTCTTCCGCTGTGATATGAGATTTTGTGTTGTTATTTTTGTTCTTCTTCTACCATTTTCGTCTAAAAAAATGATTCGTATTTCTGTGTTATTTGGGTTAGACATGTGATGTATGTAGTCAACTCAGATAGTACGGGTTTGCAGTTCGTTACACCGAGTGTCAAGCCGAAGGCAAGTTGAGTGTCGAGCCGAAGGCGAGTTGGGTGCCGACGAGAAGGCAAGCCGAGTATCGAAACAAAGGCAAGCCGTCAGCAGGTCCGGGTGCAGCACCGATGGGGGTCTAGGACCCCACAAACCTGGCGTGTTAAAGTAGTGGGCACCGCCCGATTCATCCGATTTCGGAAGACCAAGCCTTCTTTGAAACATTGCACGCCAAGTCCGTCATTACCCAAAGTCGTAAACAACAACAACAACAAATATCAAACTTCAAATCTTCCACTTCTTTAACACTCTTACATCCTCCCCGACCACAAACACCTTGTGTCCCCTTGCGTGCAATTATGCTCCTTCGGCACCATCTTAAAACAACATCAATCGACCAACCACCTCAAAAATACTTGCCACCGACTATCCATTAAAAAATATGATTAACAAATCGCAAATACATTGATTATTTTGAAAAAATAGTCTGATAATTGTTACGTTATGAACTGCACCAAGACTACAATAGAAACTAAAAGACATCATGATTCATATGGTGCAAATGTTCACTTACCCTGAGAAGGTGCATTAAGATAATCAAATTATCCTTTGAAATGACATATTTCATAATCATTACTGCATTTGATTGTTCCAACAATGTATCCCCAAATAGCTTAAGAAAGTAGCATAAAATCCAAATGAAGTTGAACAGCAAAAACTACAGACTTTGATCGGTTTTGAATCATGGAACAAGTGCTAGAGGTTTTGAATCAGCATTAACGTAAACACTTGGACGGTGTGTCACAATCAAAGTTTATCGATCCTAAAACACAAGCACATGCATGAAAACTAAAAAATAAAAATACCAAAGAAGGTAAAGATGCATTTGGCATATACATTACCTGAACTCCATTACATCATCCCCATCCAGCGCCTTGCCGACATAGACATTTATCTAAGAACCAACGGCGGCACTACCGCGCCTCCATCGATCTCCGGTAGTCACCAAAACTCAACCACGCAACTCCACTTTCGAGCCCATCCATCAACGTCTGATGAAACCCAACCCTATTCGAACAATGCAGAGACGATGAGATGGCATATACTAGACAAATTTTAGCCTAGTGATCCAATTTTTTGTATGTTTTAGATCTGTTTCCTTTTTTATAAGCGACTTTGAGATGAGCAGATTCGATAAGTTGAAGATGATGAGAAGTTGAGAATGAACAGATATGAGAAGTTAAGAAAAGAGGAATGGAATGGCTAAGGGAAGTTGATTTCCTATCAGTGGTGTGAGATTTTAATGGATTAGTGGGGTGTCAAATGTAGATGTTGTGTTTAAAAGGTAAATTAACGGATTGATTTACATGTTTTTATAGGTGCAGATTGATGATGTGGCAAATATTTATGGCTAAGGTAACACTGTATAAAATGTTGCATCATGTTACACTTGTTTATCTAAAGCAACACATTTTTATAGCCAAGGTAACACCAAAAATAGAATGTTGCATTAGGACAAAAATAGTATAGCAATCTTCACATTTTGGCTGGAAACACCTTGAAAATTCGTTGCATTAGGCCGTTTTGGCTTAGTGCTACTATTGTGATACATTAGCTAGTTTCTTCTCAACACAATGTATACTATTATATCCTAAATCTAAGGATTACAGTTATAATGAGGTTCTCAACCTTCTAAAATCATATAACACCCTTGTCCTAAGGTAACTGTTGACCTTTAAGTTTCGTAAGCGTGATACTCACCTTACGATGGAAGAGTAATTAATCTTCGCACTTAAGGTCTTAATATCTAGGAAACGGCGGAATAAGCTGAGCTTGTTGAGGATGAGTTATCCACCAACATCCTTTAGATTGATTACCATATAAATTTCATCTCATATACATTGTTAAACCTTAGATTGGGTGTTGATGATTTTCATCTTTAACATTTTGGTGCTAGAAGGAGGGCTTGAACCTGTGTCTTCCTTTATTTAATTATAGATTAATTTGGTAAACTTACTGCATAATTTGGTAAACTTCCATTTTACTTTGGTAAACTTTGGAAGAGAACCCCAGATAAGCTTTACTATAATTAAATAAAGGAACAGTCTGGAATTTACTCCCAAGTAAGGGGAATAGAACCTCAGATGAACGAGTTAATGACAACAAAAGGGTGGCTCCTTTTACCGATGAAATTATGAATACTATAATACCAGCCCGTGTGAAGGTCCCAACCATGAAGTATCTTGGAGCAACTAACCTGGATGATCACCTAATGGTTTTTGATAGCCAAATGGATCTTTATAACGCTTCAGGAGATGTCTGATGTCGCCTCTTCCTAATAACAATCCAATGGGTAGCTGCTATGTGGTATCGTAAATATAGGGACAATACCATTTACTCATGGAAGCAATTCTCTTACGAATTCTCCACATATTTTTGTATCTGTAAGGACCCAACAATAGACTATGTCATCATCACTATGATTAAGCAAAGGCAGGGGAAGTCCTTGGGAGATTATTTAAAGAGGTTCAATGTGGAAGCATTGAAAGCCAAAGACATGAACGGCAGAGAAAAGCTTATTACTGTTCATTCAGGGCTTATTGAAAACACTCCTTTCTGAAGGAGTTATATATTCACTGGTACAAAGATTTGCAAGATTTCCACTTTCATACTGAAAAATTCATCCGTATGGATGAGCTATACAATACAAAGAAGAAATTTGGCTCCCAAGAAGGAGGGAAGCCAGGCTTTAATCGAAAACTGCAAGGTGGGAGGTTTGGGTTTGACGGAAGCTAGAAGAAACCAAGTAGAAGGAATCTAACACTAACTCGGTGGCTTTGAGTAAACGTGTTTCATTTTCCTATTATGTGGCTAAAGAGAGAGTCAACAACTTCCCAGTATCTTTTAAAGCCTAGAACTACCCAGAACCATACAGTGGAGGAAAGTATTGTGAGTACCACAAAACAATTGGGAACAAGACCGATGAATGCAATGTATTAGAAGGCATAATTCAAAAGCTCATTCATGAAGGGCACTTAAAAGAATTTGTTTTGGACAAACAACAAGCATCCTAGCATACAATGGGCACCAAAAGGTTTTAGCTAACTCGGTGCAAGTTTCAGTGGAGGTGGGTCAATTGTATTTGAGCCTTCCAATAAACAGAATTAAAGTAATCCATGGTGGGCTACATCCTACTGGGAATAGCCAAGTTTCTCAAAACCAATAACCGAGGGAGGCCCGTAAGGGAACATTTCTTTTCAAGAAGAAACATCACTTAAGAATTCCCGTTACAACATCAAGATGTGCAACCTGACAATTTCCCCCAAATGAGATGTAGAAGAGTGTCCACCACCCACATAATGACCCTCTCATGATAACATCACAAATTGGGCTTTCGATGGTCTCAAAGATTCTTGTTGATACTGGGGGTGTACAAAACGTGATCTTTAAGCAAGCTTTTGACCAGATGCGTATTTTTGAGCAAAGGTGGTAAATAAGCAATGAGCCTATCTTTGGTTTCAACAACAAGGGATCTACTCTAGTGGGGAAAATCTATCTTTTGGTCCAAGTTGGATTTTCTACTCTTTGCAGAACGTTTGAAACTCTCTTTCTCATCATTGACCAGCCTTCCTACTACAATGCTTTCTTTGGCCATTCAGCTCTGGACGAAGTGGATGCTTTCGTTTCGTCAAAATATCTTATGATTTAATTCCTGACAAAGCAGGGCTAGGGTACAATTAGGGGTGAACAGTTCAATTCTCGCGAGTTGTAATTTGCAACCGTTGACCAATATAAAAGGGAGTATCTTACTTACTTTGATTCTTCTAAAAAAATTCAACATTTGGATGACGGATTCTTACATCCGGCATTCAAAGCTAAAATAAGAATCAATAAAACTAACAATTGTATGAATGGTACAAACACTTCTCTAAGGAGAAAAAGAAAGAGGGCTGACGAAATAAACATTGCAGAAGAAGAAGAAGAAATTGTCACATAATTAGATTCCCAAGAAGATACAGAAAGAATCAAACCAACTGAAAGCCAAAACCATCAAAATAGGAAAGAGGTTGCAAAAACCATTGAGGAGTGATTTGATTCAGTTCCTACATCATAATAAAGATTTATTCGCTTGGACTCACTCAGAAATGGTAGGAATTAAACCTTCCGTCATAAGTCACGCGCTAAACATTAACTCATCAATAGCCTCTATCCGACAAAAGAAAAGACAGTATAATAGAGATAGATAGGAAGCCTTGAAAGAGGAGGTCACAACGTTACTTACGAATGGATTTATTCGAGAAGTCTTTTATCCCAACTGGTTAGCCAATCTAGTATTGGTGAAGAAGTCTAATGGGAAATGGAGTACTTGTGTTGACTACACAGATCTGAACAAAGCTTGCCCAAAGCATTATTACCCCCTTCCCCGAATAGATCAGTCGGCTGATGCGACTAGTGGACATAAGGTACTATCTCTCATGGATGCCTACTGAGGATACAACTAAATCCCTATGTTCAAGCATGATGAAGAACATGCGAGCTTCATTACTGGCTGGGGAACGTTTTGCTATAATGTAATGCCCTTAAGGTTTTGACCAACTTTCCACTCAGACATGTTTTCATTAAGCCAGAAACTTCAGGAAGGTTAGTATAGTGGGGAATTGAGCTTAGCCAGTATGAAATCGAGTTCCAATCTCGAGTAGAAAATAAATGGCAGGCTCTAACAGATTTCGTAAATGAGTGTATAATTTTCATTATAGAACAGTCAACAAAGGAAAATGATATGAAGGCTAAATAGAAGTTATTTTTAGATGGAGCTTCAAATGAAGAAGAGCAAGGTCAGGGTATATAATAATCACTCCTGACGGACATTGCTTGCATTACGCAATGAAACTGGGTTTCGCTACAACAAATAATGCGGTAGAGTACGAACCGATGGTGGCAAGATTGAATTTAGCACTACAGTTAAAGATACCCCAAATTGAGATCTTTAGCAGCTCATAGCTAATGATAAACCATATTAAGCAAACTTACCAATCAAAAAATACCCGATTAGTGCTATATGTAAAGAGAATACTAAGATGCTCACTCAATTCAATGACTTTTCTATACATCAGATCCCAAGAGGGGAAACTCCCAAGCTAACTCTTTGGCTAAGTTGTCCAACCCAAGAGTAGCGCTTGAAACTCAAATAATCCCTGTCAGGATAAATCTAGCATTGAGCAAGATGCACCCGAATAAGAAAGGAGTTACTTGTCTTAACTAGATCCCAAACCTTAGCATAGGAAATTAAAAAGCAAAAGGATATCGCTCCCAGTAAAGAGCCCATACTAACTGAAAGGAATTGCCATTATGAAAATACTTGGATGTTCCCCATCACAAATTATCTCTTGAATGGAACTTTACATCCTAATAAGCAAGAGGCTAGAAAGGTTACCAAGACCCTACCTTCGTAATTAGGGACAAGATATTTTATAGAAAAGGTCACTCGCTCCCTTATTTGATATGTGTAAGTCTTGTAAATGGGGTTAATTTGTTAAAAAAAGCACATGAGGGCTTATGCAGAGATCATTCTAATGGAATTAAGCTAGCTAAGAGGGTTATGCGACAAGGCTTCTATTGACCGCAAATGGTAAGTCAAGCAAATGAGGATGTCACGAAATGTGAAAAGTGCCAAAGGTATTCCAAGATACTCTGTTTAGCTCTAAGTGACTTAACCACCGTCCCATGTCCATGGCCATTCTACGTATGGGGAATAGACTTGATTGGTCCCTTACTAATTTCTAAAGGAGGAGCCAAGTACGCAGTAGTAGACATTGACTATTTTACCAAATGGGTTGAAGCGGAACCACACCCAACTATCACCTTTAAGAAAGTGCTAAAATTTGTGACAAAGAATATTGTCACACGTTTTGGAATTCCCTATAAGATCATATCGGACAATGGAGAAGAATTCAAATGTAAAGAATTCACACTGTTTTGTGACAAAAATTGAATCACAAAAGGTTTCTCTTCTGTAGCACAACCAAAGTAAAACTGTTCTATTGAAGCTACAAACAGAACCATAAAGACAATCCTGAAGAAACAGCTAAACCAAGTTAAAGGAAACTGGGGATATGAATTTCCATTAGTGCTTTGGGCATATAGAATCTTCGCCAAGACGGCAACGGGACACACTCCATAATCTCTAACATACAGATATGAAGCTATGCTTCCAATTGAAGTTGATATTCCTTCACACAAAAGAATAGCTTATGCATTTGATCCCAATCAAGAATTGAAAAAGGAATCCCTAGACCTAATTCAAGGGTTAAGGGATGAAACAACCATTAGAACGGCTGAATATCAAAGGAGAATCACCAAGTACTACAATTCAAGGGTAAGAACTAGAACCTTCCAAAAAGGATATTTGGTTTTACGATGGATAATGGCCAACACTAAGATTCCAGCAGATGGTTCCCTCAGCCCAAACTGCGAAAGGCCTTTGATCATTCATCAAGATCTAGCACCTGAGCATACCGACTTTGCAAACCGAATGGTGATCTCGTACCAAGACCATGGAATGCATAACACTTGAGACCATACTTTTCAATGACAAGTGAGTAAAAGGGGGTCTTCTTTAAAATATCTATGTGATTAAGGGAATTGAAACCCTCTCAGAACTTGGAGTAACTCGTAATGGGTAAAAATAGCCCAAAATGGTTAGAAAACCTTGCCACCGCCAAGATTCCAGGGCAAGGCATCCCCCGAAGGGAGGTGTAGTGTAAGCCATTAGCCGCGTCCAATTGAGAGAGGGCCAGGTTAAGGCATCAAAAGCGTAAGCCTCTTATCCACGCTAGAAATGGTCGGGACAGAGCATATATGTAACGAACCGGGATTTTCGACTCCGAAAATCAACATCAAACTACCATGTTGACCATTCAGACATCGAACATTCCAGATCATTAATAGAAAGAAGTTAGAGGGTGAGAATAGATAAGGTAGAAATATTGAATAGAAGAAGGAGAAGAAACACCACACAGAGTCTCACATCGCAGCGGAACAAAATATAATACAGAAATAATCTTTATTGAAAGCTTTAAAATACTTACAGTATCAGAGTACATCATACACTGGGACAGTTATACTAGCCTGTTCCCATATACAACACACAGCGGAATAGCAGCTATATAATATCATACGTCTGAACACCTCCAGCTCGTCTCTTCACAACAGTCGATAACCTGAACCTGTACAACCCGGCCTAACCCGAGCATTTACAAAACACCGGGTCAGTCTGGTGAACCAGAGTGAGATAAACTCGCACAGTAATAAGGGTGAATCATCCAATCATGATTTTAGAGTTCAAAAATCTTTTCAAAAGAAAAGGATAATCGTAAGACCAAATCCACACATAAACACGGACGGTTTTTACCTTACGATAACCCAAAACAGTTTTGAAACCAATATCTTTTCTGATATTATAATAATGTCTAAATACAAGTAAATAGAATCTAGTGGAACGCTTGCATCTCACGCTCCACATATATAGTATACAAACAAAACCCGCAGGCGCTTATTGGAAATTGGATTCCAACTTGACAAGGTATGGGTCCACCTTTCGATAGTGTATCTCTAGAGACGAATGCACTGGGTTCAACAAGAACTTCTTGCAACCCGGCCCTCACATGACCGACCACTCATTTCGCTTGAGTGTATCGAATGTATATCACCGACGGTTGGGATCAGCAACCGTCTCCCGAAAAGGGACAGCATCGAAACATAGATTTAAGAAGAAAATAGGATTTCCTCTAGATAGGTGATTCTACACCCTAATGGGAGCGACCCACATAGCCATGCTGCCTGCCCGATTTTTGTCATTTCCCGGTTGATGAGGCTTGAGGCTTAGATTAGCTTTTGAACATCTGGTCATCATTCACTTTGAATGCCACATCGTCAGATCCGTCAGATATCACTAATTGACGTCCACGAAAATACTCTAGCTGGAAGCTAAGAGAACGGCAACTCCCCGCCTACAACTATCGTACGTTTGAAGAAATCAACGTACGTGATCCTTTGGAAATACTTTGTCAGACATCCGTCCATACAAGTCATCCAGGAACAGGATGAACCGAAGGCACTCTCCTACCGCATCCAATATAGGAATCACCCCATGGATCAGTAGCGAGAAGTCCTTGCAACCCGTAGATTCCAACTACTACAGAATCACAGCTTATCTCGGCTTGCCAGGCAGAGAATATTAGTGGTTCTTCCGTTTATGAAAATCAACGGTCTTCACAGCACCATCTCGATCATCTTCTGATATCTTCACGTATTTGTTGGTCGGAATGGTTTTCGAATATAAATTCGATCCCGGTCTTTCCATACCAACAATCGTAATTGACAGGTTTGATAGTCGGTGTTTTAACTATCAAAATATACAGTGTTTCAATCATGACAATCCAGTGAGTTCACTGGTTCAGTATTCAGCACCACTTGGCCTTTAACAAACTGATTTACTTTTATTGAGTTAAAACTTCTAACTCTTTTAATATTGAAAATACGATATTCGAATAACTCTAATTCAATTTAACTCTAATGGATTAACTCAATTTGATTAACTTTAACTGGTCAACTTTAACTGATTAACTCGACTTATTTAACTCCTATCGATTAACTAATACTCGCCTTTAATCTATTCGCTTGACTCTAGATCGCAGCGATCAAAATGGTTACGCCTGATTCCCTCAGGAAACATCCGACCGCCGTAGGCTATCTGCAGCCCTGCGAATTACGCTAGCAGTCGTACGAAATGGCAACTCAGCCGAATAATTTTGTTTGGCTAATTCTATCTCGAATAACTATATTCAATTTCCCACTTAATTCTTCCTTCAAATCACCTTTTAAATTCGGAAATCCATTAGTTTTAACAAAGAAATTTATAGCACATATGTTATAACAATAGCATTATAATTACTATTTAGATTTACAAAACAACAGCGCTATAATCGCTGTTTAGGTTTACAATCCATTTACTATAGCAAAAGCGCTACAATCGCTATATTAGATTTACAAAACATATATTATAACAACAGCGCTAAAATCGCTGTTTAGATTTTCAAAACATATCCACTAACGTCTCTTACGATTACCAACTAATACTATCTTCAGATAATCCCGATGTTGTTCAAGTTGGGTTATTTTAATTACCTCTCAGACCTTGATCAACAACGTTCTTATCCTCCGATAAACATAAGTTGTAATCAAAATCAATATTTCATTCTAGTCTCAAACAAATTCCATTTAACTATTGGATTTGGTTATACAACTCTATAACCCAGTTCTTTAACCAAATTCGCTTATTTCCAATCTCTTTTGATTTCATATCACTTCAATTACTTTTGAAAAGTAATTGTCTAAAATATTATTAATTAAAATAATAATTTATTTCAACCATTTACTACACGAGTAGTTAATTTCTTTAATAACAAAATTAAACGGTAAATCCTTTTTTTAAACCTTGTTTAAATTTAAACAATATTTATTAAACTATTCAAATCAAACACATCAATTTTGATAATCAAATTCCAATTCAAACGGTCGATTTAATTAACTCAAAACTCGATTATCTCGTTAATCGATTCCAATTAATCCTCACTTTAAATTAATTAAAAATATAATTAATTTAAATAATCCCATTAATTGTTTTCTTTACAAAACAATTATCAAAGTTTAATCCTTCGATTCATTACTTGTTCTCATACTCGTAAACCTGATTAACGCCAGC
Source organism: Allium sativum (assembly GCA_030737875.1). Taxonomy (NCBI): domain Eukaryota; kingdom Viridiplantae; phylum Streptophyta; class Magnoliopsida; order Asparagales; family Amaryllidaceae; genus Allium; species Allium sativum. The sequence continues at coordinate 655,195,601 of CM060920.1, forward strand.
ATTTACTTTATAAAATAATTTAATAACAATCAAAGTCTTAAATAAATGAAATATTTATTTAATTCCCTATTATAACTTTTTATTCAAAATAATATATTCAAAATCCAACTCCAGTTATATAATAAATTTTATAACCTCATCTTTATCGATTCACCTGACGGTGAATCAATATTTATACCACGATTGATTTTATAGGCCATACGCTGCTAAATACTCAACCAATATCACCCATTGGTTTAAACACAACACAGGTTGAATGTTCAGTCAAAAATCAACAATCAAATCAATCACCCCAAACAGGACAATCCATATGTGATAATATGGAAACAACCAATATATTTGAGGAATCCGGTTGGATCCCTCCAACCTGTTCTTCCCTGTATTCAAATGGTTTTCTCAAATCAGGCTATTCAGTTTTGTTTAACTGATAAACCGAATAACGACCATTTAACATCAACCACAAGCAACTCAAACGGTTCAACCATTTAAAACACGTTTATAAATAAACGTGACCAACCAAGGTGAGTCACCTTTATTGGAATCAATCGTTAAAAATAACGGTTTGGTATTCACTGAAATTAAACACAGTTTAATTTCATCAGTTAAATCAACAAATAGGTATAACTAGCAAAACGGTCAACCATTGGCAAACAGTGCACACAAAATAAAAACACCCAATTTATATAAAATATAAAAAGGGTAACTGAGTGAGTTTTACTCACCTTGATTTGATTCTGTCGTCAATGGCTCGTTTTAATTAAATTAAACAATTGTTTAATTTAATTAAAAATTCCAGTTTATTCCAATTCATGTCCAGCTCTATTCCAAACCGTAATGTTCGTCAACGTGATTCCAGCGATACCTGGTTGGTCCGATTCTGATAACATACTAATCAGTTATAAATATTTTAATTAAACGATTTAATTAAATAATTATCTCTTAGTCATCAATTTTAGTTAAATCTTAATTACATTAGTTAAGTGGAAAACTGGGTTGACATGGTTCGAATCCCTTTCCTCTGTTATTACGGTCTTCATTTCAAGCTCCAAAATCAGAAATGACCTGTCATGATTTTACACAAAGAAATTCATTTTAAAATTCTAGGTTAGTTATTTTAATTACCGGATGATTTAAACTGTAATTATGGTTTCAAAATGAACAAGCCTGATTATAACACTTCGTTCCCTTTTGCAATTGCCCCGTTCCCTCCAGCTTGAGACATTGACCTCCTGTACACATGTTTTTAGTTATTTAAGTTTAATATGGTTAATCATACATTAATTATTACTTAATCATAGTTTACCGTTAACTGGCCACATGGTTCTAAAAGGAATCGGCCTCTTGTTTTACTTCATTCAGTAACTTGCTTCTCGGATTTGCACTCCCTACAAAATCCATGTTTTAAAATCCATGATTTAGTTACTATCATTACTCTAATTAAACACTAACCAACGATATACTTATATTAATTAAACCATATGGTTTAATACTTGTTCTCCAGGTTCATCGTTCAGTTTTTAAGCACCAAAGCCACCCACGAGTTCATCCTCTTACCACCGCGCCTCCACACCGTCCAACTTAGCTCGATCAGACATCGCCAAACCCTCCGCCCTAACCACCTCGTCCAACGCCAACAGCGCCCAGCAGTTCGGGCCCCCCATCCGCCAACAACTGCTCACGAACTTCGCCCCCTTTCTAACGAGATCCAGGCCAGTACGAAGCCCAGAACCCCATCATGCCCGTCCACAATAATGACCTTGCCTAGCTCGATGGACTGATGTTGAAAAGTCCTCGATTTTGTGTGTGGATGGAGGAATAAACTGGGAATAGGATGGTGAAATTTGGTCCATTCAGAAATGAAGGAGGCGGCGTAAAAGTCTGTTGACCACAGGTGAATGTTTGACGAGGGTTCAATGGATATATGGTATATATATAGGGTAGGGGTTTAATAAAATATTATTTTCGAAACTTCGTCGCGAAGTAACATGCCGAAACCACATCAAACGACTTCCGACTACTGATAAAAAAGCTAATCTTGGTGTAAAAAGGTATTCCGGACCCAATGGGACAAGTTTCGTCGAAATCCGAGGTCGTATGAAAAAAATTCCTTTATGAAACCGGAAATGAACACACGTTTAATTTTTCCACGGTCACCAGATAAATCAAATCCACTTGAAACTGCGAACATCGACAATAACTTTTCGATATGAACCCAATGGCACTAATTTCGTCGCATTCTGAGACTGTTTGCCTGATAGGCTGTTTTTACCCCGAACCGCCCTACCCTTTTTAACGCCAAATTTCTCGATCTCTAAAAACAACAAACTATATAGCTATTCTGACTCTAATCGACGATACGAATTCAACGGAACTGGTTTCGTGGCCTAATTCGATCGTCTGCTCAAGTTACACTCAAATATCCTTTTATTTATTTAAATACACGCTATAGAAAATGAACGAGCGTTTATAGCTACCGTGGTCACATACGACATCGATTTTCCACGCCACTCACCACCGTACAATAATTTAACGATACGGTCCCAATGAAACTGATTTTGTCGAAATCTGAGTCCATTTGCAAAACGGTCATTTTTAAAGGCCTATCATTTAATAACGATTTTCCATAGCGACTATTTCAAAATTTGATTTGGCCATAACTTACTATCTATAACACGAAATCTGAATTTTTCTCTTTCATATGAAAATTATCATCAATATGGTTCCAACGTGTCTTGTTTCATAGAAATCCGACTTATATCGGATCCTGTATTCTCAGTTGAAGTTAAAAATTCAAATTTACGAACTGCACGCCATTTCAGGCTCGATTTATATTATATATAAAAATTATAACGCTCGACTTCGTTTTTAATAACGAATTAAATATTAACTTCCATTAATATTCCCAATATAATATTTAAAACTACTTTAAATATTCATATTCAAATGGTCGAAAAAAACGGGTCGTTACATTCTTCCCCCCTTAAAATAATTTCGTCCTCGAAATTGCTAAGGTAAGAAAGAACGTTATAAACTCATTAATTTCAAATCTAATTTTATATTAAATTAGAAACCAATTCAATACTGTAAATAAATATTTTCAAAAATATCGAAAATTTTCTAACACTTTTAAATTTCCGAAAAATTTCGCCAGCACCTCCTCTGTACGGCTCAATCGGTACAACCACAACTCGCCTTTCTAGGCCTTCTCCAATCCAAAAGAAAATGAAACAGCCAAGCGGCTTGCCAAATAGGCTCATAAATCACCAAACCCATATAAAAATAAACGTGTACCTTTTTGTCGGGCATATCATTATATCTTTTCCATCTGCTATCTTGTCAGCATATACAAATGCATTTCCAATCAAAATTCAAATTTCATCCTTCGAACTAAATTCTTCACGTGTCCAAGCCAAATTCCATTCTTGACTCAATTTCCATCCATCATCAATTTCAACTCTTAACGTACCAGTCCAACACCCTTTCAGATTCCTGTCTCCCAATTTAAAATCTGATTCCACTCGATATATTATATCCCGATTCAATTTCCAGTTGATTGGTTTCAATTCAATTTATATACAATTTTGTTTTTGGTTCAAACAATTTCCCTGGGAGTTTTAAATAGTTCAGCTCTTTCAAAAATCAAATATTCCTTTTCAGGATTCAAAACAACTTGTCTTTCTCAAAGCAATTCAAAACAAAACCTTTGGTAGTAATCCGTCACTTAGAACTCGAAAATGAACACTGATGATGCGGCCGTCATCATCAGAATTATTTTCCAGCGATCGAAGTGAGTTCAATACTATGTCACTTTCAAAACCAGTTCTAAACACTTTCATTTTGAAATCCATTTCAAAATATCCCTTTCAATGCTTGTAACAAATTTAAAATCTCCCAGGATTTTAAAATTCTCATATATTCAATTCAAATCCCTTTATGAACACTTTTCCCAGTTTTCAGCATTTTAATTCTAGTTCTGATTTAATTCAGATTCAATTAATCTGCTTTTACATTATACGAATTTGAATTGGTTATTTATATAACCATTTCAATTATAATCAACCAACACAACCAATATATTATAATACTTCCAATACTTATATATTTTCTTTATATCAAAATATAATTTGGGTAAATTATTTCATTTACCCTCTTTTAAAACATATCGTGACGACCCATCGTATTCGAGTGTTTATAAACCCCTATCGATACAGTGGATCAAACTGATCGATCAGAACTTATAAACAACTCAACCAATAAATCTCCACAATATAAACAATTTTTATAAAATCTACAAATACGTTCACTCGTATATATACACTCATACTCAATCTAGGGTGTTGCTAACCCCATCTCTACTGAGTCACGCCACAGAGCCAAGGTAATCACTTAACCAATAGCTCTGATACCACTGTAACGAACCGGGATTTTCGACTCCGAAAATCAACATCAAACTACCATGTTGACCATTCAGACATCGAACATTCCAGATCATTAATAGAAAGAAGTTAGAGGGTGAGAATAGATAAGGTAAAAATATTGAATAGAAGAAGGAGAAGAAACACCACACAGAGTCTCACATCGCAGCGGAACAAAATATAATACAGAAATAATCTTTATTGAAAGCTTTAAAATACTTACAGTATCAGAGTACATCATACACTGGGACAGTTATACTAGCCTGTTCCCATATACAACACACAGCGGAATAGCAGCTATATAATATCATACGTCGGAACACCTCCAGCTCGTCTCTTCACAACAGTCGATAACCTGAACCTGTACAACCCGGCCTAACCCGAGCATTTACAAAACACCGGGTCAGTCTGGTGAACCAGAGTGAGATAAACTCGCACAGTAATAAGGGTGAATCATCCAATCATGATTTTAGAGTTCAAAAATCTTTTCAAAAGAAAAGGATAATCGTAAGACCAAATCCACACATAAACACGGACGGTTTTTACCTTACGATAACCCAAAACAGTTTTGAAACCAATATCTTTTCTGATATTATAATAATGTCTAAATACAAGTAAATAGAATCTAGTGGAACGCTTGCATCTCACGCTCCACATATATAGTATACAAACAAAACCCGCAGGCGCTTATTGGAAATTGGATTCCAACTTGACAAGGTATGGGTCCACCTTTCGATAGTGTATCTCTAGAGACGAATACACTGGGTTCAACAAGAACTTCTTGCAACCCGGCCCTCACATGACCGACCACTCATTTCGCTTGAGTGTATCGAATGTATATCACCGACGGTTGGGATCAGCAACCGTCTCCCGAAAAGGGACAGCATCGAAACATAGATTTAAGAAGCAAATAGGATTTCCTCTAGATAGGTGATTCTACACCCTAATGGGAGCGACCCACATAGCCATGCTGCCTGCCCGATTTTTGTCATTTCCCGGTTGATGAGGCTTGAGGCTTAGATTAGCTTTTGAACATCTGGTCATCATTCACTTTGAATGCCACATCGTCAGATCCGTCAGATATCACTAATTGACGTCCACCAAAATACTCTAGCTGGAAGCTAAGAGAACGGCAACTCCCCGCCAACAACTATCGTACGTTTGAAGAAATCAACGTATGTGATCCTTTGGAAATACTTTGTCAGACATCCGTCCATACAAGTCATCCAGGAATAGGATGAACCGAAGGCACTCTCCTACCGCATCCAATATAGGAATCACCCCATGGATCAGTAGCGAGAAGTCCCTGCAACCCGTAGATTCCAACTACGACAGAATCACAGCTTATCTCGGCTTGCCAGGCAGAGAATATTAGTGGTTCTTCCGTTTATGAAAATCAATGGTCTTCACAGCACCATCTCGATCATCTTCTGATATCTTCACGTATTTGTTGGTCGGAATGGTTTTCGAATATAAATTCGATCCCGGTCTTTCCATACCAACAATCGTATTGGACAGGTTTGATAGTCGGTGTTTTAACTATCAAAATATACAGTGTTTCAATCATGACAATCCAGTGAGTTCACTGGTTCAGTATTCAGCACCACTTGGCCTTTAACAAACTGATTTACTTTTATTGAGTTAAAACTTCTAACTCTTTTAATATTGAAAATACGATATTCGAATAACTCTAATTCAATTTAACTCTAATGGATTAACTCAATTTGATTAACTTTAACTGGTCAACTTTAACTGATTAACTCGACTTATTTAACTCCTATCGATTAACTAATACTCGCCTTTAATCTATTCGCTTGACTCTAGATCGCAGCGATCAAAATGGTTACGTCTGATTCCCTCAGGAAACATCCGACCGCCGTAGGCTATCTGCAGCCCTGCGAATTACGCTAGCAGTCGTACGAAATGGCAACTCAGCCGAATAATTTTGTTTGGCTAATTCTATCTCGAATAACTATATTCAATTTCCCACTTAATTCTTCCTTCAAATCATCTTTTAAATTCGGAAATCCATTAGTTTTAACAAAGAAATTTATAGCACATATGTTATAACAATAGCATTATAATTACTATTTAGATTTACAAAACAACAGCGCTATAATCGCTGTTTAGGTTTACAATCCATTTACTATAGCAAAAGCGCTACAATCGCTATATTAGATTTACAAAACATATATTATAACAACAGCGCTAAAATCGCTGTTTAGATTTTCAAAACATATCCACTAACGTCTCTTACGATTACCAACTAATACTATCTTCAGATAATCCCGATGTTGTTCAAGTTGGGGTATTTTAATTACCTCTCAGACCTTGATCAACAACGTTCTTATCCTCCGATAAACATAAGTTGTAATCAAAATCAATATTTCATTCTAGTCTCAAACAAATTCCATTTAACTATTGGATTTGGTTATACAACTCTATAACCCAGTTCTTTAACCAGATTCGCTTATTTCCAATCTCTTTTGATTTCATATCACTTCAATTACTTTTGAAAAGTAATTGTCTAAAATATTATTAATTAAAATAATAATTTATTTCAACCATTTACTACACGAGTAGTTAATTTCTTTAATAACAAAATTAAACGGTAAATCCTTTTTTTAAACCTTGTTTAAATTTAAACAATATTTATTAAACTATTCAAAACAAACACATCAATTTTGATAATCAAATTCCAATTCAAACGGTCGATTTAATTAACTCAAAACTCGATTATCTCGTTAATCGATTCCAATTAATCCTCACTTTAAATTAATTAAAAATATAATTAATTTAAATAATCCCATTAATTGTTTTCTTTACAAAACAATTATCAAAGTTTAATCCTTCGATTCATTACTTGTTCTCATACTCGTAAACCTGATTAACGTCAGCATTTACTTTATAAAATAATTTAATAACAATCAAAGTCTTAAATAAATGAAATATTTATTTAATTCCCTATTATAACTTTTTATTCAAAATAATATATTCAAAATCCAACTCCAGTTATATAATAAATTTTATAACCTCAACTTTATCGATTCACCTGACGGTGAATCAATATTTATAACACGATTGATTTTATAGGCCATACGCTGCTAAATACTCAACCAATATCACCCATTGGTTTAAACACAACACAGGTTGAATGTTCAGTCAAAAATCAACAATCAAATCAATCACCCCAAACAGGACAATCCATATGTGATAATATGGAAACAACCAATATATTTGAGGAATCCGGTTGGATCCCTCCAACCTGTTCTTCCCTGTATTCAAATGGTTTTCTCAAATCAGGCTATTCAGTTTTGTTTAACTGATAAACCGAATAACGACCATTTAACATCAACCACAAGCAATTCAAACGGTTCAACCATTTAAAACACGTTTATAAATAAACGTGACCAACCAAGGTGAGTCACCTTTATTGGAACCAATCGTTAAAAATAACGGTTTGGTATTCACTGAAATTAAACACAGTTTAATTTCATCAGTTAAATCAACAAATAGGTATAACTAGCAAAACGGTCAACCATTGGCAAACAGTGCACACAAAATAAAAACACCCAATTTATATAAAATATAAAAAGGGTAACTGAGTGAGTTTAACTCACCTTGATTTGATTCTGTCGTCAATGGCTCGTTTTAATTAAATTAAACAATTGTTTAATTTAATTAAAAATTCCAGTTTATTCCAATTCATGTCCAGCTCTGTTCCAAACCGTAATGTTCGTCAACGTGATTCCAGCGATACCTGGTTGGTCCGATTCTGATAACATACTAATCAGTTATAAATATTTTAATTAAACGATTTAATTAAATAATTATCTCTTAGTCATCAATTTTAGTTAAATCTTAATTACATTAGTTAAGTGGAAAACTGGGTTGACATGGTTCGAATCCCTTTCCTCCGTTATTACGGTCTTCATTTCAAGCTCCAAAATCAGAAATGACCTGTCATGATTTTACACAAAGAAATTCATTTTAAAATTCTAGGTTAGTTATTTTAATTACCGGATGATTTAAACTGTAATTATGGTTTCAAAATGAACAAGCCTGATTATAACAATTCGTTCCCTTTTGCAATTGCCCCGTTCCCTCCAGCTTGAGACATTGACCTCCTGTACACACGTTTTTAGTTATTTAAGTTTAATATGGTTAATCATACATTAATTATTACTTAATCATAGTTTACCGTTAACTGACCACATGGTTCTAAAAGGAATCGGCCTCTTGTTTTACTTCATTCAGTAACTTGCTTCTCGGATTTGCACTCCCTACAAAATCCATGTTTTAAAATCCATGATTTAGTTACTATCATTACTCTAATTAAACACTAACCAACGATATACTTATATTAATTAAACCATACGGTTTAATACTTGTTCTCCAGGTTCATCGTTCAGTTTTTAAGCACCAAAGCCACCCACGAGTTCATCCTCTTACCACCGCGCCTCCACACCGTCCAACGTAGCTCGATCAGACATCGCCAAACCCTCCGCCCTAACCACCTCGTCCAACGCCAACAGCGCCCAGCAGTTCGGCCCCCCCATCCGCCAACAACTGCTCACGAACTTCGCCCCCTTTCTAACGAGATCCAGGCCAGTACGAAGCCCAGAACCCCATCATGCCCGTCCACAATAATGACCTTGCCTAGCTCGATGGACTGATGTTGAAAAGTCCTCGATTTTGTGTGTCGATGGAGGAATAAACTGGGAATAGGATGGTGAAATTTGGTCCATTCAGAAATGAAGGAGGCGGCGTAAAAGTCTGTTGACCACAGGTGAATGTTTGACGAGGGTTTAATGGATATATGGTATATATATAGGGTAGGGGTTTAATAAAATATTATTTTCAAAACTTCGTCGCGAAGTAACATGCCGAAACCACATCAAACGACTTCCGACTACTGATAAAAAAGCTAATCTTGGTGTAAAAAGGTATTCCGGACCCAATGGGACAAGTTTCGTCGAAATCCGAGGTCGTATGAAAAAATTCCTTTATGAAACCGGAAATGAACACACGTTTAATTTTTCCACGGTCACCAGATAAATCAAATCCACTTGAAACTGCGAACATCGACAATAACTTTTCGATACGAACCCAATGGCACTAATTTCGTCGCATTCTGAGACTGTTTGCCCGATAGGCTGTTTTTACCCCCGAACCGCCCTACCCTTTTTAACGCCAAATTTCTCGATCTCTAAAAACAACAAACTATATAGCTATTCTGACTCTAATCGACGATACGAATTCAACGGAACTGGTTTCGTGGCCTAATTCGATCGTCTGCTCAAGTTACACTCAAATATCCTTTTATTTATTTAAATACACGCTATAGAAAATGAACGAGCGTTTATAGCTACCGTGGTCACATACGACATCGGTTTTCCACGCCACTCACCACCGTACAATAATTTAACGATACGGTCCCAATGAAACTGATTTTGTCGAAATCTGAGTCCATTTGCAAAACGGTCATTTTTAAAGGCCTATCATTTAATAACGATTTTCCATAGCGATTATTTCAAAATTTGATTTGGCCATAACTTACTATCTATAACACGAAATCTGAATTTTTCTCTTTCATATGAAAATTATCATCAATGTGGTTCCAACGTGTCTTGTTTCACAGAAATCCGACTTATATCGGATCCTGTATTCTCAGTTGAAGTTAAAAATTCAAATTTACGAACTGCACGCCATTTCAGGCTCGATTTATATTATATATAAAAATTATAACGCTCGACTTCGTTTTTAATAACGAATTAAATATTAAATTCCATTAATATTCCCAATATAATATTTAAAACTACTTTAAATATTCATATTCAAATGGTCGAAAAACACGGGTCGTTACAATATAAATAAGCATGCCCTGCCTCTACTCACAGAAGAGCACGTCCTTCCTCTACTTAAGTCCCCGTATCCCACAGAAGGGAACGAATAAAGCATGCCCTGCCTTTGCTCGTAGAAGAGCAAGCTCTGTCTCTGCTTCGACTAAGCACGTCCTGCCTCTGCTCGTAGAAGAGCACGCTCTACCTCTGCTTATGTCTCTTCCTGTAGAAGGGAACGAAAGCTCAAACGGAGCAATAAAAGCATGTACATCCTCTGCTTTGATAAACAAAAGCCCAAAGAGTGGCTCACAAAGCACGTACATCCTCATCTTTGACAATCAAAATCCCAGACAGTGGCTCATAAAGCACGTACATTCTCTGCTTTGACAATCAAAAGCCCAGAGAGTAGCTCATGAAGCACATGCATCCTCTTCTTCCCTAAACAAACCTGAAGGAGGTAACCAAACTATCGTTAATACCCGAATATGAGCTATGGTCAGGACTTCCATTTTTACCAGAAGTGTATTTCTAGTCTACTATCGTTAGTATCCGAATTTGTGTTGGTTCAGGACACCTATGAATACCAAAAGTGATCTTATATTCTACTATCGTTAATACCTGAATCTGGGTTAGTTCGGGACTTCTATTAATACCAGAAGTAGATTTCCGTTCTTCTCTCATTATACTCGAATATGGCTTGGTACAGGACTTCTACAAATATAGAAGTGGATTTCTGGCCTTCTATCATTAATATCCAAAGCGGGAAGGGTTCAAGACTTTTATAAATGATTGAAGTAGACATCTTGTCTTATATCATTTATACCCAAATCTGGGTTAGTTCGGGACTTCTACAAATACCAGAAGTTTGACTTCTGGTCTTCTATCGTTAATACTCTGATCTGGGTTGGTTCGGAACTTTTATAAGTACCAGAAATAAATTTCTGATCTTCTACCAATAATACCTGAATCTGGGTTTAGTATGGGACTTCTGTTGACCACCAGAAAAAGGTTCCTGGTTTTCTACTATATACCCGAGTCTGGGTTTTCAGGTATTTTCTTATTAATTTAAAAAAGGATTTCTAACCCACTATTGTTAAGGGCTTAATGTGAGCCATACATTCCCAAAGGTTTACCCTTTTATCCCCAAGAAATAATTTTAAAATCAACCATTAGGTCGACATCATGAGCTCTTCAGTATGCCTTATACATGGGAGTTATCTAAGCTTATAATAAGAAAATTGTTGATTATTATTCCAACAAAGTAAAAGGTAATGAATGGTTATACTACCATATTGCCGGATTAGTACGTTATTGGGCTTAAGCCCGGGAGATGCTAGACATAATATAAGCAAATAGTTATATACAGCCTACCTTGAGAAAAAGACAAACACAAAATATTAGTTGCAGAAATTTATGTAGGAGAAACGCATGTAAAAGAGCTGACTTGGAAAGTCAGAAACATACCTTCACAAGAGGAAAATTTTACTACCATAATTCAGCACCGAAAGTAAGCTTATGTAATGACCCGAAAATCCGGACCAATTTGAGCTGATTAAAAAACACAAGTCCAAACCCAAATTGCACTGGAAATTCAAGAAATTAATAGAAAGAAGATAGAGGGTGAGAATAGATAAGACATGAACTTAGAATAGGAGAAGAAGAACACAACATCAGAGTAACACGAACCCCACAGTGGAACGAATAACATATAATATATATAACATAACCTGAAATATACATCTGTATTTGAATAAACATCATTGTCAAAGTACAGTACTTACAACGCAGCGGAAATAAACTATAGCTATACGATCCTAAAGCCTCCTGCTCCAGCTCTTCAGATATATCTGTAAATCCTGACTACTTGACTGCCCGTACAAAATTGGGCACCCAAGAGTTTAGGGAAAACAACAGAATAAACTCCGGGTCAGTCATGGGATTGGTATGAGTAAAACAGTTTAAAAAAGTTATACAGGTATATGATATCTCATAAGACCACGCCGTGAATACGGAACGGGTTTTCCCTTATGAGAATCCAACATCTTTGACAAGCAATATCATTCTGATATTATAATAATGTCTACATACAAATAGATATCAATCTAGCAGAAATGCTTTCATCTCACGTTCCGCATAAATAATATACAATCAAAATCGAAAGCACGTATTGGGCAATGGATTTCCAACTATGACAAGGTGTGTAACCACCTTCCGATCAATGTACTCTAGGAACGACACACTGGAGTTCAACAAGAACATCTTGCAACTCAGCCACACATGACCGACCACTCATTTCGCTTGAGTGTATCGAATGTACATCACCAACGGTTGGGATCAGCAACCGTTCCCATATATATATATATATATAAATATATATATATATATATGGGACAACATTGATAGATTAAAGAAGCAAATGAATATTCTCTAGATAGGTGATTATACACCCTACTTCGGTGCGACCGACTTAGCCTTGCTGCCTGCCCGACTTTTGTCATTTACCGGATGTGAGGCTAGAAGCTACGCTTATCTTTTCACATACCACATCTTCATTCACTTAGAATGTCACATCGTCATACCCTCTAAATCAAAAATTGATTTTCCCAAAAATACCACGGGTATAAGCTAAGAGAAACGAATTCCTCTGCCACCAACGTAAATACGTTTGAAATGATCAATTTACGTGATCTACCAGATATACTCTGTCAGACCTTTGTCCATACAAGTTGTCCTGGGACTGGACAAACCGAAGGCACTATTTAGTATATCCATCTTAGTTGCTGTTATCTAAGACTTATACAATAGCCCTTGCACTTTACTCCGTCTTCAATTATCCTTGGCATATATGATTCGCAACGCTTATGCCAATACAGAGTTGTTCTCTGGATAAATAATCCGACCGGTCTCTCCATATTAACAATGTTAAAATGGTCAAAAACTTCGATAGTCTGTGATTTAACTATCGAAGGAAAATATGTGTGCAAACAACGATATTATTTCCAGAAGGAAATTCTATCAATCAACCGTCAATCTCTACCATTCCATAACTATCAGACTCTAACTGTAAACTAATAAGACAACAACTTCCCAAGTATAAACCCCGAAGGCCGAAACCAACATCAGATCGATACTTAGGAAACCATTCAACTTATTAATCTCTAGTCATTTTCTAATTTTGTTTAACTCTATTTCTTAACTCTATATGATTAACTCTAGTTCGTTTTTAACTCTAATCGAATAACTCTATTTGATTACCTCTAACTGGTTAACTCTAACTGATTAATTCTAACTCCTTTTATAATATCGTATTTACTTTCTAAATAAATATTTCCTTTATTCTATTTATTTTCTCAAATAAATATTCCTTTATTCTAATTCTATTTATTTTCTAAATAAATAAATAATCCCTTTTAATCTATTTGTAAATGTTTTACAAATATTTCCTTTATACTTCTATTTATTTCCTAAATAAATGTTCTCCTTTATAAAACCCTATGATTTCATAAATACTTTATTTTCAAAATATTTCCTTTTATAAAATCGGTTGATTTTATAAAAAATCCTTTATTATATTTACATCCCTAGGTCTCCTATGATATTTAAAATAGCAACCCACAATGATCGATATCATTTAAACACACATAATCAAACAGATTATATATCACATCATATATTACAATATATGAATAGAACAGTATCATAAATATTGAGGAGTCCAGTTGGACCCCTCCAACCTGTTCCCCTGCATCACAGATGTTAAACAACACATATATAAAATATTCTGATAAAACAGAATCAAATATTCGATTAACGATTTATATATATATCGTTATCTATGATTTCAATCAATACACTAACAACTCAACCAACAGTTAACACACAGCAATCAGTCACCATTTATCAGTTCTAAATATACGTTATAAAAATAGAACTGTTCAGAGTTGGTGAGTTTTACTCACATTGGACTATCATCGTTAAATAACGATAATTGTCGCTTGATTTGATTCTGTCAATTTATTTCGCCATAAATTGTAACGAGCTCGAATCCACTCCCAGTCAGTTCCTTGTTGTAGTGTCCGTCCCTACGATCCCAACGTGACCGGTTTCGCCAGCCCAAACTCTTTCAACCCCAAAATGAACAGTGTTCTTCCTCTACACTGTTAAACAGAACCGCTCATGTTTAATGGCCATCCCTAACTTACTTAATACGTTTGTTAAATCTTCTCTAAATGTTTAAACATGGTGACCTGTTTCTACTTCCCCCTTTCATCTTTCTTCTAATACCAATTTATATCCATCTTCTACTATTTGGTCTCGTTCCCATCTTCTATGTTTGGACAAAAAGGCTTCTTTATGGATTACCACAAAAACACATCAACCCAAACAACCAAACCGGCCCGCTACGTTCCCTATATCTCTTCCTTCTGGGCTTACAGCGTCGGCCCGCACCCATACTCCTCACCGCTACAGTTCCCTTTTCCACGATAGACTTCGCTCCAGAGGAAATGCTGCTCCTTTTTCAAGTACAGGAACTCGCCTGTTAATGTTCACAATGGCGACCTTTCTTCCATTCGAAATCCATCCCTTAACTTCCTCCTTTCCTTAATAGAACCTGCTCCTCACACAAACCCATTTCCGTTCCTTCAACACTTACCGCTCTAACCATTGATGATCGGAGACGACACCCTCATCACTACGCCGACATCACCGAAGCCTCCTCTTTGAACTCTACTTACAGATCTCGCTCGCACACTTCAGTAGCAGATCGACACTTTTTTTTTCTTTTCGCTTACAGTAAAAAGCACGAACTTTCTTACAACCATTTTCTCCCAATTTATAATGCATACATCCAAGATATGTATTAAGCCCTTAAACCCATGAAATCGATACCCCTAATCGCGCTGACAACAGAAAACAGTGAATACAAATTGCTTGGAACCCATCGAAAATTCACCAGTCGAAAAGGAGAAGCCTTAGATCTTGAGTGTACGCGATTTGCAAATTTATGGATTTTCGTAAGAACTGGTTTCGATTTCATTAACATCTCACAATTTCTGGTTTGTGGAAAACTGACGGTGGCGGTGTTTTTAGAAGAAGGAATTTTGAAACACCCCACCTCCGTTAGGATCACTCTCAAAGGGAATGCCCTAACTTTGGTGGAGGTTTTTAAGTATAAGTCACAGATACACAAGACAGATATAAATACACATATTTTTGAAACAGCGGAAAACAACAGCAATTTTTATTTCAACAAAATACGTGTTACACAATCCATGTCATAATTTGTCTTACAATACTTCCAAAAACATAACATCTTCATAATCTGTCTTGATTACATTATTTAAAGAAGCATAAAAACATAAGTAAACTGCATAAGTCCTATAATTGCGGTCCAAAGCCATAGTCCAAAGCGAAAAAGATCCAAGCAATACATTCTTTCTCTTCAAGCTGGATGTGAAAACTGGTCAAGCTGCAGTATTCCCTCCCTGTGGACCTAAGGGGGAAACGAAAGGAAAGAAGACGAAAGAAAAGTAGAGTCAGACATAAAGCCTGAGTAAGTCTAGGACTATTCATTCTATGAATAAAGAATTGGGCATGATAAGTATAAACTGGAAATGGGAAAGCACTATAAACTAAGTTAAGTTGTCTAGAGTCGAATATACTTATCGTACCCCATATTAATATCTGCATCCATATAAACTGGTTCCCAAAAGGCACCCCATAATTAGGGTGAAGTGATTCGTTTCTAATGATCGGCTCCTACTCGCATAGTTACATGTGTCTTACGGCCCCCGATGTTGTAGTTACCTATGCTGGTCCCACCATGGGGTGTATCAGATCCCATGGTGGCGGCCCGACACAATCCTAGGATGCACAGGTATGCTACTGGTGCCCAGTGCCTTATTTTTCTACGCCGGAGTGTGTGCACGCCCGCACCCCCTTAGAACCTACACTGCTGCACCACCGCCGTCGATTTGACCTCTTACAGTCAGCCCAGTAATCGTGCCCCACCCTGCCTAGTTCAGGGTATCCTGATACACCTTATAGGGTTACTACTGAAAAGGGTCCCCCCCCGCTACTAGGTTTTCTATTTCTAGCCAACATGCTAAATTGGTTAAGTGTTTTGTAAACCTAACCCCCAATCAGTCTGTATAGTTTAGCATGTTCCATTTTGATTAAGTATTAATTCAATTTACTTAATCCTATCAATCCTGACTCAGCCTTAATAGTCTTATTAAAGCCTCGAACTCTCACATTAGACAGGAATTGTTGTGGCTGCCTGTTGCCGGTTGGGTCCGGGCAGTCTTACGCCACAACTCAGTGTAACCTCGGGTCCTTATTGCGCTCCGTGTTTAACCACCCACATTGGATAGGTATTGTTGTGACTACTGGACAGCCGGGCGGTTCCGGGCAGGTTTACATCACAACTCAATCCAACCTCGGGTTAAACACATCGTATTTTCTAAATTTACATATTTTGTCTCTTTTCTTTTTATATGTAAATATTTGCGGCCCATTATTCAAATTCATCTTTATTGGGTAAAATTAATTTATGCCACTTAATTGTTTTTCAAGGTTGTTGGCATGCGTCAAACATGCTAACACATATGTTTTATATTTTAACCCAATCGTCATTACCCCCGTATTACACGTTCGCTAAAATATAACATATGTTGGGTTTAACATTTAAACCCAACTTAGCCACATGAAAAAGGGGAGGCTTAGAACATGGTGTTTATATATTCTAAGTAACATAAAAAGGGGAGTGTGAACGCATGAACTTGCAACATAGCGAACTAATTAACATGAATTAGGCACATGTGAACTTGCATTTTAATAGCATATAATCATGGCATAAACATACTTAAACATGAATCATTATATTTATATAATCATGGCATAAACATACCTAAACATGAATCATTCTATTCATATAATCATGGCATAAACATACCTAAACATGAATCATGGTTTTTAATCTATTCATGTAAACTTGCAATTGGAATGTAAATCTAACTTAATTATGTGTCACATATATCACATATATCACCATATGATTTTAATAACAACATAGGCCTAAAACACGTTTTCAACTAGGCATAACACCAAACATAGTTTAGTCATGTGCATAAAGATGCTTACTTTTTGTCTCTAATACAAAAGTATGGTTTTACACTTAAATCACGATGCCAATTCCAACATAAATTCATATAAACCTTAATACTTAGTTGAATCCAATTACACCCTAAAAGTGATCATAAAAGTATGTTCATCATGTTGGCATAATAGTGAATCATATACTTGCATGAATCTCAAATAAACTACCACAAACATATAGACGTTATTTTCAACATGAATCACATACTTGCAATTTTCCAATAGGTGTCGTAATAAACTACCACAAACATGTAGTTTTCAACATGAATTACATACTTGCAAATATCCAATCGTTATACCATAACATTTCCAAATCGTTTAGAATCAAAGCAACATACAATTATAGATTATTATCACCACAAATCGAATACAATTCTATTTCTCATTTTACACAAATCAAAACACAATTATTTATTCACATCGGAATAGCACTCTACTTACAACGTATGACGAATCTTCAATTCAGGAATCTGAATTCTGAATTTGGAGATGCTATCCTTTGTTGTAGGCGTTGTTTTGATTTAATTGACGTTGGTTTAAGCTTTTGAATGGTCTCCTAATTGTCTCTCAATTTCTGATGGCTATTCCAAGTCTTTCCTCAGCAGCATGACGGTCTCATCTCCATTTTTGTTTGTGTGAATTAGGTGGAGTCTTAGGTCCTTTTTATAGAGTTTGTGAGTTGATTAGGACCGTCGATGGAGCTTGGTTTAATAATAGCCGTTCATTTGAAGGAGAGACCAATCAGGAGCTGACACCTAGCCCTAGTGACAAGGCAAGGCTCAGAAAATCGACCAAGCACAGACCAGGCCAACCAGGGGGGCTGGGTTCGACCTGGCTCAGGGGCCAGGTCGACCCCCTAGTCGACCCCCAAGTCGACTATGTAGTCGACCTGGGTGCCCCAGGTCGACTACCCAGTCGACCTGGGTGTCTTGGGAGGGAAAATTCCCGCCCTGGCCAATCCGGCCTGATTTTTGAAATTTAAATTTATTTTCTGAGCTGTTTTGGTCTGTTTGAATTTTAAACTGAATCCTGAAACTTCCGGAGGCTATAACTCCCTCATACGGAGTCCGTTTTACGCAAACTCAGACTCTATTTCAAGCAGAATTCCGAGGCGAACGCAATGGCGTATCCCGTTTCCCTAAATTCTTTGATTTGAAATTAGTTATACTTTAATTTGTGAATTTCACTGTTATAGAATACACGGGGTGTTACATTCTCCCCCACTTAAAAGGATTTCGTCCCCGAAATCGTCAAGTTCAGGAAGAATGTACGTCCTAACATCCCAACATCCATCACTCATCCATCATACACGAGCATCCATTGTCCTTAAAAGACTTCTAATGCTTCATGATCATATGCGAAGTGTGTGTACATGTACTTATCTAATGCAAAATCAGGCGGTCTACTGATTCAGTTGACTTCCTTAAAGCAAATTATGTAAGTGCCATGAATCCATTATGTATGTAGATTTTCCTATTCATGATTCTACATGAGTGCACAATCATTCATATATAAATGCAACATCCATATGGAAACACATCAAACTTCAACCATATACAAATAAATACATATATGCATATGCAATATGAAGTGACTGAGCCGATCTAAAACCTAAATTGTGTGTGTATATGCAACCACGAGCAACCACGAGCAATCACTTGCAACCACTTGCAACCATCATCCATAACATGTTTCAATTACATGTTTTCATCCAAAGAGTTTCTACCTAAAAGATAAGGTTGAGGAGATATACCTAAAAAGATAGATAAAAGCGCAACTTAAGAAAGATCAAAAATGTACCCTCGAAAAGAAAAGGGTAGGCTGTGCGTATTCTAGCTTCAGTTTCCCAAGTTGCGTCTCCCTCGACGTCGCTCCACTGAACTTTGACGAGCTTGACTTCGCGGTTGCGTAGCTTTTTCACTTCCGTTCGTAATATGTGGGTTGGAACTTTCCTCACGGTTGCTTCGCGTTCCACTTCAGCTTCTTCTAAGATATTTGGCTCTACCACTTCAGCAGATTAATGTAGACATTTTCGGAGGTGCGAAACATGGAAAACTTTGTGAACTCCGGCCAGCTTTTCGGGCAGCTCTAATCTATAGGCCATTTTCCCAATTTTCTCGATGATAGGAAATGGCCCTACGAACCTTGGTGCTAGCTTTCCTGTGGTTCCAAAACGAACAACATTCCTTAGCGGAGATACCTTAAGAAAAACTCTGTCCCCAATCTCAAATTCAAGGTCGGTCCTCCTCTTGTCGGTGTAGGATTTTTGTCTGTCTTCATTCTTCTTCGTATTAAGTCTACTTTTTCTGAAGTCTCTCGGATCATTTCTGGTCCAAGTATGAGTTTGTCAGTAGACTCCCACCAACAAGTGGGAGATCGGCACGGTCTTCCATATAAAGCTTCGAAGGGCGCCATTCCGATGGTTGCTTGGTAGCTGTTGTTATAGGCAAATTCCACCAAAGGAAGATGGTCTTCCCATGTCCCTCCGAAGTCAAGGACGCACAGTCTTAAAAGGTTCTCCAAAACTCTGTTCACTCATTCTGTCTGCCCGTCGGTTTGGGGATGATAGGATGTGCTCAAGCATAACTGTGTGCCTACCGCTTCTTGCAGACTCGGCCAAAACTCACTTGTGAAGATAGGGTCTCGGTCACTAACAATGCTGGATGGTATTCCATGGAGTCGAACAATTTCCTTGAGGTAAAGAGATGCTAGGGATGAGGCAGTTCTTTTACTTTTGACAGGTAAAAAGTGGGCGCTTTTAGTAAGCATATCCACTATTACCCAAATGCTAGTGTTGCCTCTTCTAGACCTAGACAGCCCATCAATGAAGTCCATTGAGATGCTATCTCACTTCCACTGCAGGACCTCTAGAGGATGGAGTAGACCGCCAGGCTTTTTCTGTTCTGCCTTAACCTGTTGGCACACCATACACTTAGAAACGAAATCTGCCACGTCCTTCTTCATGCCATTCCAAAAGAAAGTTCTCTTTATGTCCGTGTACATTTTATCTCCGTCTGGATGTATCGTCATCTTGGAGTGATGTGCTTCCTCGAGAACCTTCTTTACTAAATCCATTGTCTGTGGGACGCATAGTCTTCCATCCCGCCTTAGCCAACCCTTATCGTCAATGGAGTATCTGCTGAGGTGACTTGAAGTCTCACCCCTAATGAGCCTATCAATTGTCTCCACAAGCTGAGGGTCTTCGCGTTTTGCTGTCCCTATTGCGTCCACTAAAGTCGGGCGTACTTCGAGAGATGCTAGCAAGCCCGGTACAAAATCGGAGGAGGGCCTAAAGTCAAAGCTGGCTATAAATTCTAGGCTTTGTCTTTCAACAAACAGCGGGCTTAGGGTCAGTTTCTTTCGGCTCAACGCGTCTGCCACTATGTTACTTTGCCAGGAGTGTAGGAGATCTCGAAATCGTACGAGGCAAGAAACTCCATCCATCTCTGTTGCCTCATGTTAAGATCTTTCTGCGAGAAAAGATATTTCAACGATTTATGGTCAGTGTAAAGTTCAAACTTCTCACCTAGGAGATAGTGTCGCCAAGACTTGAGTGCAAAGACGATGGCAGCTAACTCAAGATCGTGGGTCGGGTAGTTCTTTTCATGAACTTTCAACTGCCTTCCACCATAAGCTACTACCCTCCCTTCTTGCGTTAAGGCAGCGCCTAGCCCTGTCCTACATGCATCTGTATAAACTGTGAACATCTTGCTTCCATCTGGCAACGTCAAAACTGGGGCTGTTGTAAGAGCCCTTTTTAGTCGTTGGAAAGCAAATTCGCAATCCAAGTCCCAATTGAACACTAGATTCTTCTTGGTCAGCTTTGTGAGCGGAGCTGATATCTTTGCAAAGTCTCTGATGAATTTCCAATAGAAGCCTGCTAGCCCGAGAAAGCTTCGGACTTCTGTTGCGTTCTTTGGTGTCTTCCAGTCCTGCACCGCTACTACCTTAGCAGGGTCCACAGCTAACCCATTTTTGGATACTATGTACCCAAGGAACCTCACTTCTTCTCTCCAAAAGTGGCATTTGGAGAATTTGGCTTTTAGCTGATGGACTCGCAGAGTTTCCATGATTGCCTTTAGGTTTTGAGCATGCTCTTCTTCACTCTTTGAGAAGATCAAGATATCGTCTACGAAGACTACTACGAACTTGTTGAGGAATTCTCTGAACACCCTACTCATTAGGTCCACAAAGTAAGCGGGTGCGTTTGTCAAGCCAAAAGGCATGACAAGCCATTCAAATAAGCCGTCTGGTGTTCTGCATGTTGTTTTATCGATACTATCTTGAGCCACCCTTAGCTGATGAAATCCGGTCGCTAAATCGAGTTGGGAGAAAACAGACGCTCCTACAAGCTGATCAAACAGATCGTCAATTCTGGGGAGAGGGTGCCTATTCTTTTTCGTTGGCTTGTTGAGCTCCCTATAGTCAGACATAGACGGAGTGAACCATCCGCCTTTGTAGCGAACACCACTGGAGCGCCCCATTCTGAAATGCTCCTTCTAATGAACCCCTTCTCTAGAAGCTCTTTAATTTGTTTACTGAGCTCCTTTCTTTCCCGTGGAGCCATGTGTCTAACGGGCAACGCAACGGGCTTTGCATTATCTACAAGATATATGCGGAAGTCTATCTCCCGCTTCGGAGGCAAGCCCTTCACCTCTTTGAAGACATCCGAATATTCCCGGACCACTCTAACCGATTGCAAACTTTCAACAGAGGCATCTAGCGATCTAAGCATAACCGCGTACGAGGGACTACAAGTAATTTCCAGAGTGTTACCGAGTTGGGTCAGAAGCCTAACCACCCTTTTCTCACAATTTAGGATGGCACCATTACTGGATAGCCAATCCATGCCCAAAATCAAACCATATCCCGAAAAGCCCAAAACAAAGGCACTACATTTAAATTATACGCTTAGAATAGAAATTTTCAATCCCACACAGATCATAGACAAATGAGTTGGGCCCCCAATTGGATTTGAAACAATTAAGGGGTACTATACCATTCTAGTTTCTAGGTGCAGAGATTCTACTAAAGCGGATGAGATAAAGGAGTGTGATGCGCCAGAATCAAATAAAGTGCGAACTGGGTGATCATAAAGATAAACTACACTTTCTACAGAAGTATTTATACCTCGCTGTTGCAGAGGTGGCACTTCTAGCGCATGAACTTGTGCCCTTGAGGTGGATCCAGCCCTCTGCCCCTACCCCTGCTCCTGCCCTCGTTTCTTTGGGCAATCCTTAGCCATACGGCCTGTCTCACCGCAAGAAAAGCACCCACCATTTATCTTGGCCTTCTTTTTCCGGCAATCTTTCACTAAGTGCCCCACTTTGCCACAGAAATTACACTTCCTCTTCTCTTTGTTGTCTTTCCCGCCCTTCTTGAAGTCTGTCTTCTTAGGCTGTAAACCCTCTTTCTTCCCTTGAGAGCTTTCTGCCTTTGCCTCCTTCTTGCCCTTATCCTCTTCGTTCAGCAATGCCATCTGCACCAACCTTTCATATGTAGCTCCCATGGGTATATGGGTCATGGCCAAACTGTGTAATGGCTCATTCAACCCCTTGACAAAGAGAAGAGCCTTCTTGTGCGGGGTGTTTACTAGGTCCAGTCCGAACCTAGCCAGCTGATCGAACTGATTAACATACTCTTTGACTGTCATATTCCCTTGCTTAAGAAATAAGAATTTTTCCAACTGAAGACTCCTTTCAGCTTCTGAGAGAAATTTAGCCTTAAACCTTGCCCTAAAGTCCTCACATGTTTCCACCGGTCTTTCTGCATTGGTGACTTCCCACCAGTGGGAAGCCTCGCCTTTAAGTAGCCATACTGCCAGTTGTACCTTCTGCCTATCTTCTACCTCAAAGATGACGAATAGGTCCTCGGTTTCTTTCAGCCAATTCCTGGCTACCACGAAGGACTCGGTTCCATGAAAGTCCTTTCCTCCCATAACTTTAAAATCTTTACATATCTTAGCAAAAGTATTTCCCCGCGGAGGAGGTGGAGGAAGAGGTGTTGCTGCAGCAGGATGATTTCCTGCAGGTGGGGGAGGAGGAACGGTAGGACCCGGCTGAGTGGCCCTTGCTTCTAAGAATCGCCTAAACCAACCAGGTATGGGTATATCCTCTGGCAAGTTAAGTTCTTCGGACATGCTGAAACAAAAAGGATAGATTCAAAACGAAGGATAAAAGATAGTACCTATGGCTTTGGGGGACTTTGCCTTTTTAAAATAAAATAACATTTTATCTTTAAAAATGCTTCTTTAAATTTTCTTTTGAAACTAAATTTTCAAAACTTTTTATCTTATCTGGTAAACCTATGCTCTGATACCAAGTGAAACACCCCACCTTCGTTAGGATCACTCTCAAAGGGAATGCCCTAACTTTGGTGGAGGTTTTTAAGTATAAGTCACAGATACACAAGACAGATATAAATACACATATTTTTGAAACAGCGGAAAACAACAGCAATTTTTATTTCAACAAAATACGTGTTACACAATCCATGTCATAATTTGTCTTACAATACTTCCAAAAACATAACATCTTCATAATCTGTCTTGATTACATTATTTAAAGAAGCATAAAAACATAAGTAAACTGCATAAGTCCTATAATTGCGGTCCAAAGCCATAGTCCAAAGCAAAAAAGATCCAAGCAATACATTCTTTCTCTTCAAGCTGGATGTGAAAACTGGTCAAGCTGCAGTATTCCCTCCCTGTGGACCTAGGGGGGGAAACGAAAGGAAAGAAGACGAAAGAAAAGTAGAGTCATACATAAAGCCTGAGTAAGTCTAGGACTATTCAGTCTATGAATAAAGAATTGGGCATGATAAGTATAAACTGAAAATGGGAAAGCACTATAAACTAAGTTAAGTTGTCTAGAGTCGAATATACTTATCGTACCCCATATTAATCTCTGCATCCATATAAACTGGTTCCCAAAAGGCACCCCATAATTAGGGTGAAGTGATTCGTTTCTAATGATCGCCTCCAACTCGCATAGTTACATGTGTCTTACGGCCCCCGATGCTGTAGTTACCTATGCTGGTCCCACCATGGGGTGTATCAGGTCCCATGGTGGCGGCCCGACACAATCCTAGGATACACAGGTATGCTACTGGTGCCCAGTGCCTTATTTTTCTGCGCCGGAGTGTGTGCACGCCCGCACCCCTTTAGAACCTACACTGCTGCACCACCGCCGTCGATTTGACCTCTTACAGTCAGCCCAGTAATCGTGCCCCACCCTGCCTAGTTCAGGGTATCCTGATACACCTTATAGGGTTACTACTGAAAAGGGTCCCCCCCCCCCCGCTACTAGGTTTTCTATTTCTAGCCAACATGCTAAATTGGTTAAGTGTTTTGTAAACCTAACCCCCAATCAGTCTGTATAGTTTAGCATGTTCCATTTTGATTAAGTATTAATTCAATTTACTTAATCCTATCAATCCTGACTCAGCCTTAATTGCCTTATTAAAGCCTCGAACTCTCACATTAGACAGGTATTGTTGTGGCTGCCTATTGCCGGTTGGGTCCGGGCAGTCTTACGCCACAACTCAGTCTAACCTCGGGTCCTTATTGGGCTCCGTGTTTAACCACCCACATTGGATATGTATTGTTGTGACTACTGGACAGCCGGGCGGTTCCGGGCAGGTTTACATCACAACTCAATCCAACCTTGGGTTAAACACATCGTATTTTCTAAATTTACATATTCTGTCTCTTTTCTTTTTATATGTAAATATTTGCGGCCCATTATTCAAATTCATCTTTATTGGGTAAAATTAATTTATACCACTTAATTGTTTTTCAAGGTTGTTGGCATGCGTCAAACATGCTAACACATATGTTTTATATTTTAACCCAATCGTCATTACCCCCGTATTACACGTTCGCTAAAATATAACATATGTTGGGTTTAACATTTAAACCCAACTTAGCCACATGAAAAAGGGGAGGCTTAGAACATGGTGTTTATATATTCTAAGTAACATAAAAAGGGGAGTGTGAACGCATGAACTTGCAACATAGCGAACTAATTAGCATGAATTAGGCACATGTGAACTTGCATTTTAATAGCATATAATCATGGCATAAACATAATTAACATGAATCATTCTATTCATATAATCATGGCATAAACGTACCTAAACATGAATCATTCTATTCATATAATCATGGCATAAACATACCTAAACATGAATCATGGTTTTTAATCTATTCATGTAAACTTGCAATTGGAATGTAAATCTAACTTAATTATGTGTCACATATATCACATATATGAACATATGATTTTAATAACAACATAGGCCTAATACACGTTTTCAACCAGGCATAACACCAAACATAGTTTAGTCATGTGCATAAAGATGCTTACTTTTTGTCTCTAATACAAAAGTATGGTTTTACACTTAAATCACGATGCCAATTCCAACATAAATTCATATAAACCTTAATACTTAGTTGAATCCAATTACACCCTAAAAGTGATCATAAAAGTATGTTCATCATGTTGGCATAATAGTGAATCATATACTTGCATGAATCTCAAATAAACTACCACAAACATATAGACGTTATTTTCAACATGAATCACATACTTGCAATTTTCCAATAGGTGTCGTAATAAACTACCACAAACATGTAGTTTTCAACATGAATTACATACTTGCAAATATCCAATCGTTATACCATAACATTTCCAAATCGTTTAGAATCAAAGCAACATACGATTATAGATTATTATCACCACAAATCGAATACAATTCTATTTCTCATTTTACACAAATCAAAACACAATTATTTATTCACATCGGAATAGCACTCTACTTACAACGTATGACGAATCTTCAATTCAGGAATCTGAATTCTGAATTTGGAGATGCTATCCTTTGTTGTAGGCGTTGTTTTGATTTAATTGACGTTGGTTTAAGCTTTCGAATGGTCTCCTAATTGTCTCTCAATTTCTGATGGCTATTCCAAGTCTTTCCTCAGCAGCATGACGGTCTCATCTCCATTTTTGTTTGTATGAATTAGGTGGAGTCTTAATTCCTTTTTATAGAGTTTGTGAGTTGATTAGGACCGTCGATGGAGCTTGGTTTAATAATAGCCGTTCATTTGAAGGAGAGACCAATCAGGAGCTCACACCTAGCCCTAGTGACAAGGCAAGGCTCAGAAAATCGACCAAGCACAGACCAGGCCAACTAGGGGGGCTGGGTTCGACCTGGCTCAGGGGCCAGGTCGACCCCCTAGTCGACCCCCAGGTCGACCCCCTAGTCGACCCCCAGGTCGACTATGTAGTCGACCTGGGTGCCCCACGTCGACTACCCAGTCGACCTGGGTAGCCCAGGTCGACTACCCAGTCGACCTGGGTGTCTTGGGCGGGAAAATTCCCGCCCTGGCCAATCCGACCTGATTTTTGAAATTTAAATTTATTTTCTGAGCTGTTTTGGTCTGTTTGAATTTTTAACTGAATCCTGAAACTTCCGGAGGCCATAACTCCCTCATTCGGAGTCCGTTTTACACAAACTCAGACTCTATTTCAAGCAGAATTCCGAGGCGAACGCAATGGCGTATCCCGTTTCCCTAAATTCTTTGATTTGAAATTAGTTATACTTTAATTTGTGAATTTCACTGTTATAGAATACACGGGGTGTTACAAATTTTGTTTAGGTCTTAAGGACGGAATGTAGTGTATTTATAAGGTGTTAATTTGGTGTATGAATTTTCACCTTCCACGTCTTTGGTTTGATACCACAAATAACTGGTGGTTGAAAACAAAGCAACGTGTGGTATTCTTTATGTTCACAGACTTTGCTTTGTAACTTTATAAATGCCTGGTCTTCGTTATATGTAACTCTACTCGTTGACGGATTTCTATCGACAGAAGTAAACATACTGTTGTGACGAGCAAGGCGCCACGATTCCAAAAATATAATAACGTCGGTAGGTTAACTCATACTGTGAAACCCCAATATCGTTGATTAAGGGAGCAAAATACTCCAAATAAAAAGTTGCTTATTTAATTAATTAAAAATTACAGTAAAATTCTAAAAATTAAATTATCACTATGACTCAAAGGGCTTGTCTAAATTCAAACCCGATCTCTAGTTATATCGAATAAACCGTTACGGTCGATAAACGATTCTATAGCGACTATTTTAAATTTTGATTTGGACATATTTTAAAATCTACACGACGAAATCCTGATTTTTCTCTTCCACTTCACCAGCTCCTAATGTTTCTTGTTTCACAGAAGTTCAATTTAAAACGAACCCTGTACATTCAGTTGTAGTTCAAATTGCCAAATAGCGAACTACCGCGCCATTTCGAGCTCGATTTTAATTATAATATAAATTATACGTTCAAACGTTGTAAATGAAATATATTTGTTAATATATTTCAAATCTAAACGCTACCAAATCTCTTACCCTGTCCAATTCAGATAATATTGACAATTCAACTATTTCTGACGGTTTCAACATTATAATATATTATTATATTATAATTATTAATTAAATATTCAATATTATTTAATTCAAGTTATCGATATTTCCTAAATCCATATTTTTAATAATTAAATAACTTAATTATTTTATCTCTAAAATACGGGTCATTACATTCTTCCCCACTTAAAATAATTTCGTCCTCGAAATTGCTAAGGTAGAGGGCCACCCTATCTATTGGGTAAAAATTTATCTGTTTCCCTCTTATCTCCTGTTTCTCCGAACCAATTAATATCGACTAAAATATTAATTCCTTCCGACTAACTAAAATTTTCAAAAATTCTGAAATTTCTAACATTTTAAATTCTCGGAAAATTTCGCCATAACCTCCTTTGTACAGCCCTATCGGTAAAACCACAACTCGCCACTCTAGGCCTTCTCCAACCCAAAAGAAAATCAAACAGCCAAGCGGCTTGCTAATTCGGCTAATAAATTCCAAACTCATATCAAATATAAACTTGTACCTTTTTGTCGGGCATATCATTATTTCCCTTTCATCTGCTACCAACTCAACATATAACAATGTCATTATAATCAAACTCCAATTGATTTATTATTAAATCCAATCATTCGTTTATACTCAAGCCAAATTCCATTTCAAACTCAAGTAATATTCTTGATTCTAAACTCTTAAGTAATCAACTCAATTCCATTACAGATTATTCTCTAATCAAATCCATTTTTATTTAACTTAGTTCAAGTTAAATCTTAATTTATTTTTTACTTATACCATCTCAATCCATTTAACATTTTAAGTTAAATTTAAATTCTAAAATTTTAAATCCCTGGGTTCATTTCAAATTAATTTGAAATCGTAATACCAATTCAAAGCCTTTGAATTTCTAAATAGCTTGTTTTCTCAAAACAATTCCAAAAACAAAATCTTTGGTAGTAATCTGTCACTTAGAACTCAAAAATGAACACTGATGATGTCTAGATTCATCATCGGAATCTATTTTCCAGCTACCGAAGTGGGTTCAATACTATAGCACTTTCAAAACCCATTTTTAAACATTTCCGCCTTGAAATCAAATTCCAAATAACCTTTTATAATGTTGTAAACAAATTTAAAATCTCCCAGGATCCTAAAATTCACATATATTAAATCCAGATTCATTTACAAACACTTATTCAAATTTCCAGAGTTTGAATTTCAATTCTGATCTAAATTTCAGGTTTAATTCATCTCGATTCCATATATTTCACTTATATGAATTTTGATTGGTTATATATAACCATTTCGCATTTTATAATCTTATCTGATTATAATTACTACCAACACATCCTATATATGATAATATATCACATATCCATACTGCGTCGGTCCATCGTATTCTAGTGTTTATTTACTCCTACCGATACAGTGGATCAAACTGATCGACCAGAACTCATAAACAACTCAGCCAATGAATCTCCACAATATAAAACCATTTTTATATCAAATACAAATACGCACTCGTATATATACACTCAAACTCAATCTAGGGTATTACTAACCCTATCTCTACCGAGTCACGCCACAGAGCCAAGGTAATTCTTAACTTAAGCTCCGATACCAACTGTAATGACCCGAAAATCCGGACTAATTTGAGCTGATTAAATAACACAAGTCCAACCCCAAATTGCATTTGAAATTCAAGAAATTAATAGAAAGAAGATAGTGGGTGAGAATAGATAAGATAGAAACTTAGAATAGGAGAAGAAGAACACAACATCAGAGTAACACGAACCTCACAGCGGAACGAATAACATATAATATATATAACATAACTTGAAATATACATCTGTATTTGAATAAACATCATCATCAAAGTACAGTACTTACAACACAGCGGAAATAAACTATAGTTATATGATCCTAAAGCCTCCTGCTCCAGCTCTTCAGATATATCTGTAAATCCTGACTACTTGACTGCCTGTACAAAATTGGGCACCCAAGAGTTTAGGGAAAACAACAGAATAAACTCCGGGTCAGTCATAGGACTGGTATGAGTAAAACAGTTTAAAACAGTTATACAGGTATATGATATCTCATAAGACCACGCCGTGAATACAGAACGGGTTTTCCCTTATGAGAATCCAACATCTTTGACAAGAAATATCATTCTGATATTATAATAATGACTATGTACAAATAGATATCAATCTAGCAGAAACGCTTTCATCTCACGTTCTGCATAAATAATATACAATCAAAATCGTAAGCACGTATTGGGCAATGGATTTCCAACTATGACAAGGTATGGAACCACCTTCCGATCAGTGTACTCTAGGAACGATACACTGGAGTTCAACAAGAACATCTTGCAACTCAGCCACACATGACCGACCACTCATTTCGCTTGAGTGTATCGAATGTACATCACCAACGGTTGGGATCAGCAACCGTTCCCGTATATATATATATATATATATATATATATATATATATATATATATATATATATATATATATGTATATGGGACAGCATTGATAGATTAAAGAAGCAAATGAATATTCTCTAGATAGGTGATTATACACCCTACTTCGGTGCGACCGACTTAGCCATGCTGCCTGCCCGACTTTTGTCATTTACTAGATGTGAGGCTAGAACTACGCTTATCTTTTCACATACCACATCTTCATTCACTTAGAATGTCACATCGTCATACCCTCTAAATCAAAAATTGATTTTCCCAAAAATACCACGAGTATAAGCTAAGAGAAACGAATTCCTCCGCCACCAACGTAAATACGTTTGAAACGATCAACTTACGTGATCTACCAGATATACTCTGTCAGACCTTCGTCCATACAAGTTGTCCTGGGACTAGACAAACCGAAGGCTCTATTCAGTATATCCATCTTAGTCGCTGTTATCTAAGACTTATACAATAGCCCTTGCACTTTACTCTGTCTTCAATTATCCTTGGCATATATGATTCGCAACGCTTATGCCAACACAGAGTGGTTCTCTGGATAAATAATCCAACCGGTCTCTCCATATTAACAACGTTAAAATGGTCAAAAACTTCGATAGTTTGCGATTTAACTATCGAAGGAAAATACATGTGCAAACAACGATATTATTTCCAGAAGGAAATTCTATCAATCAATCGTCAATCTCTACCATTCCATAACTATCAGACTCTAACTGTAAATTAATAAGAGAACAACTTCCCAAGTATAAACCCCGAAGGCTGAAACCAACATCAGATCGATACTCAGGAAACCATTCAACTTATTAATCTCTAGTCATTTTCTAATTTTGTTTAACTCTATTTCTTAACTCTATACGATTAACTCTAGTTCGTTTTTAACTCTAATCAATTAACTCTATTTGATTACCTCTAACTGGTTAACTCTAACTGATTAATTCTAACTCCTTTTATAATATCGTATTTATTTTCTAAATAAATATTTCCTTTATTCTATTTATTTTCTCAAATAAATATTCCTTTATTCTAATTCTATTTATTTTCTAAATAAATAAATAATCCCTTTTAATCTATTTGTAAATGTTCTACAAATATTTCCTTTATACTTCTATTTATTTCCTAAATAAATGTTCTCCTTTATAAATTCCTATGATTTTATAAATACTTTATTTTCAAAATATTTCCTTTTATAAAATCGGTTGATTTTATAAAAATTCCTTTATTCTATTTACATCCCTAGGTCTCCTATGATATTTAAAATTGCAAACCACAGTGATCGATATCATTTAAACACACATAATCAAACAGATTATGTATCACATCATATATTACAATATATGAACTGAACAGTATCATAAATATTGAGGAGTCCATTTGGACCCCTCCAACCTGTTCCCCTGCATCACAGATGTTAAACAACACACATATAAAATATTCTGATAAAACAGAATCAAATATTCGATTAACGATTTATATATATATCGTTATCTATGATTTCAATCAATACACAAACAACTCAACCAACAGTTAACACATAGCAATCAGTCATCATTTATCAGTTCTAAATATACGTTATAAAAATAGAACTGTTCAGAGTTGGTGAGTTTTACTCACATTGGACCATCATCTTTAAATAACGATAACTGTTGCTTGATTTGATTCTGACAATTTATTTCGCCATAAATTGTAACGAGCTCGAATCCACTCCCAGTCAGTTCCTTGTTGTAGTGTCTGTCCCTAAGATCCCAACGTGACCAGTTTCGCCAGCCCAAACTCTTTCAACCCCAAAATGAACAATGTTCTTCCTCTACACTGTTAAATAGAACCCGCTCATGTTTAATGGCCATCCCTAACTTCCTTAATACGTTTGTTAAATCTTCTCTAAATGTTTAAACATGGTGACCTATTTCTACTTCCCCCTTTCACCTTTCTTATAATACCAATTTATATCCATCTTCTACTATTTGGTTTCGTTCCCATCTTCTATGTTTGGACAAAAAGGCTTCTTTATGGATTACCACAAAAACACATCAGCCCAAACAACCAAACCGGCCCGCTACGTTCCCTGTATCTCTTCCTTCTGGGCTTACAGCGTCGGCCCGCACCCATACTCCTCACCGCTACAGTTCCCTTTTCCACGATAGACTTCCCTCCAGAGGAAATGCTGCTCCTTTTTCAAGTACAGGAACTCGCCTGTTGATGTTCACAATGGCCGACCTTTCTTCAATTCGAAATCCATCCCTTAACTTCCTCCTTTCCTCAACAGAACCTGCTCCTCACATAAACCCATTTCCGTTCCTTCAACACTTACCGCTCTAACCATTGATGATCGGAGACGACCCCCTCTTCACTACGCCGACATCATCGAAGCCTCCTCTTTGAACTCGACTTTTGGATCTCGCTCTCACACTTCAGTAGCAGGTCGACACTTTTTTTTCTTTTCGCTTACAGTAAAAAGCACGAACTTTCTTACAACCATTTTCTCCCAATTTATAATGCATACATCCGAGATATGTATTAAGCCCTTAAACCCATGAAATCGATACCCCTAATCGCGCTGACAACAGAAAACAGTGAATACAAATCGCTTGGAACCCATCGAAAATTCACTAGTCGAAAAGGAGAAACCTTAGATCTCGAGTGTAAGGCGATTTGCAAATTTATGGATTTTCGTAAGAACTGGTTTCGATTTCTTTAACATCTCACAATTTCTGGTTTGTGGAAAACTGACGGTGGCGGTGTTTTTAGAAGAAGGAATTTTGTTTAGGTCTTAAGGATGGAATGTAGTGTATTTATAAGGTGTTAATATGGTGTATGAATTTTCACCTTCCATGTCTTTGGTTTGATACCACAAATAACTGGTGGTTGAAAACAAAGCAACGTGTGGTATTCTTTATGTTCACAAACTTTGCTTTGTAACTTTATAAATGCCTGGTCTTCGTTATATGTAACTCTACTCGTTGACGGATTTCTATCGATAGAAGTAAACATACTGTTGTGACGAGCAAGGCGCCACGATTCCAAAAATATAATAACGTCGGTAGGTTAACTCATATTGTGAAACCCCAATATCGCTGATTAAGGGTGCAAAATACTCCAAATAAAAAGTTGCTTATTTAATTAATTAAAAATTAGAGTAAAATTCTAAAAATTAAATTATCACTACGTATCAAAGGGCTTGTCTAAATTCAAACCCGATCTCTAGTTATATCGAATAAACTGTTACGGTCGATAAACGATTCTATAGCGACTATTTTAAAATTTGATTTGGACATATTTTAAAATCTACACGACGAAATCTTGATTTTTCTCTTCTACTTCACCAGCTCCTAACGTTTC
The DNA here is from genome assembly GCA_030737875.1 of Allium sativum. Classification (NCBI taxonomy): domain Eukaryota; kingdom Viridiplantae; phylum Streptophyta; class Magnoliopsida; order Asparagales; family Amaryllidaceae; genus Allium; species Allium sativum. The sequence continues at coordinate 655,229,268 of CM060920.1, forward strand.
TTGTTTCACAGAAGTCCGATTTAAAACGAACCCTGTACATTCAGTTGAAGTTCCAATTGCCAAATAGCGAACTGCCGCACCATTTCGAGCTCAATTTTAATTATAATATAAATTATACGTTCAAACGCTGTAAATGAAATATATTTGTTATTATATTTCAAATCTAAACGCTACCAAATCTCTTACCCTGTCCAATTCAGATAATATTGACAATTCAACTATTTCTGACTGTTTCGACATTATAATATGTTATTATATTATAATTATTAATTAAATATTCAATATTATATAATTCAAGTTATCGATATTTCCTAAATCGATATTTTTAATAATTAAATAACTTAATTATTCTATCTCTAAAATACGGGTCATTACAGCTTAGGTTAAGGGGTATCGTCCAAGAATCAATATCGAAAGCAAGGATGCTATCGGAATTAGCAGAAGGTCACAACACTCAGTGTCGACACCAAGTTAAGGATGTCAAAAGTACGCTATCGGCACCAACATATTGAAACAGTTGGCTTGGTGTTGATGCAAAACGGTAAGGTAGTTGATCCAGCTCGGTACCAAAGGAAAAGAAGAAAAGACCCAGAATTGATACCAAGGAGGTAAGTTTAAAAGTGTTATTTTGACATCGAAAGAAAACAAAGGGAGGAAGCCAAAAGCACGAGAGCCCACACTGGAGTGTAAAGCCACCAAAATAAAAACATGGTCGTTAATTAACAAGAAAGCAAGCAGTGTGCCATGGGTATCAATAAAGTTCGCTATCGACATTGTTAAAAAAATTGGAACCAGGCATCAAAGAATGATGCCAAAATAGAACAAAAGAAAAGTATTTGAAACAAAGTAGGAGGTCCAGTAAAAGCGTTATCGCTACCAGCATGCTTGGTAGCTATACTAAGAGCAACACAAAGATTATTAGGAAATGAGTATTGAAACAACTCTTGAAGATAGTACGACACTGGATGATTACTTTGAAAGCAGAAGCACCAAAGAAGAGATATTCTAGTAGAGAATGGTACCAAAACCGAAGGAGACCGACACCCAGAAACGGCGATGAAAGCTGCCAAAGCGAGTCGACACTGGAAACAAAGACCGATAGCGGGATTTCAGCAGAGCCATTCACAACACCATAAAAACCCAATTGTCACACTTATAACCGTGAGCAATAGTATTGCTAACAGATATAACCGTTTACCCAGCATGCATGGTAAATTTGGTCACGGATTTTATCATGGTTATAGCAGTGATAAATACATAGTTTACTCACTGCTATAAGTGTTAGTAGTATTGAAGTACTAACGGTTATAAACGTTATAACAATGATTATTCCAATGGTTATAACTGTGATAAAACATAGTTTACTCTTGGTTATAAGTGTTTGTTATATTGAAGTGCTAACGGTTATAAATGTTATAACCATGATTATTCCAATTGTTATTACCATGACAAACGTGCTCTATCATAACTTTTATTACCGTTATTAATTACAATATGAAATTAACAGTAAAAATCATTGTAAATCTAGGTGCAAACATATATAGAAAACAACCAGTCAACCACGCATATACATAAAAATGCTATACCACATAATAATATATGCTGATATATGTAGAAATACTAAAACCAGTTACATACACAATATAATTAATATTTCCTAGAATTAGATATATATTCCATGCTAGCTACCAATTTTCAATAGTACACCATATTTAGTACAACAAACATACGTATCAAATTTTAAAAGAATGCTTCTACATGTATCTTCCAAAATTTAGTCTTGCAACTCCCGTCCATTGTTAATGAATCCCCATCGAAAGCAAACCTACAATAGTAGATGAGGTAAGTGCAAGTCTAAATTGAAATTTAAATTGATTAAACAGATGGTTTTCAATATGCTACACGTTATATGTTAAGCGAAATTTACAACCATGGTTGAGTGCAGCAAGTAGCATAAGTTATATGGTTTTCAATATGCTCAAATAGTCAAATCTACATAAGCGCAAAACCATCAGCCTGGCAAATCGTACAGTAGTAGGAAAACCTATGAATCTGGTTGAAGAACATTGTTATTATTACCATATTAAATGAGATTGTTAGCTATGCGTGACATATGCCCAGTATTTCCTACTCTAGGTGGTGACTTTCCCTCCGCTGACAATTCGGCTGCAGATCATGATTGTCTTGACTGAAGCACATTGGCACTAACTCATACAGTAAGAACATGATTGTGTAAACTTAAAACAAATTGGTCAGCCCGTTTATTATACAAAACTTAAAATAGATTTTCTTATGACACTAACTCATACAATAAAAAGTTTGTGTAAACTTACCATATTATTTGAATAAGATAGAAATCAAATGCTGTTGCAGATGGTTCACCGTCAGTCTTGCTTGGAGGCAGAACAATTTTTCTTTGTGAACACCCTCTAAACTTACTGCAAGCATGCTTCAATATTTATTAATAAAGTTCCGTATTATAATTTATAAAACACATAAGAAAAAAGTGTATAATTTAGATGTATAGTTGTAGTACCTCAGTTTTCAACTTTCAAATTGTGCTTGTCTGCTGGTATGACTGATCAAGTTCATGTTAAGAGGGTGCTACATCATTGTCATCTAGATTATTTTGGACATGCAGGTCGCTGCTAGCTATACAATACCACTCCTCTTTTATCATAACTCTGAGGGCAGGCGCAAGTAGGGATGGTATTTAAGTCCAGTTCCTCCTTCAAATCTATGCCATTATGAGAGCCAAAACCAATCACTAGTAGGTGGACTTGCTTAGAAAGCATGGCATGTTCAGATTGTAGCCATCTATCATTGGTACCACTATTTTGTTTATGATACCAAATTACAAAATAATTTTCGTATGACTATTACTTGCTTCACTAATTAATTGCATTTCCTGTTACATTCATTATTTGCTTCACTAGCTACATTGAACATAGCATCATATTGTAAATGAGCTATTGAAGTCTCATTTTTAATTCTTCTCTGTGATCGTGCAAGTAGGCCTCGGTTTTGTATGTTCTGAATTTTCTTGTGGTTAGCAGATCTACTGATAGGAACTGGGTGTGTACACGATGCATGACCAAAAGTTGATTTCCATTTTAAATCATAAAATTAACATTTAGGTAAATAGAATCAACAGAACACAAGTGATACTTTAAAAGAAAATTCAAAACAACTTACAGTTGTAAGCTTGAAGTTGTGGTGACATGGTAACATATCTTATATACCTCTATGACGCAAAAAAAGATGTTAATAAAGAGTTGAAAAAAAAATATAAACTACTTGAAAAGAGGAAATTTCTAGCACCAAAGAATGAACATGCACAGATCATACATTTTTAGAATGCCATATTTAGCTAAACACACTTACTAACAATGTTTTGTTCCCTAAAAAAAGTCAAAAGTAAAGCCACTATAATCATAAGATCTAAGTTATCAACAACGACATAAAATTCAAAGAATTTTCATTTTTTTTAGTTTTTGAAAGTACGTTCAGCTTGAGTAACATTGTTTTTTATTCCTTTTTCTATATATTGATGATTGTAAAAGAAGTTGATATATCCAAAATATGAAACTGAACGTATTACATTTACTAGTATGTTTTCTAATATTAAACTGAACGTGTTACATTTACTAATACTCACTAGAAGTATGACCAAAATCGATGTTTTTCTAGTAATTCTAAATGTCTGAAGTCCTACAATCATCAATTTAACCATTCATCCCAACAACTTTTAATTCAAATACTCAAATTTGCATCCATTCAAATGTTCCATGAACTCATTAAACTTTGTCCTCGCGTTACTCCATCCAAGAATTGGAGAATAATATAATCATTTGTAATAGTTACATCTTTCTTAGAAACAAAACAAGCCTAAAAATAAAAGACCAATCAACATGCATTCATGTGTTCCCAATGGTTTACAATGAACTTAAAGTTTACTTATAAAATAGAACCACAACAAGGTGCTTAGGCCCCTAAATCTAGTCTTTGTAAATTGCAAGACTTGTTATGATGGTGACAGCTAATCCACATGAAAAAATATAAATAAAGCATTCCAAAAATATTTGAAAAATATTAAAAGGAAAGGCTTGCTTTGAATGCAAATATACGAAGATCGCAATTTCCTTATAAGGGGACACACACAAATTGATACAATGACATGAAAAACTAGTTTCAGCTCATTCAAGAAAGAGACCTACAGTGGAATATGTATTTAAAAGGAAAACTTAAACAAATCTATATTCTGCTAGAGGAAAAACAGTTGATATGCATGGCTATAACCATATACATACAGGACGGCCGCACCATATACATATATGACATGGTAAAAGGTGATGCTTCTTCGAAGAGCTCCATCAGTTGCACCACGTACGCATTACAAACGCACACATCATAAAAATATATGTGGACAACAGAGATATCAAGCTAACCTTCATATGCAACAAAAATACTACTTTGAAGAGTTGATGGTGAGGTCCTAAACTCATGCCAAGTAGTTCGATATTATGAAACATTAAAGTTCGTGAATTTGGCAGCAACAAAAAATGCTCCAGCAGCAATATTGTTAGGCTTAAACTGAAGCCAAAATGAAGTCCTGAGCCTGTAGTTTGATTAAGAGGTAAGAACTAATGCATCATAGGTAAAAACAAAAAGTAAAAATAAATCAAGCAAAATATTGACATACATCATCCATGACACCAGAAACAGAGTAAGCAAAATATATGTCATTCTTCTGCAAAATCGATAGTATGAAAAATGCTAACAAATTTACAGTATGTTCACAAAAGCAGATAAGTAATAATATAGTTTTCGGATGTTAAACAGACTCAAATATAAATTCCTTACCATACGTAATAGGCAGACATCCGTTGAATATTATCCAAGATCCCTCTGACGATATGCAAGCATATCGCTAACAAATAGAATACATGTACTTCTATTTATTTTGCAAAAGGATGTTGACCAGGATTGCACTTCATGAACTACAAGCCTGGTTTGAACGAACCAGCAACACCTACTAATAGTAAATGAATAGAAATCAAAGGGGTTAAATAATAATAATAATACAAATAAAAATATGAGCAAATATAAAAAGAAAAGAGCTATGCAGCCAAAATAAGCAAAATTAAATTCAATGCTTTAGAAAATATATAAGAAATATAGCTGTAAAATTAATGCCAATTATAGCAAACATTAAAATTGGCAGAGAGACCAAAAATTAGATAAATTTATTTTAGGGTTTCAAAATAGAATCAGTTGCTTCAAATGGTAGTGTATGAATAAAAAATTGAAATCAATAATTTGATGAATGAAAAATGGGAAATGAATCACTAATTTGATGAATTAGAAATGGAAAATGAATATATGTAAAGAAATAAATTATACTTTGAAAATCTTCATATATGTAAACAAGAAATGGTCACTGGACAAATTGATTAACATGCTATAGTATTTCCAAAATTTGGTAGATTTGTATTTACATCTGCTAGCGAATGTTTTGTGGTCAACACTGCATTGCAAAGATGGATCATATACCTAATCTTAACATGGCTATCATATGAGAATTAAGTGTTTGCGAAAATATTATTTTTACGTGTTATTAATATTGAATTGATATTTAATCGATTTCAAACATTGCAATTCTTCGATAATAAATTAATATTATTGCTTCTATTCAAACAGAATTTTTCATAAGCTACAGGATCAATTTAATTTCATATTAAATTCCAGATTCAATTTAGTTATATTAACTAACTCGTATTCTGTGAATTCAAGTTATTAAACTCTAATTTTAATCACATTATATTTAAATAAATCAAATATTTTATAACTGAAAAACCCGGGTCATTACATTCTTCCCCATTGAAAGGATATCGTCCTGAAATCACAAGTTAAGTCGAATGTCAATAAACCACTAATTTTACTTCAAATTTTTATTTCCTAAAATCTTGTTAAATTTTCTAACACTCGATAATTACGTAAAATTTCGCTAGCACCTCCTTTGTACGGCTCGATACTGAAAATCTCAAATGCCACGCAGGGCCGCACTCAATCCAAAAAGAAAACAAAAGCCAAGCGGCTACCCATATTCGGGGCATAAAATCCATAAATCCCTAATCAGTAGCATAAATGTGTCCCTATTTGCAGGCAAACAAATCTCTACTTATGAAATCAAAAAGCGACTAGCACCATTTGCTTCCATAAACCCGGATATACTTACATAACCCAAAACGGAGTTAAGCAAATATATGAATACATAATAACTCCAACATGTGCATAAACAACATAGAAATCATATGCAATAACCAATATGATGCAACTGGTAATAATGGTGCAAATCCACAAGCAACAATCATATAGCAGTATCATATGACCAACAATCATAACTCATGATTAACCAAGATTCGAACCCCCATCATCGCACAATAATGATAAATAATTCATTAAGCACCACCTTATGCTCAACAGCCTCAGGTTAACACTTAACCAATCATTCATGCTACCTCAAACAATTTAAGGATTCAATTCCCAAATTCTACACCAGTCAACAACATAGCTTGAATTTTTTACAAAGCTCGTATGATATACGTAAGCCATTCGCATGCAATATCAAATTCAATCACTTATTCGGACACACAATTTCACTTCTAGAATAGTATTGTTCACTCGATCACTCTAGTACGGACTTAGAACTGGTTTCTTGATTAGAAACCGACATTCTCCTTACATAGTCGTATACTACAATGGTGTATTCCAAAATCTTATCAAAAATCCCATCCAACTTCGTCGTCGAGAATCGAGTAAAAAATACCAATTTTGATTGGTATTAGCTACCACAAAATCACGTACTCGAATCTAGATCAAATCGTAAGACGAATAAAACAACCTATGTAAATATTACGTATTCATTCCAACTGCTTTATTAATATTCCAATTATTTTATTCATCTTTGTCTTAGTATATAATTCTATACTAATACTCCTTATGGATCATTCAATCAACTTCCCTTCAAGTTATTAAACTAAAGTTCTCATTTTACAATCCCTAACTTTTGAACTATTCCTATAATCAAAACGATTATATTCCTACAGTTCTCGTCGTACTGAAATTCTTATTATGAACTAAATACGTTTTTAATCCATTCAACAATTAACACAAATTTCAACATACTCAGATCTTCGCTAAGAGTATAAACACAACGATGTTCATTTTACTTAACTAAACTGGTTCAACATTTTCAAAACTAGTCTAAACTTAATGATTCTCAAATTCAATATTCTAAATCTTCGATTTCATTCCTACTTTAGTTTTAAATCGTGAACTACCAAACCGCAATTTTCCTGAAAATTTGATTTAGCCATAACTCTAATTTTACAAGATGAAATCTACCAAACATCAAATCAACCGAGATGCAAAATTTCATAACTCTAATATATAAACTATATGCATCCATATATAACTTAATTGAAAACTTTAGAATTGAAATCCCGGGTTTCATACTTCAAATAATTTGGATTCAAAACAGAAATCTATTCAAATCCAAACTATCATCCATTGTAGCAAGTTCTTATTGAGAAACCCGAAAATGAATCTCGAAGATGTTGCAGTCATAGTCAACATTTTTTCCAACGACTTGAGTAAGATCAACGCTTTTCTAATCTTTTAAAATCCCTTAAATCCAATAAACCCTTCCTATATAATGCAAATATTCCTTTTGAGCTTTGAAAATCATTAACAAACTTACCGGAATTCCAAATCATCAATTCTCAATACCAATTCCATACATATCTATAAACATCATTTATAAACTATACTTGCAAATTTCTTGTTCAAATTCAATTTAAACAACTTTCAATCAGATTTAATTCTTACCCAACATCATTACCAATGCCTTTTAGTCAAATCGTGAAACTGAATTCAGGAGGTGTTTGTTTCCAATGTTCCCAAATATTATCAATCAACCCAACCCATGCAAGCAAATGAATAAGATTACTCTTATCCAAACACTGTAGTCAATACCCATAAAATAGTCAGGCACAACTACAAATCAGCCAATAATAGTCAACGCTCCTATGTGAGCATGACCAATCAACCAATGAATGATAATAATTTAATATCATCCTTCCCTAAGAAACAACCCATCCATATAACTGATATAGTTATGAAAATCTTCCTTTATACATACAAAATATATAATTCTTGGTAACTTATTATATTAATCAATTTCGAAAACAACATCGAATCAAATGACGTGTTTGAGTGTTTCAGAATCTTTATCAAAACAATGATTAGTCGATTGATTCAGATCCAGAATTCAGACTTACAAGTCAAACCACCCAATACAAAGTATTTTATATTCACTAACAAGTACGCTCTCATATATATAATATATAAACTCTCATAACACAATATAGGGTATTACTAACCCTATCTCTTGTGAGTTATAACCCCATACAAGCTTAGGTGTTCGCTAAAACTGGGCTTTGATACCAAACGTAATGGGTCGCCCAGTTTCAGGCGATGACTACAAATGATAACCCAATCCCTTGTTTTACGACCAGCCTCTCGAATCGAAATCAACCCGTAAAGGGTCGTGTAGGGGTAAGAGACAAAGCTTCGTCACACATTCACCAGTGCGAGAACCCCATATCACGATAAATTCACAACAAGGCAATGGTTACATTAGTTACATTCGACAACTATTAAGTATACAAACAAAACCGATAAGGCACATTCGCATATTGGATTTTCCATTCGGAGATCTCTGAATATAGATCCGCATTTCATGTACAAGGGTCACAAAGTACCTCCGAGCGTCGTATATCTCCAAATAAAATATATCATAAGGTAAATACAACTGGCCCATGCACGAAAACACCGAAGTGCACCACGTGGAACCAAATATACCCAACTCCCACGCGCAACTTCAAAGAGCTTCCGCAACGATTTGATAATATGCATACACTAGATATGGAGTCAATATATCATGTTGTTTGTTAGCAACACCCCAGATTGTGCTCCTACTCTGTTTTTTGTCATTTCCGATGTTGAGGTTTCGTTCGGCATCTTTCACATGAGTCTCACTCGAACAGAACAAGAATTCCCATATGGAATCCCATAACTCAATAGATTTTGGAATCACACATAGATCCCTTCATAGATCTCGGAATCACACATGGATTCTAATATATCCAAAGATCTTGGAATCACATATAGATTCTTTCATAGATCTTAGAATCACTATATGTGTTCGAGCATCTCAACAGATCACAAATCGCCATATGGTCTTTACTTCAAAACTGTTTCCAAAACATAGAACCCGTATACTAGTTTTGAAGTGGTTTTTGATTAGTAGAACAATTACCAATCCCAGTCTCCTCAAAACCAGTCGCAAGATTTAAATTCAACCTCTATAGTCGATTAACCGACTACAATTCACATAATGAACGATTTATATGGAAAACAGCCTCGCTTAATTTCCATAGCTATCGAATAAACATCTAAGGCCTTATCAAGATCACGAAGCAGGATAAACAGTCAAAGCACGATTAACTCATATAAACGACTTCTAATCCCATTCCCATTTAATTAATCTTTCATTAATTAAAACTTCTATTATTAGTAAAACTCCTTTTTAACTAATAAAACTCATTTTTCAAATACTACTTCGCTTATTAATCAATAACTCATACTCGATTAATATTTCTTTATTAGTAAAACTTCTTTTAACTAATAAAACTTCATTTGTCAATTAAAACTTATCTTATTAATCAATAACTCATACTTGGTTAATATTTCATTATTAGTAAAACTTCTTTTAACTAATAAAACTTCATTTGTCAATTAAGACTTTGCTTATTGATCAATAACTCATACTCGATTAATATTCCTTTATATACTAGCGTATATATTCTACTTATACATATAAAAGAAATATGTATATATTCTATGAATTCCTTATTCCTTTATAGCCTTACTACTTAAAAAGTATTAATATACTTACCCCTCCGGTATAAATATAAACACAATTCATTTTCAAGATTTCTTTTCTAACTTCAATACATCAAATTTATTCGTACACTTATCCCTCCAGTATAAGTATAACTATAATTCATTTCTAAGATTTCTTAAAATACAATCAAAGAGGTTAAAACCTTTGTTTAATAAACAACCTCTCCTCTTTTATAAGTTAAACATCTTATTCCATATCTTTATTCTGAAAGATTTCCTATACTTGTTTCTATCAATAAATTTGTTGTTAAAGATCTAAGTATATCCAAACTCATTAAACTGTATATTTCAATTTAGCTACATTACAGGGGTTTAAAAATAAGTTTTGCTATTACAACAAACCCAAAACTATTCCTTTAATATAATTATCTTTAAATGTTTGTTTAAAGATTCGATTATATTAACTTCACAAATATAATTCGAGTGGGTTCAAGACGAATGTAAATAACACACGGTCACGACAAACCCTAGACCATTTCTATATTTATTTACGTCTTCAAAATATTACTTTAAAAATGTAAATATCGATAAATATTCAATACGGTGAAATACTGTGATTTCTAAATCATTGATTATAACTGGTGTGTTATATTCCAATCATCACTTCTAAATCCTATAAAACAGGCGTATTACATTTCCAAATATATATATATAAATAAAGTATACTTGAAATTTGATTTTAAATAAAAGGATAAAATAATTAAATTAAAACACGTTTAAAGATAAAAGAGTTAAAAAGGTATATATAATAAAATAACTAAAATTGATTTTAAAATAAAAGAAATTATAAGACTTTTTTTTTCTAGAACCATTTCTATCAGTTTCTCAGTTTCCATACTAATTCGCATTATTTCCCAGTTCAGTCCAGTTATGTCAAACACAAAAATTTGTGTGAAATAGACAGACTCGGTATATTATATAAAATAATATATTCCCTTCATGATAATTTCACATATAACAATGTTGTATAATCAGTGGGGTCCACAGTCAGGTTTTACACACAATCAATTCATAATACAGCATATGAATATAAATACTGTAATAATCATATTGAGGAATCCTGTTGGATTCCTCCAACCTGTCCTTCTGCATCACAGTTCATATATCAGCACATACGTATGTAATATAGTTCAATATTATTATATGGTATAACAGTATTGCGATAGGCATGAGTTAAACTCACCATCCGTTCAAATTGTTGATTATATGCTACCTTATCTAATTTCAAACAGGTGTTTGAAATTAGATGAAATTCCCAACTCCTCAGAATGCAACCAATCCAAGGCCAATGCGAAGTACTCGGCGATATGAACCCAATGCAAGTGACGGTTCGCTAATTGGACTTCGAATGAACAAGATACAATTTCATTAATTTAGAACATGATTTAAAACTAAATTGACTTAATTAATTCAAACAATTCCTCACCCATACTCAACGCACGTGACCCCCCTACCCCTGCATCATTCCTCCTCATTTCAGAAAATGGAAACCACCTGCTACAAAACCCAATACCGCATGTTGACCTCCATCTTGACCACCAGCACTTACCGCGTCGGCCACCTGTCGACGTTCATCTCCACCATTCAACTCAGCACCTTATCCTCCTGCCAATCGACTTTATCACCTCAAACTCAGTCCTATTCTCCAAACCTTGACCATGCTTTGGCCTACCTCCTGGTCCATTTCAGTGGTCGAACGCCTCCACTACCACCGCTAAATGAACCTGCGATTCACCCTCTACCTGCGGACCACCACAACCCTCGACTCGATGCTCCACTATGAATCCCGACCTCCAGCTCCCAACGTTTCCCCTATAGTTCATTGAACCCATCTGACATCGCACCTTCCCATTCAACACCGAACCCCTCCTAATCCTCCTTTTCTGATGTGCCTCCCCACCAGGTACTAACCCACAACCACATTTGAACCTAACTCCTTGCCAATCTCAAGAAAATGCGAGACCTAGTTCGGATGTTATAGGCTCGAATGAACCACACCACCATCGCATCAAAAACTGAGAACGCCCGTGTAAGCTAAGGACTATACAATCACTACGGATCAGTAGTTATTCAATTTCATGAAGTAAATTGATCAATTTAATTGTTTGAAGCATTTAAAGAACTGGCGGCTTGTTTTTCTTCTTGTTTGCTGAAGTAGTAGTTTAGGTCTTACGGAATAAGTTGAAGTGTACATATAGAGAGAGCAAATTAGATATTTGTTGAGATACTTTATATATAATATTCCATTATATTCTGTAATGCATTTAAGCTCGTACGACTTCATAACAAACCCAGTCTCCCCGGAATTCGACATTCTGATATATTACATTATTCCGAATACGATAAAATTGGTTTCGTCAAATTCAGAAACTGTTTGCGAAAATATTATTTTTACGTGTAATAAAAATTGATTTAATATTTAATCGATTTCAAAAATTGCAACTCTTCGATAATAAATTAATATTATCGCTTCTATTCAAATGGAATTCTTCATAAGCTACGTGATCAATTAAATTTCATATTAAATTCCAGATTCAATTCAGTTATATTAATTAACTCGTATTCTCTGAATTCAAGTTATTAAACTCTAGTTTTAATCACATTCATATTTAGATAAATTAAATTTCCTATAACTAAAAAACCCAGGTCATTAAAGTTATAATTATTTACTTATTATAAATTAATGGTTTATAAATGTATATAATACTTGTAAAGTTAACAAATTCTTACTAGAGGTCCAAATCCGGCGATTTCAGTCGCGTTGTGATCGTGGGGACGAGAGCTTCACAACAAGACTAACTGGATCAAATTTGGAGCTTGTTAGAATTTAGGGCAGATTAAAATCTAAACTGTCCAATAAAGAATGGCGAAGTGGAAATCGACGGTGAGAACACCTTCTCACTCAATTTAATATACAATTAAATATATCTTAGGTTGTAGATAGGGCTTAGTAGTTCCTGACACTACTTTTTGTACAAACCATGGATGATATATGTGATTTGATTATATTATGGAAAAAATTGATTGTATTGTGATTGTGATATAGAGAATGGAGTAAAAAAAAATATATGCGTTGTATAAATTATTTATATATGCATTATATAAATTATTTATATACGCTATATAAAATTCTCCTAAAATAAAATAAATATTCATTTACAAATCAGACGGTTTGTTTATGTACACCTATTTAATTGATATTGATTGGGATGATTATTTTTACACATCGCCCAAATGCACAAATAATGAACATATTTGTTGTTTGAAACCCCACATGGGTATTGGGATGATATTTCACTTACACTAATCCCAATATTTAGTTGTATGTCAATCAATGGGTTGACAGACTATATAATTGTTATTTATTTATTTTAATTCTTATACAGTTGTAAATTGCACTCTTGATAATGTGTGAATGTTTAATGATTATTTATCATTATTGTGAATACATGCGATGTTTGGAAATCCATATAAATATAATTATATGGTAAGTGATTGAGTCTGATTCCAGTTTAGAATTAATGTAAAGTTAATAATATTCTGTAAAGTTTTAAAATAATATTCAGTGAAGAATCAGAATATGATTTTGATGTCCAATTTTGGATGGACACGAAAATATTGGAATTTGTGAAGCCGTGTTGATTATTTATGCGCCACTTTAACGCGAATGATTTTTATATCGATTTTATTCATTTTTATAATGAATATCGTAAAGGGAATGATTCAAATTCTGACAATTTGAAAATATTATCATCTTAACACTATAATGATAAGGAATTTTCAATTTTGATTTAAGATTGAAATGGAATGGTAATTATTTTAACACAAATTTATAAAATACATTTTGAATGGAAGATGATGAAATATTATATATATATATATGTATATATATTATAATGGCCTGAATAGAATGTGCCGCGCACCGACCGTTCGTGAATTTCGACCATTGGCTTCGAATTGACATTACTGGAGATCCGACCATCGGATTCTCCTAACACTAGAACCATTGGGTCGTATCAAAAAGAGCTTTCCAATGAATTTAATAGATTTAAAATCTAATGGTTGGATTTGGAATTATATCCAAATCAAATTTGGTAAAGGTCACTTTGGATGTAGTTCGGTGGCCGTTATTGGAAACCGACTGTACAGGCCTTGATAAAATTATTAAAAATATTAATAATTTGTGTAAAATCATAATAAACTATTTGGAAAGATTTTGGATGAAAAATTCCATAGTTGTAAAGATAAAAATATATTTTTATCAAAATGAACTAGTTATTAATTAGAAAGAGAATCCAACGTTCTTAAATAAATAAATTGGATTTGAGAATGATTTTAATCTAACCAGAATTTTCCAATGTATAAATTGGAATGGACTTGAATAGAAATCATCTTCAGGATATTTTGATATTGGATTCCGTGACTATACGGATATTGTGGAGGAATTTGGAAGATAGATATATATCGTTATTCCCCATACGATATGTGTTGTTTTAAGAATTTGATATTGAATATAAGCCAATATAATTTCTATTCAGAGCCTTGTATTTAATATCAAATTAGATATTGGGTTTATCGTGAATGGTGTCTTAAATAACAATATTCTTAAACCTTGTGTGAAAAGAATAAATCTTTTAATTAAGATTATTAGAGTTTCCAGTTATATTTAATAATTGGAATAAAATGGAATATGAATTGGGTTTATTGTGAACTGTGTTTTTAACAACATTCGTTCTTTAACTCGATTAACCATGAAATGTGATTTGGAATATATATAAATCATTTATTAAGATCTAATGGAAATTTTCTAAAATTTTCCAATTTAATATATTAAATTGGAATTGAATGGAAATCGATCTAGTTATAACCGAAGTGGGCTTCTATGGAGGAAGATTGTTACTACATATGGAATTTAAAAAGTTTTGTCGTTATTCCATTTATATTATTGGTTGGATAAGGAAAATGATATCGATTATATATTGATCTATTTTCCGTGAAGATTCCATGGTTAATGGAATGTGATTTTGGGTTTACCGTGAACTATGTTTTAAAAGACATTGGTTCTTTAACCCAGTAAAAGACAGAATTATATGTCTAACATTGTATTTCAAATTGTATTGTTGATCTCTATTAAATATATATTTGTTTGGTGCCGGAGAATTTATTCTATTGCTTAACACCCTTCTCTGAGACGTATGAGCTTAGAGGTTATATATCGGCAAAAATCAATGGTATAGTATGGATTATCGATGTGGCACGTTGGAATTCCCAAAGTTAAATAATAATGAAATAATGATTTAGGATATTAAAACCAAGATGGAGTTTTAATGCATCATTAATTAGATTGAAATGAGAATGCGATATTTTAAATTATCAGATTTGGGAAATGATCGAGAATGGTGTACCACCAGTTTTACTCCAGGCGATAGTCAAATCTTTAATTATATTTGAACGTGAAATGGTAATTAATTTTCACTAATAACACCGTGGTGTTAGATATGGAGTATTACCAGTTTGGCTCCATGGGATGAATAGGTTGGGATAGGGAAATAAAATAATGTATTACCTTGGAAAGGTTCGCTAATCCCGACTAGTTTGGAAAATATTAATTTGGTTTAGAATTGTGAAAAGATAAAAGAATCTTTTGGAAATTGATATCCAAAGGAAGAATAAAGAATAAATCTAAAAGAATTTATCTTTGATAAAATTAATGGGAACCTTTCCCTAAAGATGTGAATATTGGAATAAAAGAATATTTTGGATTGGAATGAGGCGTATGTTGTGTTTTTATAGCACTTGACTATCAAATACACGAGTTATTCGGAAAGACCGGGTTTATACCCATTCTGAATAATTGATTCTACGATAAGTCGATGATGAAGACGGTGGTTGAAGAACGGAGATCTTCACATCGTTTGGATGATTACTGATGTCTTGATTGGGCTGTACACCCGAGACGAGGTAATAAGTCGTGATCGTCTAGACGTACTTGAAGATCGACCGGATATGCGAGGACCTCTCTTCTTTATTGGACATATGGGACAAGGAATAAGGTGCCTCCATTTTCGTTTGGACCCAAAACGAACTTGTAAATGGATGTGTGTCTGACATTGGATTTCGTTATGTATCGATTGATCTTTATTAAATAAATATATCTGTTTGGCGGTGGAGAATTTATTCCCTTGCTTAATGCCCTTCTCTAAGACATAAGAGCTTAGACGTTATATATTGATAGACATCAGTCGTATAGCATGAATTGTCAATGTGGCAAGCTGAGATGCATGGATCAAGGCTTTTGTTGAAAAGCAGAGTCTTGTTGTAGATAACCAAAGCACAACTTTAATTAGCATAGCTTTGTGTAGCATTAATTCGCGAGCTTCACACTAGGTATGAACCAAAAAGGGGATTGTGACTGCATGGAAATGGAAATATGTTAGTTCTAGATATGAGTAATGTCATGGTATGGAGCCCAGACTATTTACTTATGTGGATGTTGCATATTATTTGATGGATAGCGAGGTACCTAGGGTACGATTGGGTCACTACCGGGCTCGGATATTGAGTCACTACGAGGCTCAGAGATGGTCGACGTTACTGACCTGTTTAGAGGTTCAATAGAACCGGCTAACATATAGTTTATGGTATAACTAATCATCGATGGACGATCGGCCATAAAGATCCAAGGGGTTCATTGCGGCGGATCCTGAGGCATTTGCTAAAACGTCTCGAAATCGGTGAGGACGATCCCTCGCCTCGGTTCATAAATGGAAACCCAATTTCCAATACGTGATTTTTCGGTTTTAGTTGTGTGTATATATATATATATGGCGACGTAATATAATGGTACCTACGCCGCCTATGATTGATACATTTATATTGAAGTTGATTTCTTCACTTATACTAATAATAAAAGATGAAATTTCACATATCAAGCATATTTGGATATTATAAGGGAAAAATGTATCCTCCGGCTTGCCTTGGATTGTGTGATGGGATCTGAGTCTTATAGTAGCTTCATTTTTCTCTTTAGCATTGTACTATTTGTTTTATGCACTGGTATTCTTAGGAGAAAAATCGTTTCATGTTATACGGCGTGGTCCTTTGAATTACCCAACTTTAAAAATCAAGTTTAATAACTGTTTTAGTTCTCACACCAGTCCCATGACTGACTCGGAGTTTATTGTTTCTACCTAAACTCTGGGTGCCCTTATTTCTCACACGGGCATCTAGTAGTTTTGGTGTTTGTAGATATTTCATTTCAGGATCTTGGATTACAGCTGAAGCTATATTCGGAAAGCTTTGTATCCGCATATTTCTTTCAGTTGTGTTATGTATTATTTTTCCGCTGCTATGTAATTTAAATCTCTGGTATTTTTCTGATGTATATTATTTATTCATACTCTGTTATATTCTTGTACTCTGATGAAATTGTTGTAATAGCAATGAAATGTTCTTCTGTTTGTGTTCTGATGTAGCTTGTTCCCAACTCAATTTGGGCTCCTCCATCTCTTCGGGGGTCGGGGAAGTTTGGATTGTTATAGTTTCGATGTCGATATCAGTGGAAGGGGAGCACTATGGTAGTAGAGTGGTCCAAGGACAAATCGAGAGGGGACTTTGCTATCTAGGTACAAAAGGGGAAAAACTCCATAAATGACATTGAATTTAAGGTCTCGAGGTTTGGAGATTATGCGAAAGAAGCGTATGAAAAAAGAAGAAGTAGAAAATGTGATCGTTAATAAAATCGAGAGGGGACTTTGCTATCTAGGTACAAAAGGGGAAAAACTCCATAAATGACACTGAATTTAAGAACTCGAGGTTTGGAGATTGTGCGAAAGAAGCGTATGATAAAAGAAGAAGTAGAAAATGTGATCATTAATTCTACAAAGTTCTATAAGTCTTATCCGCTTTGAAGACAAAACTTATATATACATATATACATATATATATATATATATATATATATAGTAGAGTACAGTATAGATACATGAATATAATAACAAAATTGAATATTTTGTCTATTACAAAATATGATGCACACCAACTTTACTCATATGAAGGAAGTCAATACTATCCTCTCCGAGAAGCAAACAATAAAAAAGGAACTCTTTTTCTTTCATTTTTAAGAAAATTAGTAATTTACTCTGTGTGTGTATATATATATATATATGTATGTATGTATGTATGTAGAGAGAGTGTGTGTTTTACAACATTAGTCATACAAATTCAAAACAAGGGATACAATACTCGACCTGAAAAATCACTCGTACTGAAATAAAATGTACTTACTAAAGATATAAAACCCAAAGGTTTAATAATCTGGCAACTAGATTCCGGCTTATAGAAGGCTATAGCTAGAAAACCCAAATATCAGCAAACATTCATTTCTCTATAAATTAAGACCTTGAAGAAGAACCCTAATCAGAAAAAGAAGAAAACTTCAATTTCTTAATTTTCTTCCCCTTCTTCATTTTCTTATCCTTTATCTGAGTTACTCGTGAATTCCACGCAGGATTTTCAAATATAATAAAGTCTGTAACTACTTGAAACTCCAAGCAAGCCTCATCAGTTCTGGTTCTTCATATAGCTTCTGGTTTTGTAGCTATCAAATCTACAACTCTATCATTTAGCTTGTTACCAGTAGGTATTTCTATATCATCTGCTATGTCCTTTGAGCACACATCATCGGGCTCATGAGAAGGCATTTGAAACTCTTTCTACATTGGAAACTATTTTTGCAACTCACTACAATCAACATGATGCAAACCTCTCCAGTAGCACAATTTGGATTATCGCCAAGAATTTCAGAAGAATGCAAGCTTGGGTTAATGTCCATAGATTTAATATTACAACTATGCGGGAAGCTTTCCTTAGGTACCCAAATTATGGTAAAAAACCAACATTTGCTAAATACCTGCAACTATGAGAATTCGAAAAAATAGGAGGAAACTACTCATATTCCACATCCTGCATAATCAAATTAACATCTTCTGATAAAATCGGGATCTGTGTAGGATAGGAAAACAGACTTGAAACTTCCACTAAGACTCGTGCGAATGTAGTTTTCTTAATTTCTTATGTAAACTTATCCAGTTTTAAAGGATTGTCAATATATAACAGATAAATTCTACTTATCCACTCCTCAGTCAAGTATTCAAGGTGAAAAGCAGGTAATCAGATCCATGTAAGAATATTATGCAGTAGGTCTTTATTAATTTTTATTCCTACTAACCAACACTTCATTATCATTAACTTCTTATTATAAAAGTAAGGACCACTTTCTAAATCCTACCAGTCTTCCTTTATATCGAATTTAATGATACAGAAGTTATCCTCTTTCGAATAAATAGTAAAATCTCCAACTGGTTCCCATGCTTTATGAGTGATCCTTAAAATATGGGTAATAAGGTCTAGCACCAACAACATAAATCACAATTGCATTATCTCACTGTTGTCTAGCCTTACAAACTATACCATTAGACATTTTGGCACAATTCATATTATTGAACTAATTAGGATGATAAAATTTAAGCGGTGTATAAACTGGAATTTGATTACCTAAGACAACGTCTTTCGTAGCTCTGCTATCTTCCGGAATATGTTTGGTATTGGGTGTAGAAATCCCCAAATCTGAATTATTAGGTCTAGGAAGAGAAATTAGAGGACCATGAGATGTATAACCCAATGGGGAAGAGGCCCTTAATGCCTTTATGACAATCGGCTTATTTGCAACATCTAGAGGAGGAAAGTTCTCTCGATTGAACTATGCTTGACCAGAAGAGGCAGTAGTACACAGATGTTGAAGGGGATTAGCACCATTATGCACAGCTTTAGGGCATCTAATCAATGATGGCTTCCGAGATCATCTAGACATCACTGATTGGACTCCTTCGCGATCAGCATGTAATTAAGAAATCGAAGGAGTTGGGTCAGATGGCTTTAGAGATGCGGGACTTAGCAGCGCTGGAATTGGAGAGGAAGATTCGGAGGTTGGAATGTCAATAGAGGCCAAATAAATTTTTTGTTGGTTGGCATGAAAGTCGGCAGGTTAATCCTTTAATGGAACTCATTTATTGTAATATAATGTGGATTTATAAATATATTTAAAAAAATAGCCTATTATAAAAATCTAATGCATACCAACTTTACTCACAGGCAGAGAGAAAATACAACCATTCTTGAGAAGCAAACAATAAAAAATGGATTTACTATTTAATCAGTTTTTACGAACTTATTACGCAAATTGCTTAGTTTTAAAACTAAATACAAATATTACTCAGTTTTTCCTAACTCAGCATTAAGCTGGTAAAATTGCACTATCGTCGTTTGAAATGGCGAAAGTGTATTCTATTTACAAATATTCAAGTTGGCTCCATTTGGAATTACATCTATGTATTTTATTACAAAAAATATTTACCTTGGCTCCATTTCACTAAAAAATTAATGTTCATACATTGGTGTCATTTCAAATACAAGAATGCATTCGTCAATATTTTCTTTTTTACCTAGCGTCATTTCAAATGGTGTAGCATAAATTAAAAAAATACACTAACACCAATTTATTATGTCTAGTCCAATGCTTAAATGACCAAAACAAGATTATATTTGTAACTAGTTTTGAAACATAACTATTTTGGCAATAAATATGTAAAAATAAGAGGAAGAAATTGGGAGACAATCATTTGATCAAAATAAAAAATTAACATGTTGTTATAAAATAAAACAGAATAGATAATAAACAGAAGCTATTAGGGAGAACAAAAGAGATAGGGGAGAGACCATTTATTTCTATTGATTCAAGTGTACACAATATCTATTACATTAGCTTCTTTATATGTAGGCTTTGGAGCTGATGTTAAACTTATTCCCATGATATGGGAATAAATAGAATATTAGAAAAGCATATTCACTCTTATATATTACAACACTCCCTCTTGAATATGTGTCTTCAAAATCTTGAATGCTCTGCTAACTTGAAGCGGTCCCTTTTGAAACTTATACGATGATTGCTCCCCCTTATTATTATCTTGCTTGCATATATTCATTTTGTCGATACAGTTATTTGCTATTTCCTTCGAAACTCTGTCAGGAAAATCCAATGGGAAAAACCTTGAATGAGAAAAAGAGTACAACATGTGACATTATGGACATCATATTAAAATGATATTTCTTATAAGAGTTTGATGCTGCGGGATCAAACCAATGCCTCATTAAAAACCTTTTTAAGAAAAACCCTATGGAAAAATTATAAACAAGGAAAAGAGTGCAATTTTATTTCATCTTTATCTGACAAGTTTAACAATGTTACAGTAAGTGTTGATACTTCAGATCAAGATAATGCCTTATTAAAAACCTTACTAACAAAAAACCAATGGAAAAAATATTATGAAGAAAAAGAGTACATTATAGCATAATTTTATTTGCTCCCCCTTATTTGTAACGCATTATTCAGTTAGTCCATTGATGTAGTCGACGCATGCCAATTTTGTATACCATCTTCTGGAATGTTGATTTGGAAATTACCATTGAGAACAGGTCTACCCACTTTTCATAAAACTGAATTTGTTTCTCCTCTTTCTTATTATTCTATCATGTTTCATGTGTGAAGAGAAATTTAGTAGAAATATTCTCTATCCTATCACCCTTGATATAATTCACTTGAGTCTGAATCATGCAAGCTACCTTGTCTTCATAAATAATAGTTTACTGCATCAAAAGATGTTTGATACTTCTGGATTGAAATATTGCCACGTCAAAACCTTACTAAGAAAACCCAGTGGGAAAAATCTTATTGTAGGAAAAAGAGTACAATATAAAATGTCATATTTACTACGTCAAAAGGAGTATGATACTTCTGGATCATGACAATGCCTCATTAAAACCTTACTAAGAAAACCCTGTGGGAAAAACATAGTTAACGAAAAAGAGTGCATAATAAAATACTTATGGATGCTTCCCCTGAATTCATATGCTTTCGTCTGTTGATGGAAAAAAATGTCGTAAACACCAAAGATTCTATATATATGGTCGCATATACAAGAACTTATAGCGGTAAATAACACAAGAGATTTATGGTGGTTCGGCCTCAGCGAGGGCCTACGTCCACTTTGAAGAGTCGTTAAAATTTTATTGATCACTTAAAAGATTGCAAGGTGGAGACTATCTCATTACATCCATTCGCTATGCTACATGAGGTTACAATAGTCATATTTGCAAGAATTAGGAAAATGGATGATTTTGCCTTTCTTCTTCCTCAAAGAAGAGATGCCATTAACGGATCTCTATTGAGGTCTCAAGGTTCAAGAATCCAACCCTTTTGAAGTGTGAGGCCATGGGGTATTTATAGGGAGTGGTTAGGTAGAGGTTAGGTAGGAGTAGGTGGAGATGGGGACCAACTATAGAAATTTCGCACCTGCAGCCTTCGCCTACCAAAAATTCGCACCCGGGTCAGGGTGCAAAATTTCGCACCTGTAGGGTGCGAAATTTCGCACGTGCAGGGTGCGAAATTTCGCACCTGCCTGGCGGGAAATTTCGCATCTGCCGGGGGCGAAATTTCACACATGCCTGGCGCGAAATTTTGCACCTTCCTGGCATGAAATTTTGTTCCCTGCGGGGCGCGAAGTTCTCCTTGCAAGGGCCATTGGTCGGGGCTTGATGGCTCCATAGGATTTTGGTGCCTCAATGCTGTAGTGTGCCAGTGGAGGGGCGAGGTCCCTATCGGCGCGATCCCTCTTAAGCTCACCTCCTTTGTCCATCGAGCGTCGCCCTTGGCCCTAACTTCGTTGCCTAGTACGAAATTTCGCACCTTGCTGGGTGCCAAGTTCGCCTTGCAAGGGCCGTTGTTCGGGGCTTGATGGCTCCTTCAAATTTTGGAGCCTTGATGTGGTAGCGTGCCAATGGAGGTGCGAGGTCCCTATCGGCGCGATCCCTCTTTAGCTCGCCTCCTTTGTTCCCCGAGCGTCTCCCTTGGCCCTAACTTCGTGTGATGGGTTGAGTCGAGCATGTCTTGAGTACTTTTGGGAACCAGACCAAAAGGTCGGTTAACATTTGCCCCCCAGATTACGTCTTGTCTTGACATGATGTGCTTTGGATTAATTTGAGGTAATGATTGAGATGCCGGTTTATCCAGTAAGTTAAAGGAAGACGCATGTTAGTTAGCAGGCTCGTTTTCTGTGGAATCGCGAGCGAGCCGTTGTCGGTTTAATGTCGTGCTCAAATTGCTGAGCATTCACACTGTGTCGTCACCATGTGTTCACGGTGATCGACATACGCAGGGAATGCGTGTAGGTGAGCACGTGGCGCGATGCTCCGAACGAGGGGATCCAATTTTTTTTTATTACGAAGTTTCGAAACACGGGGGTCGGATGTTTCTAACCATAGGGTTTCGAAACCTTGAGCGGTAGGGGTTCAAAATTTCGAACCGCACGGGTTCGAAATTTCGAACCATAAAAGTTTGAAATTTCGAACCGCTGGGGTTCGAAATTTCGTGCCCTTGAGGTCCGGTGCTTCAAACTCGTGGTTCGAAGTTTCGAACCCCGAAGATCGAAGTTTCGAACCGTAATGATTCGAAGTTTTGAACCTTATAGGTTTGGAATTTCGAACTCGTAGGTTCAAAATTTCGAACCTGGGGTTCAAAAACTGATGGAATGCGAAGGGACTTTTTTCCTTTTTATTATAAATAGGCCCCTCCCCTTCATTTCCTTCCTTCAATTATTTTACTTTCTGGCTGCCATTGTTCTGAAAGCTTCGTAGCCTGACCTTTTCAACTGAACTTTAGGTAATGGATGAGGTTGAAGGAGGAAAGGAGGAAGGGAGTCGAAGTACGACGATCGAAGTAGGCTTGAGATTTCAAACCTGAAGGAAGAGGTTCGAATATTCGAACCTGATGGTGGCTCGAATTTCTGAACTCCTGCAGGGTTCAAATTTCCGAGCCGTTGGTATCGAATTTTCAAACTCGGGGCCTTGAATCTTCTATATCGTTGGGGATTAAAGTTTCGAACCCTAGGCCTCGAGCTTTCGACCCCTATGGGGTTCGAATTTTTGAGCCTCTGGGATTCGAATTTTCGACCCGGCTGGGTTTGAATTTTCGAACCCAGCGGGGTTCGAATTTTCGAGCCACCGTGGTTCGAATTTTCAAACCATGAGGGTTTAGAATTTTTGAGCCACCGGAGTTCGAATTTTCGAACCCTGAGGGGTTCGAATTTTTGAGCCACTATGGCTCAAAGTTTCGGACCTTAGGGGTTAGAATTTTTCATCCCTAGTTGGCTTGGATTTTCGACCCCTAAGATGGCCTCGATCCCATCCTCTTAGCCAGGTGTTGACTTTCTTGTATCGAACTTCGATTTCCTGACTATCCGCCCTCAGATTTACATACTGCCTGTTTGACTGTATGGCCATACCAAGGCATGTACAGATAGTTGTACAAACATCGATTCGAATCTTTCACAAAGGATGGAGCATATATCTGGACTGTAACTGAACTATTGGACTATTTAAATTTTCTATGTACATTTTGATTTTTGCATGGCCCCACACACACTTGTTAATTTTCACCAACAAAAGGGGTACAGGTTATTTCACTATAATGTCTAATACTGGTGTATTAAAGTATAGCGAGCAATGCAAACAAGATCGAGGACTGGAAAACTCTTGGAAGCCGAGGCTTCCCCGCTATCGCCACACACATCTGACTCTACGAATGATGGCTGCTCGGATGGCAGCGAGCTTGAGACTACCGAAGAATCTGTTCCTTCCCAGTCGGGCAGTTCGGCCGAAGTGTCCGAACATGGGGAACAGACTGAGAGATTATATTCTACTATCATACATGCAGAGATGGAAAATGTAGATATCAGAGATGGTGGTGCGCCGGCCGCGCTGGTAACCCCGGACATGCTTCCTGACGCGGTTATCTTGGACAATCCTCTAGACTCGGTGTCGTCGTGCTTGGATGCCATGACAGTTAGGAAGGTGGCATTGCGGTTTAACATCCCGGTGGGAGATATTCATGCCCCAGGAGAGGGCGGAAGTGCCCATGCACCGCCGGAGGGTCTTACAGCTTGGAACAGACAAGCTTGCTTTGCGGGGTGTGTGCCCCTAGCCAATGAATTCATTCGGGAAATGCTATCCTACTTTCGTCTTGCACCTTCACAACTGCACCTAAATGCTTACTAATCGCTCCTGGGTACTTATGTTCTTTATCGAGAATTTCTGCACTTGGAGCCTACCGGAGTGGATATTTGTTATTTCTTTCATTTTTGGTGATCGGCGGGTGGATCGTCCTCCCAATGGTTCCTGGAAGCGTCCCCCGCCACTAAATTCTTTATTGGGAAGTGGCCCTGGCCATCTGTGATTAAACATGATTGGTTCTTCGTGCGCTACCCTCTCGGATTTGCGATGAGGTGGATAGAAGGAAGTGAGTATCTTCGGACTTTGTTTTCTCCAATAAAGTTGTCGGTTCCGTGTCTCATTGTTTTTTGTTCATGGTAGGGAATCCCGAGGCAACCACTGGTGATGAGTACCAGCAACGCCTCAATGCTCTACGAGCCATCCTTGAAGACTCTGGACCAACACTGTGGTTAGCCAAGACCGCCTTCGCTGCGTTAGGTTATTTCTAGCTGATCGGGCCATAATCAGGCCTGCCGTCGCGGGCAGTATATTGAAAAAGAATGTGACGGAGGGTCTTGTGGCTTTTGGATTGAAGAGAAAGATACCCTTTGATGCGCCCAAACCAGAAAAGGCCATTAGATTCCAAGGAGATGCTGGTGGTGACAAGGCTTGTGGTGTGGAGATAGTTGCTCGGGTTGAGGGGCCTTTTGACGCTTCTGTCCCGCCCCCGATGGGAGGGGCGGGGGAAGAAGCATTGGCCAGTCCCCATTCCCCTATAACTTCTCTTTAAGCTACCGCCTCCCTTGAGAGAGTTGATCAGTTTGCTGGTCTGAGTAAAGTTCAAATGGGGTTGTCTCTGTGGCCGAGCACAGTTAGTATGGAGGATCTAGCTCGCGCCGCGGAGGGGTTAATTCCTTTGAGCAGGGAACAATCTAGTCTTTTGAGAGAACACTTGGGGCATACACTTATGCACACTACATTGCATAGAAGCGTGTCCGAGTGTGCTACTTGACTGATTTTGTTTTATCTTTTTGACAAGTTGCATGGCTGGAGGACGTGGAGGACGAGGTCATGGAGACCGCCACTGTCCCGAGAGCACTTTCATTAGCTCCTTCAGGAGAGGGGCCAGCTTATATGGCGATGTTCTACCCTCACAGGATCGTGGCAGCGAGATTCGCCACCAGGGTAGATCTCACTCTTCTTCGACTCCCCCCTCCTCCTCCAATTCGAGTATCCAGGGGAGATTCACGGCTCGACATAGGAGGGTCGAGTCATATGTCATCAACAACCCCGTCCTGCACCGCCCCGTTGGCTCATGTTCATACTACAAAGGGAAAAAGGCAACCGCTTGTCCAGCCGATGTCGGGTAGAGCAATTATGATAGAAACGCTAGACTTGACGTAGTCCCAAGTTCAAGAGCTTTTCCTAGAGGAGAAGAAAGCGTTTTTGAAGCATCATTTCCCTCGACTTTACTTTGACGAGCTTCTTTCTCTCCCTGATCTTCGTCCAACTCCTAATAGGGAATCTGGAGAGATATGGATGCACGTGAAGTTCGCGTATCACTACATCAATGAGCTTGTCAAGTACTCCCATCATCTATTGGATCTGATTAAGGAGAAGTACATGAACCTCATGAATCAACAACGAACCATTGATGCTGAGAAGACTACCGTTGATAATTTGAATACAGAAATTTGTAGATCTTCCTCCTTCTCCCCCCTTTCTGTTTATTAGGAGTTATTTTCCCTTGTATCTTCGGACACTGACTTACGGAACTTGTGGTTTTCACCTGAGCTGAAGCAGGGGTACGAGACACTCAAAAAGGATGTCGATCATTCCCTCTCTCTTTTCACAGAGACTATAGTCGAATTAACCATCCAGAACACAACTTTAAAGAAGGAGACGGCTGAGGTGGACCAATTTTGCATCGACCTGGAGAGAGAAAATGCTAAAGTTTTCCAGCTTTAGGAGGATAATAAAACTTTACAAATGAAGAATGACCACCTAAAGACGGAGCTTGAGGCAGAAAAGAAGGCGAAGGACGATGTAGAAAGCCAGTAATCGGGATGTGTTAGGCACCATAGAGGGATTGAAAATCGAACACCTGAGAAGTGGAGCAATTAAGGGGCGAGCTAGGGGACGTAGAGTTCCAAGCACAATTGTCCGTGCAGGAAGATATTAAGGACATGCTTGCTAAGGTTCTAAAATTCCGTGGACTTTCTTGGATGGATGATTATTCCCGCGAACTGGCTCGAACCTGGGAGAGACTAGTTCCGTACGAGGCCTAATTGCTCCAAGTGGATGTTAGTTCCTTGGACGAACGACAGCTTATGGTCGATCTCTTGACCGAGGAGGAGCGTGATAAGCTGGAGGAGGGTAGGAGGTTATTGCTCGAGGATGCGGAGAAAGAGAGGTTGGAGAGGCTTGTTGCCGAAAAAGTGAAGTCTTCCATGACTGAGAGCATCGTGGTAGTAGAGACCTTTGTAGAGGGAAGCGCTTATCGGCCGCCAGCCCCTGGCCTAGTTATAGCGAGTGACCCGATAGCTTTTACTTGGGTATCAACTGAGTACGATCCTGATCATTCGGAGCTGAGAGAGATTGGTTTTGCATTGCCTGTTGGGCTGGGTGTCCCTTCCGCTCTTCCTATACCATCCTTGGCCGGCGGTAAATTCCCTTTACAATGCAACCCAGAGGATGACGTTAATACCAAATTTGTGGACTAAAAGTTTGTGTTTTTACTGTGCGGTCCCTTCTGGATTAACTGCAGCATTGGACCCTGCCCGCGCGATTCCTCAAGTGTTTGAGTCTGGGCTAGGACTTAAGGGAATACAATTTGAAGAAAGTGGTGATCGGCTTGATACCTTCTAGGGTATAAGGATAACTCCCAGCCTCTACGAAGCCTTATTGACAAAGGAGTAGAAGTAGATGGGAAAATTGCGACTGCCCGAGGCCTAGTGGAAGCCGATGTATCTTCGATGGTCGTCACGGTGAACACGCAGAAAGCCCAGATGGTGGGTAAAAGCGAGGAGGTGGAGGAAAAGCAGAGGCAGGATGAAGCTACCAGGCAGGAGGTCGTAACGAAGGCCAGGGAGGATGCTGAGCAGAGGGCTGCCATGACTGTCACCTAGATGAAGGCTGATGAGGAAGCGGAGAGGAAGAGGGCAGCTGATTAGGCTCAGAAGAAGCAGGAGGATGAGGAAGCCCTGCAATGGTCCATTGAAACCCATGATAAAACCAGGTCTAGCGATACAATGCACAAATCCCAGAAACTTATTGAGCGACGAGTCGCTAAGGGAGCCAAGGAGAAAGCTTAGCGGGAAGGGAAAGCGATCCCGGAGACAAGCGCTGTTGTGATTGGCCTTGTTGCTGAGGGTGCCCCTAGTCCCTCGCCGCATACCACCCTTGTTGATATTACTGAGATTTCTAGCGGCGACGGGGAAGATGAGAGGCGTCTCTCAACTTCTCACGAGTCGACCACCTTCCAAAGGAGCCGAAGTGGAAAAAATGGGTCTGGTAAAAAGAGGCCCAGCGCAAAGGACGAACCATCGAGTGCTCAATCTGCAAAGAAGAAGCACAAAGACAAAAAGAAAAATCATGGTTACCGTTAGTCTCTTAGGTAGAAGTTTACCTTTCATTTTGGTAGTGTAGGCCGCTAGTTTACGCGGGTACGCCCCTCGCTTTTGGTTTTTCAAGACATGGTGTGGCTCTCATGTACACCCTGTCATTAGGAAGATACTAGTAATGTAGTTCGTTGTAATGTGTGTGCGTTGAAATGAAATATGAATTAGAAAATATCGTAATTTGTGTTGAGTGTTTGGATGTTCTTCCCATGTTTTCAGGCGTCCCGTACTTGCATAGGCATACTTATCGTTACACTTCACAAAAAAGCGATTGTGTGTACCGCGCCCTGGGTTAATTATTCCGAGGGTGTGATTAAGCGCAGGCTTCTAGTTAGTTTCCTTCAGCTCTAGAAACCCGTAGTTTGCGAAGCCAGGCTGAGTGCCTGCTGTATTTGGGTTGCCCGGTGTTAATCCCAAGTGTAGTGGAGGCATATGACATCGCGTTGGGCGGTCCGTCCGGTGTATGGCTCTCTCGTCGTTCATCGGGTTGAGGCGATCCATAGGCGTCGTTTATTCGCCTAAGAGGAGAAGCTTGGATCATCATCCTGTAGGGTCTGATCGTGGCCATGGGCTACCCCTTAGCCTTGAGAACTTCGTGGAAGAAAAGATTTAAGGGTCGGTCTTGGTGATGCACCAAGATTCGACCATCATTCGTAGTCAAGGGTGATTTGTATCGCCCCGTCTGGCTATTGGGTGGCCCAAAGTCGCTTGCGACTTGGGCGCAGAATGATTTATCCTCGGCCTCAACACTAGGCCGAGGTTAGAGTTCGCAGTTATTTATACTCGGACACGCCGCGAGACGGCGAGTCGAGTAGCGTTGCCCGCACCCGTGCTCGGGGTGCCAGTCATAGCCATTGTAGTAAGGCCGCGAGGTTTGCTCGTGGCACAGACGGCGGTGCCACCCCCCATGCCTGGGGGCCGGTAGGTGATCGATTGTTTACACAAAAGCTAGTTATCAGGATTAATCAAACATGTCATGTGAGGAGTAAACACAGAAAAAGTGTTAGAAAGCTGAACATTATTTCCACTAATAACTTTTGGCACGAATAGCCTTTAGAATGCCTTGAATTGCTAGAAAACAGAACATCGTTCTAAAGAATAAACAACCATGTGCTAAGTTATGTGAAGTAGTGGCGGAGATGTTCACTGTTCCAAGCCCTTGGTAGTTCAGCTCCGTCCACGATCGCGAGCTTGAAAGTTCCATCACTGAGCCTTCGCAGTATGGATTGCGGGCCTTTCCAACAAGGAGCAAGGCCTGATGGCGGAGGGAACACCCATTTTAGGATGAGGTCGTCGATGTTGAGGTCCTTGTGGCATACTCAGGAGTTGAAGTATTGGGCGACTCATTGTCGTTGAGTAGCAGCTCAGAGATCGACTTTGTTCCTTTTCTTTTCGAGCAAGTCGAGCGATCCCAGGAGTAAATTCTGGCTCTTCTTTGGAACAAAATAGGAAACTCGATGAGATTGAAGCTCAAGCTCGATGTGGATGACGGCTTCGTATCCGTAGGCGAGGGCGATGGGAGTGTGTTCAGTCGCTGTCTTTGTGATGACCCCAATCCCGATAAGGCGGTGGCGGGGGTAATCTTTGGAATATAACACATAAACAGAAAACAACAGAAATAATTAAATACACCATATAATGTACAATAGAATACACTGGATAAACATAATCATCAGAGTTACACAGTATACATGATCAAAATTAGTAAAAAATACAGTTCAGCTATATATAAATGTCTACAACGGAAAACAAAATATAATATGCACAACAGGAGCTGAACAGCATAAAAAGAGATAAATGATATAATCCATCTCCAGCTCCAGCTATCCAGAAAGAGCCTGCTAAAACCTGAATACAAGGTTGCCCATGTAGAAAAAGGGGCACCCGAGTTTGCAAGTGAAACAAACTATGAGTCAGTCATGGGAATGGTATGAGAAATCTACTTAACACATTTTCAAATATGGCCAATCACAGGACCAAGCCACTTTCGCGGAACGAGTTTACTCCATTGGATTGCTAGTGCTTTAAAACAAATAAATCTTTTAAACATCGTAATGCTTTTTATAAAGATGGAGCCATTATAAGACTCAGTTCCCATCACATAATGCAACACAAACCGTAGGATAGAGTTTTACCTTATAATGGCCAAATATGCTTGATACGAGGAAAACAAATCATTTGAGATGTATTTTTATCATTTAATTCTTAAACAGACTCCAACCGTAAACAAGTAAGAGAACGATTCCCTAAGTACTAAACCCGAAGGCCGAAACCAACATCAGACCAATACCCAGGAAACCATCCGTCCTAGCTCGTTTCCAGTTAGTTTCTAATTTTAGATACAATCATAAATATCAATCATAGACAGCATAAGTGCCCCAACCACTATGTCGCCATATATAGGTATACAATCAAAACCACATGATGTCGTATTTGAAATTGGATTTCCGTCATGAACCAAGGCAAAGGATAGTCCTTACCGGATTTGAGACAATCTAGCCTATGTCTTAGGATCAGAACGCATCGACCCTTGGATCTTCAAGGCCGATCCACCAACGTGGATTAGACGAAATCCTGAACACTACGTCTCCCCGCCCTATGGGGCGTAAATGAGCCAACGAATGACTCCATCGGTTCGAGAACGACCGATATATCCAAGGCGCCTCGCTATCCATCGTCTACATAAGTAAAATGTCAAGCCGTGTAAAAACACTGACACAACTCCTAGCTAGAAGGAAACGCATGTTCTCCCTGCAGTCCTCTCCCATTTCTGTTTCATACCGGGGTGTGAGGCTCGCGAATTCACGTTATACACAAAGCTATGCCACACAGGCGTTGCTTTGATCATCCACCACAAAGCCCTGCTTTTCAACAAAAGCTTTGATCACTGCATCTCAGCATGCCACACAGGCAATTCACGCCACGCAACTGACGTTTATCAATCACACAGAATGAAATCCAATGTCAGACACACAGTCCATTTACAAGTCCGTTCTGGGTCTAAACGAAACTGGAGGATCTTTGTTCCTCGCACATTCGTACAATCAACATGTACGTCCGGACGGCTACTACTTCAACCCCTTCTAGGTAGTTACTCTTATCATGAGCATCAGTAGCACCCCTCCATTCGACGTGAAGATCAACGGTTTTGCATCATCTTCGTATCTTCGACTTTCTATCGTTGATCAATTATTTGAAATGAGAATTAACTCGGCCTTTTCAAATAATTCACGTATATTTAGAATTTCAAATCAATTCATTTCAATGGTTAGATTATTCGACATCACCAATTCTGTTCTTTAATGTAGTTTTCACGCCAAACACATTCAACCATCAAATATCACATAAACCGAGAAAATTAAGTTTATTTCCATTCCATATCATTTATAATCGATTTATCACTATTTTTATTTATTTAAAAATAGCCAATTTATTCAAAACAACGCTTCAGGCCATAACGCGGTCGTGGCGCTGTTTTTCTCCAGATTTGATTTACACATATCTGAAAATCTAACCGTTGGATCTTCACAAATTTTATATCATTAGAAAGATATTTTCAAAACGAATCCAACGGTTCCAGTTTTGGGAAAATCCGACGATCGGATCTCCCGCACTAATCGTTTGAAGTTACGATTTCATAATACGAACTGCAGCGTCGTTATACGATTTAATTTGATTATATATATATATATATATAATCGATTCTGGCACTGTTTTTCTTCAGATTTGAATTAAACATTCCAGACAATCCAACCGTTGGATTTTTACAAGGTTGGTGCCGTTGGAAAGATATTTCCAAGGCGAACCCAACGGTTGTGGTTTCGGGAAAATCCGATGGTCGGATCTCCTGCACTAATCGATTGAAATCACGGTTTCAAAACATGAACTGCAGCGTCGTTATTCGATTTATTTTAATTATACTTATATATATACATATATAATCTATTCTTCGATTTCAAAACCATCTTCATTCCATACATTTGATAAAAATGATATTTTTATCCAACTGACAGTTATTTCAACACTTCACTATTTTTGACAATTCATGTATATAATAAAAATGTGATTTTTATTGTAAAAGGATTTATTTAAAACACGAGTATCATTCAACACATGAATTTCTATTCAACGAATGAATTTCTATTCAACACATGAATGTTCTCTATAATTCGTATATATAATATAAATGTGATTTTTACTGTTAAACCAATTTATTTAAAACACGAGTGCCATTCAACACATGAATTTCTATTCAATGAATGAATTTCTATTCAACACGTGAATGTGGTTTCAACATATGAAAACAATTTCAACAAATGAAAATAATTCTAACATATGAATATTTCATAAAATTTCGGCAGCATAACGGCAGGGTAGTTAAAACCGAGACCGTATCGAAGTACGGCTCCTTGCTCTACCTTAAAACCTTGCGGTTTTTGACAATGGGGATTTCATGCATCTAATTTGCACGCAGGCGAGCATGTTTTCATTCATTTCCACAATCTATTCTAATTTTGTTTTCAACCACAGATGGGTATTTTTCAAACACAGTCAATCATTCTCAACCACAAACAATTCTATCAACCATTCGTATTATTCACCAAATTTCACATCAACCAAATAATCCAAACAATATCACAACCAATAAATATCGTCCATGGTCTGTGGACGAGGGGAGTGTGTATATATATTCGTATATAAATATATTTCAATTCACTTCAATTCATTTCAATGTCATTTCATTGCATATACAATTTTTACAATGCATACATAACTTATACATCGAACTTACAACTTATACAACGCTTATACATGTGGTGTACAACGCATATATAACTCATACATCGACTATATAATTTATACATCGTTGTTTTCCATATCATTTATAATTTAGAAATCTCACATTGGGTTCCACTCCACCAAAAATAGCAGAAGACTCGGAAAAATATGCGGTCTCTTCTAGAATGTAGAAGACGTCCACACAAGTCCACTATCTCTTGTTTCACTGGATTTCATCAACAAACGAAAAAGATTTGATTTTTACAAGTTTGCAATGCTTTTGTTTGTCAAAATCAGTTAAAATAAATAAAGGTCGTACCTTACTTTGAATGTTCAAAACTAGGTTTTGCAATAACTTCAAATCCGTGTAGTGTCTCGACGATCGGATGGTATGACGATGTCGGGGGTGGAGAGGGCTTCTCTATGCTGGGACCCACCTTCAGATCGATGGCAAATCGGAGCTCCGGCAAGGGTTCGAACGGCACGACTTCGAGGGGCTCGATCTCCCTGATGGTTGAACGATGGAGGGCGCCACCTATATGGATTTGGAGCTAGAAGAGTGCTCTTCAAAATCCCTAACAGGACCGACGTGTTTTGATGCGAGATCGGAGAGAAAAAGAGGGGAGAAGGGTTGAAGTTATGTCGTCGTTCGATCTGGTGGTTTCGGAAGTGAATACGGGGAGAGAGCATTGAAGTGGTGAATTCTGATTGGGCCAGCCCCTTTTAATTTTAATTTTTAATATATGTAAATCCAAAAATACCCTTTTCTCCTACGAACACCAATTCAAACCCAACGACTATCGCCCCTAGCTAAATACCCCCATTCTGAACACAATGGGATACGTTTCGTAGGCCCATTCGACTGTTACAGTCAGTTATTTTTTTTAATACTTAAAATTCACTTAAATAGCCAATTTAAAATTTTTAAACTGGTTCAGATTTTCCGGGTTGTTACAATCTCCCCCACTTAAAACTTTTCGTCCTCGAAAAGGAACAAAGTCGAAAGTGTTTTGATTAATCAACTCTACTTTCAATCTGGCTTCCATTCTCCAACTTTTCATTTCCTGAGAATTTTCAAATTCTTCTAAAAAATTTGGCTAACACCGTAAATTTTCAAAAAAATTCGCCGTAACCTCGTTTGTACGGGGAGGGATTTGGAAATTTATTAGGTCGTGTTAGGCACCCAATAAATCCTATAAAGCATACGCATATTTATAGTGATATATTCTGGTGTTTACAAGGGAGCGTGTATAGATAATAACTCCAGAGAATAAATTCTCATCACCCTGTCTAAGCCTGAGGGAGTGTGTATTTTTAATTACTCCAGAGAATAAATTCTCGTCACCTCGTCCCGTGTGGGAAATAAACAATCCATGTGCCATATCTAATAACTAGAGAGACATGATTATTGTCAACACCAGACCCTTGTGGGGTTTTTATTAATCTGGCAATTTACCGTTATATTTTATATGGTCCATATCAGTCATCAGTTCAACCTGTAAAATACAGTCATCGCCATACAAGCCTCTCGCTCGTACGGTAAACCTTCAACCTCATCACACAAGCTCCAAATGCTTATGTGGTATATGATGAAGTATGCGTACCTTCAAGAAGTATACCATGTAGTGTAGTTCAAAATTAATTGTTACTATCCTATGGCGACGTTTATTATTACACACAGAACAACCAGCACTCTGCATCCAATGGCATTCACAGGAGTTGATATAATAATAAAATTGTGCATCCAACTCATTAAGGTTTACCTATTTGTCGGGCATGCAAATAAAATCTTTACTCAACAGCTAATCCATTTACTTGTTTAAACATATATAATGCACGTGTATATATTTTTATCTATTCTCTAATCAGTTCAATGTGTGATTTAATCGAATAAATTCTACCATTCATTCTCCTATTGATTAATTTAATTACCATTCTAATAATTTAATAAATCAAATCCACAATCACACAACACAAACATCAATCAATTTGTTTTTAACTTTTCAAGAATGTATCAATTAATTCATATACTCATTCAGACAATATAATTAAAAAGTTTACATCTATGCAAAGAAAACAATAGCAAAGTGGAGAACATAATGGAAATGCAAAATATGGTAAAGGTACCTTGCACCAGAGTCAATTAGAGATATCCACCCTGCATTTAGGATAGGCTTTCTTAATGCTTTCCTCTGTTTCCCAAGTACAATCTCATGGATCTCCACTCCATTGCACTTTGACTAAGTGAACCTTTTTGTTCCTCAGCTCTTTGGTTTCTTAGCCAATTATCCTTAGCGGCTCTCTTCTCACAGCCATTTCTGGAGTAATTTCTATATCCTGTTGCACTGCTTCTTCCACGATCAAGTCTGGATCATGAACGTGCTTTCAAAGTTGAGATACGTGAAATACATTATGCACTCCAGGCAACCAATCCGGCAATTGAACCTTATATGCGAGAGTTCCAAGCCGTTCAAGAATAGGAAATGGACCAATGAATTTGGGCGCCAATTTCCCTGTTTTACCGAACCGAATAACTCCTCTCATCGGAGATACCTTCAAATAAACATAGTCGCCAACAGCAAATGATATATCTCTTCTTCTCTTATCTGCATAGCTTTTCTGTCAGCTTTGGGTGGCTAATAATCGTTTCTTAACGAAATCGACTTTGTCTGCAGCATCGCGAATCATATCAGGCCCAAATACAAGTCTATTACTAGGTTCAACCCAACAAGCAGTGGATCGGCAAGGTCTACCATACAATACTTCGAATGGGGACATTTTCAAGCTCGCCTGGTAGCTGTTATTATATGAGAATTCAGCCAAATGTAAATGGTCTTCCCATGATCCACCAAAATCAATAATACAAGCCCGCGATAGATCTTCAAAAATACAATTCACCCTCTCAGTTTGACCATCTGTTTGAGGATGATAAGAAGTGCTCAGGTTCAGTTTCGTTCCCAGTTCTGCTTGGAATGCTTCCCAGAATTTAGTGGCAAAAATCGGGTACGATCACTAACGATGCTCATGGGAACTCCGTGCAGTCTAACAATTTCTTTGAAATATACCTGCGCCAGACTTCGAGCAGTTCTATTTGATTTGACATGTATGAAATTGGCGGTCTTCGTGAAATGATCTACGA
The DNA here is from genome assembly GCA_030737875.1 of Allium sativum. Lineage (NCBI taxonomy): Eukaryota > Viridiplantae > Streptophyta > Magnoliopsida > Asparagales > Amaryllidaceae > Allium > Allium sativum. The sequence goes on from CM060920.1 coordinate 655,265,937, forward strand.
TCACCCAAATACTGTCATTTCCTTTCCTGGTTCTAGGCAAACCATCCATGAAATCCATAGAAATCTGTTCCCACTTTCCACCTGGGACTTCCAAAGGTTGCAACAATCCAGCGAGCTTTTGCTGATCGCTTTTGACTTGCTGACATGTGGAACAATGGCTAACATATATAGAGATATCTCTTTTCATTTCCTTCCACCAGAAAGTTCGCTTGAGGTCATTATACATTTTACTAACCCCCGGGTGGATACACAACTTGGACTTGTGACACTCGTCTAACACTTCTCTTTTGAGCTCAATGTTGTTGGGAACACAAATCCATCCTTTCAATCTCAGAACTCCTGCGCCATCCACTTGGAAACTGGAGACTTCGCCCTTTTGAATTCTTCCGACCGTCTCCTTAATAAAACTATCGTCTTTCTGAAGAATAGCTATTTTATCAATCAGCGATGGTGTAATGATAATACTGGCGATGATCACATTCTTTCTGCTAAGCGCATCAGCTACAATATTGGCTTTTCCCGGAGTATATAAAATATCTAGATCATAAGCTGCGAGAAATTCTAACCAACGCTGTTGTCTCATATTCAGAACCTTCTGGGTGAATAAATACTTCAATGATTGATGATCAGTGAATAATTCAAACTTCTCACCCAATAGATAATGTCTCCAGATTTTTATAGCAAACACGATAGCTAGCAATTCAAGATCGTGAGTTACATAATTCTTTTCATGGGGTTTCAATTGATGGCTAGCATAAGCGACTACATGGCCTCTTTGCATTAACATTGCGCCAAGGCCTTCTTTAGAAGCATCGGTCTAGACTTTTAAATCCTAATTGTCGTCAATAATTGTGAACACTGGAGCAGTCGTCAATTTTAACTTTAGCTCCTGGAAAGCTGCCTCGCATTCGGGAGTCCAGTTGAATCTCGAATGTTTCTTAGTAAGCTTCGTTAAATGACTGGATATCTTCGAAAAAGCCTCAATGAACTTCCGATAATAACTGGCCAGCCCAAGAAAACTCCTGACTTCTGTGGGCGTACGAGGCTGTTTCCAATTCTGAATAGCAGTGATTTTACTGAGATCCACTGAAATTCCTTGTTTTGACATGACGTGGCCAAGAAATTTGACTTCTTCTTGCCAGAATATACATTTGGAAAACTTTGCTTTCAACACATTCTTTCTGAGAATTTCTAACACTTGTTCCAAATGTTCTTCATGTTTGCTTTCTGATTTAGAGAAGATCAGTATATCATCAATGAAAACCAGAACAAATTTATTCAATATCCCTCTGAATACACGGTTCATTAGATCGACAAAATAAGCTGGAGCGTTACATAAGCTGAACGACATTACTAACCACTCGTAGAATAAGTTTGGACCTCTGAATGTTGTCAAAGGAACATACTCCTCGGCGATACGAAGCTGATGGAAACCTGTAGCTAGGTCCATTCGTGAAAATACTTGTGCGTCGTTCAATCGATCTAACAAATCATCAATCTACGGCAATGGATATTTGTTTTGTTTTTCAATGTCTGCTTATTCAAGTCACGATAATCCACACACAGTCTGAGAGTACCGTCTGACTTTGGGACAAATACCACTGCTGCTCCCCAATCAGAGAAACTAGGCTTGATCATACCCTTCCATACTAGCTGTCGAGTTTGATTATCTAACTCTTCTTTCTCCTTCAAGGTCATTCTTCGAATGGCGTGAACTACTGGCCTTGCATTCGGGACTAAAGAGATTTTGAAATCAATTTCTCTCGATGGAGGTAAGCTAACGACTTCTTCGAACACATTTGCGTAGTTCTTAACAACAGGGATATCTGCAATGTTGACCTGGATATTCTCCGTCAAGATAGGAACATGTTCTATTTGAGCAGGAGAAACGTCCAAAGCTGCCCAAAAATCTTTTCTATTGGAATTCGGACCTTCACATGGAACGGTTATATAGCCAAGCTTTGTTCTAACTCTAACAATTCTTTCTGCACAGTTAAGCTCTGCTTCATACTTAGTTAACCAATTCAATCCCAAAATAATATCAAACTCGGCGAAGTTCATGACTATCGAGATAGTAGGGAACCGATAATAGGAAAAGGAAAACGGCACCCTACAAACCCAACTAAGATCAAGGGAACCCCCGACCAGATTATGAACCGTCATTGGTTCCTTAAGCTTTTTCAATTTCAAATCCAATTTCTTTACCACATTAGTCGAAATAAAACTTTGTGATGCGCCTGTATCAAACAATACTTTAACCGGAATATTTTTCACATTAAGCGTGCCTTCCAAAACATCTGGCCTTTCCTGACTAGCTTAGGGTGCAGAAGCTTCTACCACTTCATTTACTTGACCCTTTTCAGATTTCTTTAGGAACCGACAATCATTTTCAAGATGGCCAGTCCTTTGGCATTGATTGCATTTTCTATTCTCTTGAAACTCGTTCTTGGGTTTTGACCCAACATTTGTTCCTTTCTTCGAGGATTTGCAATTCCCTTGAAAATGCCCTGGCTTCTTGCAGTTATTGCATATTGCAGTCATTACTGGTCCTTTCTCAGACTTATCATTTCCCCGATTGAATCTAGGCTTCTTTCTGGGTCCAGATGTCGTACTTGTCTCAACCTATGTACTTGTCTCTGGGCTATCAGTTTTGAATTTCCTTTTGTTGCTAGAACTGACTTCCTCTTCGTCTCGCAACATACCTTTCCAATTGAGATCCTCATACTAGTAGGCCATGTATATAATTTTAGAGAAAGGAAGCTTCACATGCCCCATTACTTTATTTTGGTATTTTCTTTAAAGACCATTTATAAACCACAGAATATTCCGCTTTGGATCTTGAATCAGATGCGGAGCAAAATGAGAAAGTTCATTGAATCTCTTATGATATTCTGGGATATCCATATCTCCTTGTATCAAATAGTAGAATTCACCACTTAACTGCTAAGTTGCCTCTGGAGGAATAAATTTTGCATTGAAAATATCTTTGAATATATCCAAAGTGATATCATCTTCTGGATTATCTTTAACAATCGAATCCCACCAGAACAAAGCTTCGTCTTTGAGTGCCCAAGATGCCAGTAATATATTCTTGTCATCCCTCAGCTTTAAACCTTCAAAGATTTTCTCAGCGGAACGAATCCAAGCTTGTGTTTTAGCAATAGATTCTTCACCCAAGAATGGTACTCCACCCATATTTCTATATTTCTTTAGTAGAGCTTCTATATCTGGGTCTGCATTACTTCTGTTTCCGGCACTCATTTTCTAGTACTTCTGCAAATAGCAGACCAAGTGTCAGGTCAACTGAAAAGATATTATAAATCATAGAGACATATACTTGAAAGTAAATGTGTCTATCGAGGTGTATTTCATTCTGCTATACTCATACTAGGATATTACTGATCCTATCTGTAATGAACTACTCGTCCTAGCACACTACTGGTTCTATTTCTGACGAGTTCGTTAATATGTTATATTCCAAAACTAAGCTTAACCAAAGCTCTGATACCAGGTTTGTGACGACCCCAATCCCGATAAAGCGGTGGCGGGGGTAATCTTTGGAATATAACACATAAACAGATAACAACAGAACAGAAATAATTAAATACACCAGATAATGTATAATAGAATACACTGGATAAACATAATCATCAGAGTTACACAGTATACAGGATCATACTTAGTACAAAATACAGTTCAGCTATACAAAAATGTCTACAGCGGAAAACAAAACATAATATGTACAACAGGAGCAGAACAGCATAAAAAGAGATAAATGATAGAATCCATCTCCAGCTCCAGCTATCCAGAAAGAGCCTGCTAAAACCTGAATACAAGGCTGCCCATGTAGAAAAAGGGGCACCCGAGTTTGCAAGTGAAACAAACTACGAGTCAGTCACGGAACTGGTATGAGAAATCTACTTAACGCATTTTCAAATATGGCCAATCACAGGACCACGCCACTTTCGCGGAACGGGTTTACTCTATTGGATTGCCAGTGCTTTAAAACAAATAAATCTTTTAAATATCGCAATGCTTTTTATAAAGATGAAGCCATTATAAGACTCTGTTCCCATCACACAATGCAACACAAACCGGAGGATAGAGTTTTACCTTATAATGGCCAAATATGCTTGATACGAGGAAAACAAATCATTTGATATGTATATTTTATCGTTTAATTCTTAATCAGACTCCAATCGTAAACTAGTAAGAGAACGATTCCCTAATTATTGACCCCGAAGGCCGAAACCAACATCAGACCATTACCCAGGAAACCATCCGTCCTAGCTCGTTTCCAGTTAGTTTCTAATTTTAGATACAATCATAAATATCAATCATAGACGGCATAAGTGCCCCATACCACTATGTCGCCATATATAGGCATACAATCAAAACCGCACGATGTCGTATTTGGAAATTGGATTTCCGTCATGAACCAAGGCAAAGGATAGTCCTTACCGGATTCGAGACAATCTAACCCATGTCTCAAGATCAAAATGCATCGACCCTTGGATCTTCAGGGCCGGTCCACCGACGTGGATTAGACGAAATCCTGAACACTACGTATCCCCGCCCTATGGAGCGTAAATGAGCCAACGAATGACTCCATTGGTTCGAGAACAACCGATATATCCGAGGCGCCTCGCTGTCCATCATCCACATAAGTAAAATGTCAGGCCGTGTAAAAATACTAAAACAACTCCTAGCTAAAAGGAAATGCATGTTCTCCCTGCAGTCCTCTCCCATTTCTGGTTCATACCAGGGTGTGAAGCTGGCGAATTCACGTTATACACAAAGCTATGCCACACAGGCGTTGCTTGATCATCCACCACAAAGCCCTACTTTTCAACAAAAGCTTTGATCACTGCATCTCAGCATGCCACACAGGCAATTCACGCCATGCAACTGACGTTTATCAATCACACAGAATGAAATCCAATGTCAGACACACAGTCTATTTACAAGTCCATTCTGGGTCTGAACGAAATCGGAGGATCTTTATTCCTCTCACATCCGTACAATCAACATGTACGTCCAGACATCTACTACTTCAACCCCTTTTAGGTAGCTACTCCTATCATGAGCATCAGTAGCACCCTTCCATTCGACGTGAAGATCATCGGTCTTGCATCGTCTTCATATCTTCAACTTTCAATCATCGATCAATTATTTGAAATGAGAATTAACTCGACCTTTTCAAATAATTCACGTATATTTAGAATTTCAAATCAATTCATTTCATTGGTTAAATTATTCGACATCACCAATTCTGTTCTTTAATGTAGTTTTCACGCCAAACACATTCAACCATCAAATATCACATAAACCGAGCAAATTCAGTTTATTTCCATTCCATATCGTTTATAATATTTTATCATGATTTATCGCTATTTTTATTTATTTAAAAATAGCCAATTTATTCAAAACAACGCTTAAGGCCGTAACGCGGCCGTGGCGCTGTTTTTCTACAGATTTGATTTACACATATCTGAAAATCTAACCGTTGGATCTTCACAAATTTTATATCATTGGAAAGATCTTTTCAAAACGAATCCAACGGTTCCAGTTTGGGAAAATCTGATGGTCGGATCTCCCGCACTAATCGTTTGAAGTTACGATTTCAAAATACGAACTGTAGCGTCGTTATTCGATTTAATTTAATTATATTTATATATATATAAATATAATCGATTCTGGCGCTATTTTTCTTCAGATTTGAATTAAACATTCCAGACAATCCAACCGTTGGATCTTTACAAGGTTGTTGTCGTTGGAAAGATATTTCCGAGGCGAACCCAACAGTTGTGATTTCGGGAAAATCCGATGGTCGGATCTCCCACACTAATCGTTTGAAATCACGGTTTCAAAACACGAACTACAGCGTCGTTATTCGATTTATTTTAATTATACTTATACAAATATATAAATATAATCTATTCTTCGATTTCAAAACCATCTTCATTTCATACATTTGATAAAAATGATATTTTTATCCAACGGACAGTTATTTCAACACTTCATTATTTTTGACAATTCATGTATATAATAAAATGTGATTTTTATTGTAAAACGATTTATTTAAAACACGAGTACCATTCAACACATGAATTTCTATTCAACGAATGAATTTCTATTCAACACATGAATGTTCTCTATAGTTCGTATATATAATATAAATGTGATTTTTATTGTTATACCAATTTATTTAAAACACGAGTGCCATTCAACACATGAATTTCTATTCAACGAGTGAATTTCTATTCAACACGTGAATGTGGTTTCAACATATGAAACAATTTCAACAAATGAAAATAATTCTAACACATGAATATTTCAGAAAATTTAGGCAGCATAACGGCAGGGTAGGTAAAACCGGGACCGTATCGAAGTACGGCTCCTCGCTCTACCTTAAAACCTTGCGGTTTTTGACAATGGGGATTTCATGCATCTAATTCGCACGCAGGCGAGCATTTTTTCATTCATTTCCACAATCTATTCTAATTTTGTTTTCAACCACAAATGGGTATTTTTCAACCACAGTCAATCATTCTCAACCACAAACAATTCTATCAACCATTCGTATTATTCACCAAATTTCACATCAACCAAATAATCCAAACAATATCACAACCAATAAATATCGTCCATGGTCCGTGGACCAGGGGAGTATATATATATATATATATATATATATATATATATATATATATATATAATTTGTATATAAATATATTTAAATTCATTTCAATTCACTTCAATTCGTTTCAATGTCATTTCATCGCATATATAATTTTTACAATGCATATATAACTTATACATCGAACATACCACTTATACATGTGGTGTACAACGCTTATATAACTCATACATCGACTATATTATTTATGCATCGTTGTTTTCCATATCGTTTATAATTTATAAATCTCACATTGGGTTCCACTTCACCAAAAATAGCAGAAGGCTCAAAAAAATATGTGGTCTCTTATAGAATGTAGAAGACGTCCATACGAGTCCATTGTCTCTTGTTTCACGGGATTTCGTCAACAAACGAAAAAGATTTGATTTTTGCAAGTTTGCAACGCTTTTATTTGTCGAAATCAGTTAAAATAAATAAAGGCCGTACCTTTCTTTGAATGTTCAAAACTAGGTTTTGCAATAACTTCAAATCCGTGTAGTGTCTCGATGATCGGATGGTATGACGTTGTTGGGGGTGGAGAGGGCTTCTATGCGTTGGGACCCACCTTCAGATCGACGGCAGATCGAAGTTCCGGCAAGGGTTCGGACGACGCGACTTCGAGGGGCTCGATCTCCCTGATGGTTGAACGATGGAGGGCGCCACCTATATGGATTTGGAGCTGGAAGAGAGCTCTTCAAAATCCCTAACAGGACCGACGTGTTTTGATGCGAGATCAGAGGGAAAAAGAGGGGAGACGGGTTGAAGATAAGTCGCCGTTCGTTCTGGAGGTTTCGGAAGTGAATATGGGGAGAGAGGATTGAAATGGTGAATTCTGATTGGGCCAGCCCCTTTTTATTTTAGTTTTTAATATACTTAAATCCAAAAATACCCTTTTCTCATACGAACTCCAATTCAAACCCAACGACTGTCGCGCTTATCTAAATACCCCCATTCTGAACACAATGGGATATGTTTCGTAGGCCCATTCGACTGGTACAGTCGGTTATTCTTCAAATTAAAATATAAAACATTCAAATATCGATTTGAACGTAGATTTTAATTTTCCGGGGACATATACTGATTCTAAAAATCACGAAAAAATATTTCTGACTTTCTTTTGTCGCTACGTTCCCAACAAAGCTAGTTTCATCGAATTCTGAGACCGTTTGAAAAATGGCCCTTTTCTGGCCGATCCAATTTAACTGTAATTGGCCAAAACACATTTTCCTTTGCCACGCTCACATACTAGCTTCAAAAATTATGAAATTTGAAACCTAGGAATTAATTCACATCCCGAATCCAACAAAGGTGATTTCGTCGAATTCCGAGGTCGTTTGCAAAATGTCTATTTTCACGGGCTATATAAATTCTATAGCGACCTTTCTTAAAATTCATTTGGTCATAACTTTTGACTCCCGCTACGAAACTTCGATTTTTCAGATTCATTAGAAAGATATTCACTAACAAATTTAACTATTTTTGGTTTCACTAAAATCCGTTTTATTTTGCACCCGGTACAGTCAGTCAAAGTTTGAATTGAAATTTCGAAACTACTGCGCCATTTCAGGCCTTGTTTATAATTCAAATTATTTATATTCATTTTCAACATCGATTCAAACATACATTTCATCGTTATTATTTAAAATATTTATTTTAAATACTTAAAATTCAGTAAAATAGCCAATTTAAAATTTTTAAACTGGTTCAGATTTTCCGGGTTGTTACAGTCTTGTGGGTGTATCGATAGGCCAATAGGCCTAGAGGATTTTCTTCAGCCCACATGCCCCCGCCTTCTGGAGATGCTTTTTGATGATGGATTTGATTACCTTATTAACCATCTCGACTTTCCCATTGGCCTGAGGATGAGCCACTACTAAGAACCTTATTTCGATGTCGTGCCGCTGACAAAAGGATTTAATTCTGCGCTTTCAAATTGAGTACCGTTGTCTGAAATGATAGCTCGGGGGACCCCTTATCGAGTGATGATGTCGCGTACAACGAAGTTGATCATCTTCTTGGTAGTGACTGTGGTAAGGGCTTCGTCCTCTGCCCATTTTGTAAAATAATCCACTGCGACGACAGCATATTGTGCCCCTCCTTTGTCCATTGGAAGAGCTCCAATGATGTTGATTCCCCACATGGGGAACGGCCAAGGGCTGATCATTTGCGTCAATTATGTAAGCGGGGCCCTCGGGATCTTTAGGAAGCATTGGCACCTGTCGCATTTGCGAGCATAGTCTGCGGCGTCTTGGTCGAACGTGGGCCAGTAGTAGAGTATTTTTCTTTCTTGGGTTTTCCCCCCAGTGTGGTCATCGCACACCCCTTCATGTACGCTAGTTAGTACCTTGATGGTGTCATCATGGGCTATGCATCTGAGTAAGGGGCGAAGAAGCCTCCTCAATAGAGTACCCCGTCCATAAGAAGATAACGGGCTGATTGGCGGGTAAGCGCTCGCTTTTCCTTGCGGTTCCCCGGGAGGGTCCCTTGTCGCAGGTAGTTCTTTATTAGTGTCATCCATGATTCTGGTTCAGGTATGGCGCTCATGGCCGCACTGACTTGTGTTGGCTTGGTACTAGGGGAGTTGAGCATTTCGACGGCGGCAAACCTCAAAATTTGCGAATCTTAGAAACTCGCTGCTTGGCTAGTGAGTTGGCTTTTTCATTTCGCTCGGGCGGAACTTAAGTAATGACAAAGTGGTCGAAGTGAGTGAGCAGTTCCTGAGCCTATGCTAGGTATAGATCAAGTCGTTCCCCCTAGTTTGGTATTCTTCCAGCACATGGTGCACAACGAGTTGTGAATCGGAGAAAATTTGAATTGTCTTCAGCTTCAGCTCGATCGCGATTCTTAGTCCGGCTATCAAGACCTCATATTCTACGTTGTTGTTAGTAGCAAGGAAATTTAGCCTAAGTGCATAGTGTATCAGGCATGCCTTGGGAGTGATGAGTATGATGTCGGCTCTAGAGCACTTGTTTTTGGAAGATCCGTCCACGAATAGCTTCCATTGGTTGTTGGGAGCCTCAGCGTTCTCCACAGGAGTCTCCTCGGGAGCAGTGAATTCTACTATGAAGTCAGGGAGGGCTTTTCCGAGGATGGCTTGATGGGGAGTGAATGTTATCTCAAACTGGCTTAGTTCCATATTCCATTTTAGCAGTCGATCGGATGCTTTAGGTCGTTGTAGGACTGGACGTTGCGGCTGGTCGGTGAAGATCTTTATGGGATGAGACTGGAAGTACGGTCGGAGCTTTCATGAGGAGATCAGTAAGTAGAATGCCTGTAGGGAAACAACCAAGTAAACGTATACGTCCTCATGGTTTATAGGTTTAGACAAGATTGGTGGTCGCTCTAAGTGATCCAGAAGTTCCTTGAATGCAGAAATGCACTCAGGGGTTCATTTGAAATTGCATTTCCCTTTTCGAAGTAAATCGAATAAAGGAATGCACTTGTCGGTGGCCTTAGAGATGAATCAACTTAAAGCCGTGACCTTTCTATTTAAACTTTAAACATCCTTGATGTTCTTAGGGACTTGGATGTCCCGAATGGCTAGGATTTTTTCGGGATTGGCTTCGATTCCCCGAGCGTTGACGATGAAACCTAGAAACTTTCCTAAAGTAACGCCAAAGAACACTTTAGGGGGTTGAGTTTCATGTCTTACCAGCAGAGGACACCGAACATTTCGGACAGGTCGTGGACGTGGTCGCTAGATACTTTTGACTTGACTAGCATGTCGTCCACGTACACTTCCATGGATTCCCCGATTTGATTTTAGAAGTCGATTAACCATTCGCTGATATGTGGCACCGGCATTCTTGAGTCCGAAGGGCATGATGCGATAATAGTAAAGTCTGAGATCGGTTATGAAAGAGGTGTGATCCTGGTCGCGAAGATTCATCGGGATATGCTTGTAGCCAGAGTAGGCATCCAGAAAGAAATTAATTGGTATCTGACGGTTGAATCGACTAGTTGATCGATCTGAGGGAGCGGGAAATTGTCCTTAAGACATGCCTTATTTAAATCATAGAAGTCGATACACGTCTTCCATTTACCGTTGGCTTTTTTAACCAGGACAGGATTGGAGACCCATTCGGGGTAGTCGGCTTCATAGATGGAATTGTTGTTTAGTAGACGATCTACCTCTTCCTCGAGTGCCCTGGACCTCTCAGGTTCTAAGAAGCGGCGTTTCTACTTGACCAGAGGCATTATAGGATCTAGGCACAAAGAATGCCATGCAATTGCGGGGTTTATGCCTTTCATGTCGGAGTGAGTCCATGCAAAAACGTCTGAATCAGCCTTTAAGAAATCAACAAGGTCATATTTGGTTGTTGGGTGAAGGTGCGACCCTATCTTTAACACTCGCGACGGATTGTCGGGATTGACTGGAGCATCTACTGTGGGTTCAATTGGAGTAGCCCTCTCGTATTTGGGCTCTTCGTCTTTCCATGGATCGTGGTCATCGGAAAGATGGCAATGGCGCCTGGGCCAAGGCCGAGACGCCGCTGGTTTCTATGCGGAGGCGGTCTTGGTGCAAAGGGCCGCGGGCGCTGTTTTGCCCTTGTCCTTATTGTGCGCATTCTTCCATTCTATTGCACATCACTCTCAAGCATTGAGTTGGTCGCCTCTAACCGTTCCGATTCCATTTTCTATCGGGACATTCGTTAGGAGGGACCAGGGCGATAGACATACAGGAAATTCCATGGGGTAGGGACGTCCGAGGAAGACATTGTATGGGGAGATGATGTTGATAACCACAAAGGTGAGGAATAGGACTTGGCTTTGATCCCCAGTGTCGAGCTCGACGGGTAGGTCAATAACTCCTACCGGACAACTGGACGCCCCATTAAAGCCGTGGATCATGGAATCGCATGGTTCGAGATCTATTGCTTCTAATTTCATCTGGTTATAGGAGGCTTTGAAGATGATGTTGACCAAGCTTCTTGAATCAACCAATATTTTTCGAACAGTTGCGGTGCCGATTTGGGCCGTTATAACCAAGGGATCGGTGGTCTGGATTTCAATTCCTGTAGACTCTCTTTCATGGAAAATAATGTCGTCCCGCATGGTTTTCCAGAGCTTGGCCAGGATGAACTCATTTGGAGCAGAGCAAAACTCGTAAGTTGCATGTTTTATGGACCCCACGTATTCTTCCATTCTTCGGAAGCTGTCATGTGTGGGGCCAGGCCCGCCACAAATAATGTTGATCATGATCCTCACCTCGTGTTAAACGATCTTGAAACTGTCTTGGCGGCCTTCTGAGGTGCTGGCGCTACAGGTTTTGAATTGTCTTCGGGGGGGAAGGGCTATAGAATGTATTGTTCAAGCCATTTTTCACGGATAAGTTTTTCAATTACATCCCTGAGCTGGAAACATTCATTCGTGCTATGCCCATACATATCATGATATCGGCAGTACCTCCCTTTGTTCTTCTTGAGGTTGGTTGACTCCCTGACGCAAGTCTTCTTGTACAGCAAAGTGTTACATGTCTCCAAGTAGATGGTTTCCAGATCTTCATTCAGTGGAGTGTATGTCTCATAGGCTCGGTAAGGGCCGGGCTTCCTTGTTTCAGTCGGAGCCTGATCGTTGTTTCGGCACCTTGCCTACCGTTGTTTGGTTTTTTGCCTAGGTGTTCCTGCCTCCTTGTTTGGATTAGAGGGTTCTCCCACTTCTCCTCCCCTGAGGTGGTTGTTTGCGGTGTCCGCTTGAGGGTTATTGGGGCGACTTGTCTCAGAGAGATGGTTATGTCTTGCTTCTTCTTGGCATAAGAACAGCCCCGCTTTCTCATAGAAAGCATCGAGCTCTTCGGCTGCTTCTGATCGATACGTGCCCCGAATTCGGAGGTAGGAAGGACACCTTTTGCTAACTGAAAGAGTACGGTGCGTGGATCCAGATCCTCGAACTCAGTGACGGCGATGTTGAACCTGGAAGGTAGCTTTTGAGTGACTCCATGGGCCCTTGGTATAGGTTGGAGAGGGTAAGGGCGTTCTTCGGAGTTGGGATGTGCATCCTAAATTGCTTGATCAACTGCATTGCTAGCCGGCCGAAGTTGTTAATGGAATCAAGTGGAAGGTGAGGGAGCCATAATAGAGCAGTTCCTGAAAGGAAAAGCATTTGCATTTGACTGGATCGTTGCCCTTGCTCGACTCCATTTGCCACTCATATCGGTTTAAGAAAGCGCAAGGATCAGTGGTGCCGTCGTGGAGCGGCATCTGTGGCATGCTGAAGTGTCGTGGCCATTCGGCTTCATTTACTCTTCTAGTGAATGGATTGTGTAACGACCCGAGGATTTCGCGATCCTGAGTACTCGGCATAAATCCCAATGTCGACTATTCAAGCATCGAAAATACCGGATAGTCCAAGAAAGAAATTAGAGGGTGAGAATAGATAAGATAGAAACTTAGAATATAAGAAGAAGAAGAAGAAGATGAAGAAGAACATATAACATCATAGTAACACGAATCTCACAGCAGAATGAACAACATATAATAGATAACATATCTTTGAAATAAAATCAGTATATGTATACAGTAACATTTTCATAGTACAATACTTACATCACAGCGGAATAAACAATAGCTATATAATCCTAAAGCCTTCTGCTCCAAGCTCTCCAAGTATATTTGTAAAATCCTGACTACTTGACTGCCTGTACAAAATTGGGCACCCAAGAGTTTAGGGGAAAACAAAACAAAACAAACTCTGGGTCAGTCATGGGACTGGTATGAATAAACAATTTAAAACAGTTTGGGAAAATAACGATTCTCATAAGACCACGCCGTATAATGGAACGGGTTTTTTCCTTATGAGAATCCAAATAAATTTGATTTAACTTTCAAATCATTTTGAAAGAAATGAAAACCTTTATATCAAAACTCATTGATATTGTAATAATGTCTATCAACCACAATACAATAATCATCTTGCAGAACACTTTCATCTCACGTCCCACATATATAGTATACAATCAAAACCGCGAGCACTTACTGGGTAATGGATTTCCAACCATGACAAGCTATAGTACCACCTTCAGATAGTGTAACTCTAGAGAGGAATACAATGGGTTCAACAAGAACATCTTGCAACCCGGCCACACACGACCGACCACTCATTTCACTTGAGTGTATCGAATGTATATCACCAACAGTTGGGATCAGCAACCGTTTCCTGAATGAGACAGCATCGACAATAGATTATAGAATGAAATGAATATCTCTAGATAGGTAATAATACACCCTAATTGGCAGCCAACCACTTAGCCATGCTGCCTGCCCGATTTTTGTCATTTTTCGGCTGTGAGGCTAGAGGCCACGCTTATCTCTGACAGATCGCACATTTATTCACTTTGAATGTCACATCGTCATAACCGTCAAATCACAAATTGATTTCCCAAAAAATAAAATGGGTATACAGATAAGAGAAACGAATTCCTCCGCCACCAAACGTATATACGTTTGAAGAGGTCAACTTACGTGATCCATTAAATATACTCTGTCATACATTCTTCCATACAGGTTGTCCTGGGACTGGACAAACCAAAGGTACTATTCTGTAAATAGGACAGCCTTTGCATAACTCCGTCTTCAATTATCTTTACCATATTTAATCGCAACGCTAACGCCCATTCAGAGTGGTTTTCAGATAATGAATCTAATCCCGGTCTCTCCATATTGATGACAGAAAAATCGATAGTCGGTGAGTTAACTATCAAAGAAAACACGTGTGCAAACAACGATATTATATCCAGATTATCGATCAATCATCATTTAACGTTTATCTCTTTAGTTCATTAATTTGTTTATTTCCTGTTTCCATATATTCAACATTCCTTATTTTCTAAATTTAGAAAATATCGTTATTAATCATTGGAAAACATTTCCATCTCTTTTGCACATATCATTGTCATTCCAGTATTCTTTATCATCAAACATTTCATTTTCTATGATTTGAAAATATCTCTGATTACATTTGGAAAATGTTTTCAAAACCCATTCCTTGGATTTAAATAGATGTTTAAATAAAACATCGCTATGCCACTCAACCCATTTCACTCATTAACTAAATACACTTAACCAAACTTCACTGTCGAACCTTAACCATTCCTTCGTTAAAAACGAAGTCAATCAAGTTGGGGTATAACTACCTCTCAGACCTTAACTGAGCAACATTTCTAACCTCGAAAGTAGACAAAGTTCACCTTTTAAACCTTTAACAAACTTCCTTACGTAACTATCTTTCGAATAAATCTATATTCGATAACTCTTTCCTTCGAATAAACTATATTCGATAATCTCTCTACGAATAGCCATATTCGATTAACTCTATTCAATTAGCTCTATTCGATTTACTCTTACCAGTTAACTCTATTTGATTAACTCTGTTCTGTTAACTCTGTTTGATTAACTCTATTCTATTAACTCTACTTGATTAACTCTATTGGATTAACTCTAATCAATTAACTCTTTTCGAATAAACTATATTCGATTTACTCCTTTCAAATAAACTATATTCGATTAACTCCTTTCGAATAACTAGTATTCGATAACCTCTTTTTAAATAACTAATATTCGATTAACTCCTTTCGAATAACTAATATTCGATAACTCCTTTCGAATAACTAATATTCGATAACGCCTTTCGAATAACTAATATTCGATAACTCCTTTCGAATAACTAATATTCGATAACTCCTTTCGAATAAACTATATTTGATTACTCCTTTCGAAAAAACTATATTCGATAACTACTTTCGAATAACTAATGTTCGATAACTCGTTTCGAATAACTCTAATTCAATTAACTCTATTCGAATAACAATTATTTGACTAACTCTAACTCTAATCAATTTACTCTTACTGATTAACTCTAACTGATTAACTCTAATCAATTAACTATAACTGATTAACTCAAACTGATTAACTCAAACTGGTTAACTCTAACTAATGAACTCTAACTGATTAACTCTAATTGATTAACTCTAATTGATTAACTCTAATCAATTTACTTAAACTGATTAACTCAAACTGATTAACTCTAATCGAGAACTGTAACTGATTAACTCAAATCGATTAACTCAAACTGGTTAACTTTAATCCATTTACTATAACTGATTTACTCAAATCGATTAACTTTAACTCTAATACTTTTAGAATCCTACTTACTTTCTAAATATTTCCTTTTATGATATCTTATTTATTTTCTAAATAAATATTCCTTATATCTTTCTATTTATTTTCCCAAATAAATATTCCTTTTTTCTTCCTATTTGTTCAAAAAATATTTCCTTTTCAATTCTATTTATTTAACAAATAAATATTTCCTTTTCAATTCTATTTATTAATGTTTTACAATTATTTCCTTTTCAATTCTATTTATTTAACAAATATTTCCCTTTTATATTTGTTTCACAAATATTTTCCTTTTATATTTGTTTCCATACAACAATGATCGATATCATTCAAACACACATAATCAACACAAAATCTATATCACATCATATATCACCATATACGAAAAACAGTAAAATAAATGTTGAGGAATCCAGATGGATTCCTCTAACCTGTTTTCCTGCATCCACAGATGTTAAACAATATAGCCAACATCAATTTCATTTCAAATGAAATATTCTGCTAAACAGAATCAATTTATATATATATATATATATATAACCAGATCTATAATTTTAAACAATTACCTAGCAATTAAAGCAAACAGTCAATACACAGCAATCAATCATCATGTAGTAGTTCTAAATATATGTTATAAAAATATGAACTGATAGAGTTGGTGAGTTTTACTCACATTGGACAATCATCTTAATAACGATAACCATCGCTTGATTCAGACAAACAATTTACTTTTCTATAAATTGTAACGAGCTCTGATTCGCTCCAAGTTAGTTCCATTGTGGAGCTCACGTCCATACGATCTCAACGGATCTGACCGTTCGAAATTCTGATATCGTATGTGTGAAATATCAAGTTAACAAGTTAATAAATTTAATTAAATAAATTAAGCTTAAAATAATTGTTTTCTTAGGCCTTACAAATATCCTTCAGCCCAACATCGTTCAATACCCAGGGCCCTAATTCCTTCTTCCACCTGAACTAACGCATGACGTCTCTGCTCCTTTTCATGGCCTTTTCGCATTCCTGCATCCATCGTTCTACCTCGTGCTGCCATGAAATCAAAGACCGAGAACACCACAACCTTTCTCGTTGTAAACCTTATCTCACCATACCAAAAACAGTGAACTTGATACTCTCCCTCAAAACCCATCGTTACCCTTGTTCCTTACGCCCAGTATTCGTGCGACATAATGCTGAACGGAATTCCACCCTAACTTTCTAGAAGGTGTTAAACTCCTCCACAAACTTCAATCCATCTACCAAATCAAACATTGATGCTCCTACCTTCCTTATTTGCTAACCCTAGGTTTACCGCACCAAATCCATCGAACAAAAATGGAAGTTCGAACAAGCTGAAATGGAAACGAACTTGAAGCAGTTTACCCGCGAGTTCGAATATGTATACATCATAAATTATAGGATTTTATTTGGTTTTCTAAGAATTTACAAAGGAGGAAATATCTCGTTTTCTTTTTAGAGAAGTAGCGGCTGGATTATTTGTTGACTAGAGGATGCAAGAAATTAGGTTTAGAGGGAGTAGGTATTTATAGAAGGGTTTAAATATATTTTTTTATTGATTATTATGTTCAATTTTAATTAATCACTGTATATATTCGTCGTTTGAAAATTCCTATGATCGCACATGATATCCAAAAATCACGGAAATGGACATACACCTTCAGTTCGACATTATGGACCCAATGAAACGGGTTTCGTCGAATTCTGACTCCGTTTGCTCACACAGCGTATTTTTAACTGTCAAAATATTGACTATTTTTCACATTAAAAATCCGTACGGCAAAACACTGACTCTAAAAATCACAAAAATTGAAATTTAACAATAATTTGATATTACGGATCCAACAAAATTAGTTTCATCGAAAATGGAGGTCGTTTGCAAAACTGGCTATTTTCAAAGCTCTAAATAACCCATTTAAATATATAAATATATTTAAAAATAATTAAATTTAATATTTATAAATAAATATTATCGTATATATTCACAATAGAATATCATAGAGCTCCAACGGGATTTATAACTCGATATTTCAAAATTCCCAGTTATATTGATAATCGATTTATATTTAAATCCTTTTTAAAATATAAATAAATCGTTATAAATTTTAAAAGAATTCCATAATGACTTTTCTAAAATTTGATTTGGACACAAACCAAAATCTACACAATGAAATCCCGATTTTTCTCTTCCATTAGAAAAATATACTTCACCACCTCCGAATGTTTCTTGTTTCACAGAAATCCGATTTAAAACGGATTATGTATATTCATTTAAAGTTTGAATCGCCAAATAGCGAACTGCCGCGCCATTTCGAGCTTGATTTCAATTATAATATAATTATATGTTCAAACTTCGTTTATATAATGTATTCGATAATATAATTCAACTCTAAACTGAATTATATATATTTTAAATTGTCAAATTCACACAATATTATCAATTCACTATTTCCGACTATTTCGGGAATTAAATATATTATTTATATTAATTAAATATTCACTATTATTTTATTAAACGACCATTTAAATCTCTAAACACTATTTAAATAATTAAATAGATTATTTATTATACCGTAAAAATATGGGACATTACATTCTTCCCTCCTTAAAATAATTTCGTCCTCGAAATTGCTAAGGTAGAAAACAAACCCTATTGAGTGGGTAAAAATTATTTTTACTTCTTAACTCCAGTTTCCACTAATTTTAATTTAATATTTATTCCTTTCTACTTACGAAAATTTTCAAAAATCTTGAAAATTTTCTAACACCTTAACTTTTCGAAAAAATTCGCCGACACCTCCTTTGTATTGGTCAATAGCTCAAACTCCAACTCGCCTCTCTAGGAGTTCTTCATCCCAAAAGAAAATCAAACAGCCAACCGGCTGGCCAAGCGGCTAGCCAATTCGGCTCATAAATCTCATATTCAATAGAATATAAACTGGTACCATTTTGTCGGGCATATCAACTTTATCACTTTCACCTGCTATCAATTCAACATATACCAAAGTCATCTCAACCAAACTCAAATCACTTTTATCTCCAACACAACAATTCGCTTATATCCAAACCGAATTTTATTCCTAACTCAGATTCCAAATTCTTATGACATCAATCCAACTTACTCGATATCATTATTTTAATTCAATTTCAGTTACCACTTAACTGGCTTTACTTTAATTTCAATTTGCTTTTGCAAATTTTTGTTAAATTTGTTTTTAATTCAAAACAGTCTGCCGGGGAGCTTTAAACAACTTTACCCTTTTCAATCATCAAATATTCCTTTTTGGAAATAAAAACCACTTGTTTTCTCAAAATAATTCGAAAACAAAATATTTGGCAGTAATCCTTCAATTACCACACGAAAATGAACACCGATGATGTCATGATCAACATCGGAATCTATTTTCCAGTTATCGAAGTGAGTTCAATACTATATCACTTTCAAAACTCATATTCAAACACTTCTATTTTGAAATCAGTTCAAAATATCCTTCACAATGTTTGAAAACATTTCCAAAATCTCCCAAGATTTTAAAATTGTCATATATTTAATTCAACTCCATTTACAAAACTTTTATAACCTTCCACGGTTTTAATTCCAATTCTGATTTGAATTCAGATTTAATCCATCTAATTCCATATACTAAACTTATATGAATTCTGATTGGTTATTTACATAACCATTTAATTTATAATCTTACTCAATTATAATAACAACTAATATATCCAATATATTATAATTCCAATATATATATCTTTTCTATATCAAAATATACTTTGGGTAAACATATTTTCATTTACCCTCTTTTCAAAACATATCGTGTAGACCCATCATATTCAAGTGTTTAGAAACTCTTACCGATACAGTGGATCAAACTGATCGACCGGAACTCATAAACAACTCAACCAATAAATCTCCACAATATAAAACAATTTTTATATCAATAACAAATACATTCACTCGTATATATACACTCGAACTCAATCTATGGTATTACTAACCCCATCTCTATTGAGTCACGACACAGTGCCAAGGTAATCACTTAACCTTAAGCTCTTATACCATTGTAACGACCCAGGGATTTCGCGATCATGAGTACTTGACATAAATCCCAATGTCGACTATTCAAGCATCGGAAATACCGGATAGTCCATGAAAGAAATTAGAGGGTGATAACAGATACGATAGAAACTTAGAATAGAAGAAGAAGAAGAACATACAACATCAGAGTAACACGAATCTCACAGTGGAACGAACAACATATAATAGATAACATATCTTTGAAATACAATCGGTATATGTATACAGTAACACTTTCAGAGTATAATACTTACATCACAGCTAAATAAACAATAGTTATATAATCCTGAAGCCTCCTGCTCCAAGCTCTCCAAGTATATCTATAAAATCCTGACTACTTGACTGTCCGTACGAAATTGAGCACCCAACAGTTTAGGGAAAACAAAACAAAAAAACTCTGGGTCAGTCATGGGACTGGTATGAGTAACCAATTTAAAACAGTTTGGGAAAATAACGATATCTCATAAGACCACGCCGTATAACGGAATGGGTTTTTCCCTTATGAGAATCCAAATCAGTTTGATTTAACTTTCAAATCATTTTGAAAGAAATGAAAATCTTTATATCAAAACTCATTGATATTATGATAATGTCTATCAACCACAATATAATAATCATCTTGCAGAACTCTTTCATCTCACGTTCCACATATATAGTATACAATCAAAACCGCGATCACTTATTGGGTAATGGATTTCCAACCATGACAAGGTATGGAACCACATTCCGATAGTGTACCTCTAGAGAGGAATACACTGGGTTTTACAAGAACATCTTGCATCCCGGCCACACATGACCGACCACTCATTTCGCTTGAGTGTATCGAATGTATATCACCAACGGTTGGGATCAGCAAAAGTTCCCCGAATGGGACAGCATCGACAATTGATAATAGAATGAAATGAATATCTCTAGATAGGTGATAATACATCCTAATTGGCGGCCAACCACTTAGCCATGCTGCCTGCCCGATTTTTGTTATTTCCCGGTTGTGAGGCTAGAGGCCACGCTTATCTCTGACAAATCACACATTTATTCACTTTGAATGTCACATCGTCATACCCGCCAAATCCCAAATTGATTTCCCCAAAAATACAACGGGTATACAGGTAAGAGAAATGAAATTCTCCGCCACTAAACATATGTACGTTTGAAGAGATCAACTTACGTGATCCACTAAATATACTCTGTCAGACATTCTTACATGCAGGTTGTCCTGGGACTGGACAAACCGAAGGCACTATTCTGTAAACAGGACAGCCCGTGCATAACTCCGTCTTCAATTATCTTCATTATATTTAATTGCAACCCTAACGTCCATATAGAGTGGTTTTCACACAATGAATCTGATCCCGGTCTCCCCGTATTGTGACGGAAAAATGGTCAAAAACTTTGATAGTCGGTGAGTTAACTATCAAAGAAAACATGTGTGCAAGCAACGATATTATTTCCAGATGGAAATTCTATCGATCAATCATCATTTAACGTTTATTGCTTAAGTTCATTAATTTGTTTATTTCCTGTTTCCATATATTCAACATTCTTTTTTTTCTAAATTTAGAAAATATACATTATTAATCATTGGAAAACATTTCCATCTCTTTTGCACATATCACTGTCATTCCAGTATTCTTTATCATCAAACATTTCATTTTCTATGATTTGAAAATAACTCTGATTATATTTGGAAAATGTTTCCAAAACTCATTCCTTGGATTTAAATAGATGTTTAAATAAAACATCGCTATGCCACTCAAACCATTTCACTCATTAACTAAATACACTTAACCAAACTTCAACTGTCGAACCTTAACCATTCCTTAGTCAAAAACGAAGTCAATCAATTTGGGGTATAACTACCTCTCAGACCTTAACTGAACAACATTTCTAACCTCGAAAATAGACAAAGTTCATCTTTTAAACCTTTAACAAACTTCCTTACGTAACTCTCTTTCGAATAAATATCTATTCGATAACCCTTTCCTTTGAATAAACTACATTCGATAATCTCTCTTCGAATAGCCATATTCGATTAACCCTATTCAATTAACTCTATTCGATTAACTCTAATCGATTTACTCTTATCAGTTAACTCTATTTGATTAACTCTATTCTATTAACTCTATTTTATTAACTCTATTCTATTAACTCTATTTGATTAACTCTAATCAATTAACTCTTTTCGAATAGCATATATTTGATTTACTCCTTTCGAATAAACTATATTCGATTAACTCCTTTCGAATAACTAATATTCGATAACCTCTTTTCGAATAACTAATATTCGATTAACTCCTTTCGAATAACTAATATTCGATAACTCCTTTCGAATAACTAATATTCAATAACTCCTTTCGAATAACTAATATTCAATAACTCCTTTCGAATAAATAATATTCGATAACTCCTTTCGAATAAACTATATTCGATATCTCCTTTTGAATAAACTATATTCGATAACTCCTTTCGAATAACTAATGTTCGAAAACTCCTTTCGAATAACTCTAATTCAATTAACTCTATTCGAATAACTAAAATATTCGACTAACTCTAACTCTAGTCAATTTACTCTTATTGATTAACTCTAACTGGTTAACTCTAACTGATTAACTCTAACTGATTAACTCTAATCGATTAACTATAACTGATTAACTCAAACTGAATAACTTAAACTGATTAACTCTAACTGATTAACTCAAACTGATTAATTCTAACTGATTAACTCAAACTGATTAACTCAAACTGATTGACTCAAACTGATTAACTCTAATTGATTAACTCTAATCGATTAACTCAAACTGATTAACTCAAACTGATTAATTCTAATCGATTAACTATTACTGATTAACTCAAATCGATGAACTCAAACTGATTAACTCTAATTGATTTACTATAACTGATTTACTCAAATCGATTAACTCTAACTCTAATCATTTTAGAATCCTACTTACTTTCTAAATATTTCCTTTTGTGAAATCTTATTTATTTTCTAAATTAATATTCCTTATATATTTCTATTTATTTTCCCAAATAAATTTTCCTTTTATCTTCCTATTTGTTCAAAAAATATTTCCTTTTCAATTCTATTTATTTAACAAATAAATATTTCCTTTTCAATTCTATTTATTAATGTTTTACCATTATTTCCTTTTCAATTCTATTTATTTAACAAATATTTCCCTTTTATATTTGTTTCACAAATATTTTCCTTTTATATTTGTTTCACAAATAATTTCCTTTTATATAATCCTCTTCCTTTTATATATAAAATCCATTGATTTTATATAAATACTTTATTTTCAAAATACACTTTGAAAATCCCCTTTTCTACATTCCAGTATTTCTTACGGTATTTAAAATACCACACGACAATGATCGATATCATTCAAACAAACATAATCAACACATAATCTATATCACATCATATATCACCATATATGAAAAACAGTAAAATAAATGTTGAGGAATCCAGTTGGATTCCTCCGACCTGTTTCCCTGCATCCACGGATGTTAAACAATATAACTAACACCAATTTCATTTCACTATGAAATATTCTGCTAAACAGAATCAATTTATATATATATATATTTATTTATTTATTTATTTATATATTTATTTATATATATATAACCAGATCTAAAATTTCAAACAATTACTTAGCAGTTCAAGCAAACAGTCAATACACAGCAATCAATCATCATTTAGCAGTTCTAAATATATGTTATAAAAATATGAACTGATAGAGTTGGTGAGTTTTACATTGGACAATCATCGTTAATAACAATAACCATCGCTTGATTCAGACAGACAATTTATTTTGCTATAAATTGTAACGAGCTATGATTCACTCCAAGTTAGTTCCATTGTGGAGCTCTCATCCATACGATCCTAATGGATCTGACCGTTCGAAATTCTGATATCGTATGTGTGAAATATCAAGTTAACAAGTTAATAAATTTAATTAATTAAATTAAACTAAAAATAATTGTTTTCTTGGGCCTAACAAATATCCTTCAGCTCGACATCATTCAATACCCACGACCCTAATTCCTTCTTCCACCTGAACTAACGCAAGATGTCTCCGCTCCTTTTCACGGCCATTTCGCATTTCTGGATCCCATCCTTCTACCTCGTGCCGCCATGAAATCAAAGACCGAGAAGACTACAACATTTCGCTTCGTAAACCTCATCTCACCATACCAAAAACAGTGAACTCGATACTCTCCCCAAGACCCGTAGTTCCCCTTGTTCCTCAAGCCCAGCAGTTTGCGCGACATAATGTTGAATGGAATTCCACCAGAACTTGCCAGAAGGTGTTAAACTCCTCCACAAACTTCAATCCATCCACCAAATCAAACATCGATGCTCCTAGCTTCCTTAGTTGTTAACCCTAGGTTTACCGCACCAAATCCAGCGAACAAAAATGGAAAATAGAACAAGCTGAAATGGACACGAACTTGAAGCAGTTTACCCTGCGAGTTCGAATATGTATACATCATAAATTATAGGATTTTATTTGGTTTTCTAAAAATTTACAAAGGAAGAAATATCTCGTTTTCTTTTTAGAGAAGTAGCAGCGGGATTATTGGTTGACCAGAGGATGTAAGAAAATAGGTTTAGAGGGAGTAGGTATTTATCAAAGGGTATAAATAATTTATTTTGATTATTATATTCAATTTTAATCAATCGCTGTATATATTCTTCGTTTAAAAAATCCTGTGATTGCACATGATATCCAAAAATAACGGAAATGGACATAAACCTTTAGTTCAACATTAAGGACCCAATGAAACTGGTTTCGTCGAATTCCAACTCTGTTTGCTCACATAGCGTATTTTGAACCGTCAAATACTGACTGTTTTTCACATTAAAAATCCGTACGGCCACACACTGACTCTAAAAATCACGAAAATTGAAATCTAAAAATAATTTGATATTACAGATCCAACAAAATTAGTTTCATCGAAAACGGAGGTCATTTGCAAAACAGGCTATTTTAAAAGCTCTAAATAACCTATTAAAATATATAAATATATTTAAAAATAATAAATTTTATATTTATAAATTAATATTATCGTATATACTCACAGTAGAATATCATACAGCTCCAATGGGATTTATAACTCGATATTTCAAAATTCCCAGTTATAACGATATTCGATTTATATTTAAATCCTTTTTAAAATATAAATGAATCGTTATAAATTTTAAAGGAATTCCATAGCGACTTTTCTAAAATTTGATTTGGACACAAATCAAAATCTATACAATGAAATCCCGAATTTTCTCTTCCACTAGAAAAATATACTTCACCAGCTCCGAACGTTTCTTGTTTCACAGAAATCCGATTTAAAACAGATTCTGTATATTCATTTAAATTTCGAATCACCAAATATCGAACTGCCATGCCATTTCGAGCTCGATTTTAAATATAACATAATTATACGTTCAAACTTCATTTATATAATATATTCGATAATATAATTCAACTCTAAACTGAGTTATATATATTTTAAATTGTCAAATTCACACAATATTGTCAATTCACTATTTCCGACTATTTCGAGAATTAAATGTATTATTCTATTATTTATATTAATTAAATATTCACTATTATTTAACTAAACGACCATTTAAATCTCTAAACACTATTTAAAAAATTAAATAAATTATTTATTATACCGTAAAAATACGGGACATTACAGATTGCATCTAATGTGCGCTTCCCATGAATCGTGCACATTCCCTCACATCTCCCTCGTGATCCTTCGGACCGTGTCGGGAAGATAAGTCGGATGGGAGTCCGCCATTCGGACTCATGGGTTTTGGCGAGGTTCCGGAATTCTGACGCGAGGCGTCTTCTATGGTGGATTTCTGGATCGTCTTCTTCCAAGTCCTCCACATCTGTAATGGGATCCTGGTGTGCACGATGATGCAGAGCGGGCTCGTGCGAATCCTATTCTGGAGAGGTGCGGGCCGCTAAAACAGTAGGTTCATCATCTCGATGGGCGGTCGTTGGGTTTTGCCGAGGAGGAGGTTGGTTAGTAGAAGTGGGTCCTTCATAGATGACCAAGCGAGAGCGGTCTCGGTATTGGGCGCCCTCGTTATAGGTAACCGTAGTTCGGTCGTCGTTACCATTGGCATATCCATTGCCTGGGCATTTGTATGGACGGCGGCGTTGTTGATGAGGCTAAACCTCCTTCTCTGATGCAGGCCCCTCGACTTGGATGACGAAGTTTCCGATGCGGTTGGTCGAGGTTGATCATTGTTCCGAGCTAATTGTAGTCGAGCGATGAGACACCGACTTTCTTGAAGTTGTCTCATAAGGTCGATGTCACTCCTTAATGCTTGATTAAGCTCGACCGTCGTGTTCTCATATTTTTCATTAAGCGTGCGGATTTGCGCTTAGGTTACGGGTGCTTCGGGGTTCACAACAGGAGGTTCACTTTCACTAGAGGGCGGGATATCCGCCGACTGAGGTTGTAGAGATGGGCCGACTTCAGCGCGGCTGAAGAGCTGACCATTGCATTCTTTGGTCGCTTTGCCATCGTAAGTGGACTCGATAGCAGGTTTAACAAGGAACCTTAAGCTCGTCGGAGGTCGAGATGACAATGTGTGACAAAGGCGCAATATCTGAGTTTTCTTGGTGAAAGCACCAAATGTTGACGACAAATAATGTTGTAAACACCAAAGATTCCAATTGCTAGGAATTATAAATATGGTCGCATAGACAAGAACATAAAGCGGTAAATAACACAAGAGATTTATAGTGGTTCGGCCTCAGTAAGGACCTACGTCCAATTTGAAGAGTTGTTGGAATTTTATTGATCACTTAGAAGATTACAAGGCTGAGACCATCTCATTACATCCATTCGCTATGGTACATGAGGTTACAATAGTCATATTTGCAAGAATTAGGAAAATGGACGATTTTGCCCTTCTTCTTCCTCAAAGAGGAGATGCCATTAATGGAGCTCTATGGAGGTCTCAAGATTTAAGAATACAACCCTTTTGAAGTGTGAGGCCATGGGGTATTTATAGAGAGTGGTTAGGTGGAGGTTAGGTAGGAGTAGGTGGAGATGGGGACCAGCTACAGAAATTTCGCACCTGCAACCCTCACCTACGAAAAATTCGCACCCAAGTCAGGGTGCGAAATTTCGCACCTGTAGGGTGCAAAATTTCACACCTGCAGGGTGCAAAATTTCGCACCTTCCTGGTGCGAAAATTTGCACCAGCCTGGCGCGAAATTTCGCACCTGGTTGGTGCGAAAATTCGTGCCTACAGGGTGCGAAATTTCGCACCGACTGAGTATGAAATTTCGCACCTACTAGGTACGAAATTTCGCACCCTGCGGGATGCAAAGTTTGCCTTGCGAGGGTCGTTGGTCAGGGCTTGATGGCTCCTTCAGATTTTGGAGCCTCGATGCGGTAGCGTGCCAGTGGAAGTGCGAGGTCCCTGTCGGTGCGACCCCACTTCAGATCGCCTCCTTTGTTCCCCGAGCATCGCCCTTGGCCCTAACTTCGTACGATGGGTTGAGTCGAGCATGTCTTGAGTACTTTTGGCAACTGGACCAAAAGGTCAGTTAAAATTTTCCCCCAGGGTACGTCTTGTCTTAACATGATGTGCTTTGGATTGATTTAAGGTAATGGTTGAGTTGCCGGTTTATCCTGTAAGTTAAAGGAAGACACATGTTAGTTAGCAAGCTCGTTTGCTATGGAATCGCTTGCGAGCCGTTGTTGGTTTGATGTCGTGCTCACGTTGCTGAGCATCCATACTATTTCGTTACCACGTTACGTGGTGATCGGCATACGCAGGGAATGCGTGTACGGGAGCACGCGGCGCGATGCTCCGAAAGAGAGGATCCGTTTTTTTTTTTTTTTTGTGTTACGAAATTTTGAACCATGGGGGTCGGAAGTTTCGAACCATAGGGGTTCGAAATCTCGAGCCGTAGGGGTTCGAAATTTCGAACCGCAGGGGTTTGAAATTTCGAACCGCCGGGGTTCGAAATTTCGAGCCCATGAGGTCCGGTGCTTCGAACCCCGAAGAATCAAAGTTTTGAACCTTATAGGTTCGAAATATCGAACTCGTGGGTTCGAAATTTCGAACCTGGGGTACGAAAACTGATGGAATGCGAAGGGACTTTTTTCCTTTTTATTATAAATAGGCCCCCCTCTTCATTTCCTTCCTTCTATTATTTTACTTTCTGGTTGCCATTGTTCTGGAAGCTTCGTAGCCTGACCTTTTCGACTGAACTTTAGGTAATGGATGAGGTTGAAGGAGGAAAGGAGGAAGAGAGTTGAAGTACGATGATCGAAGTAGGCTCGAGATTTCAAACCTAAAGGAAGATGTTCAAAAATTCGAACCTGATGGTGGCTCGAATTTTTGAACTCCTGTAGGGTTCAAAATTCCGAGTCGTTGGTGTCGAATTTTCGAACTCGGGGCCTTGAATCTTCTGTATCGTTGGGCTCGAAGTTTCAAACCCTAGGCCTCGAGCTTTCGACCCCCGTGGGGTTCGAATTTTCGAGCCTCTAGGGTTCGAATTTTCGACCCAGCTGGGTTCGAATTTTCAGACCTTAGGGGTTCGAATTTTTTGTCCCTGGTTAGCTCGGATTTTCGACCCCCAAGATGGGCTCGATCCCGTCGTCTTAGCCAGGTGTTGACTTTTTTTGTATCGAACTTCGATTTCTTGACCGCCCGCCCTTGGATTTACATACTGCCTGTTTGACTGTATGGTCGCACCAAGGCATGTACATATAGTTGTACGGACAGGGATTCGAATCTTTCATATAGGATGGAGCATATATCTGGACTGTGACTGAATTGTTGGATTGTTTAAATTTTCTATGTGCATTTTGATTTTTGCATGGCACCGTACACACTTGTTAATTTTCACCAACATGAGGGGTACACGTTATTTCACTACAATGTCTAATACTGGTGTATTGAAGTATAGTGAGCAATGCAAACAAGATCGAGGACTGGAAAACTCTTGGAAGCCGAGGCTTCCCCCCTTTCGCCACACACATCTGACTCTACGAATGATGGTAGCTCGGATGGCAGTGAGCTTGAGACTATCGAAAAATCCATTCCTTCCCAGTCGGGCAGTTCGCCCGAAGTGTCCGAACACGGGGAACATACTGAGAGATTATATTCTCCTATCATACATGTAGAAAAGGAGAATGTAGATATCAGGGGTGGTGACGCGCCGACCGTCCCGGGTATGCTGCCTGATGTGGTTATCTTGGACAATCCTCCGGACTCGGTGCCGTCGCGCTTGGATGCCACGGCAATTAGGAAGATGGAATTGCGGTTTAACATCCCGGTGGGAGATATTTATGCCCTTGGAGAGCGCGAAAGGGCCCATGCACCGCCGGAGGGTCTTACTACTTGGAACAGACAAGCTTGCTTTGCGGGGTGCGTGCCCCAGCCAATGACTTCATTCGAGAAATGCATTTCCAGCCAATGTCTTGAGTACTTTTGGGAACCGGACCAAAAGGCCGGTTAACATTGTCAATAAATCAAATTAATTACAGATACTTCTTAGTTAAGTTTTTCTTTAAAAACATTATATGCATTTCCATGCTTTAGACATGTTTTCTTATTTAAAATGTCTTATTTTGTGTTTTAAGCCGGTTTGCCTATTGCAATACACATTTGATGAATAAGACAACTTTCATTACAACAACACTAAGCAGGAAGTAATCTATTCATCTTGAAGTATATCAAAATTTTCATTACAACAATACGTAGAAAAATTTTGTACTCTACCATCCATGTTCTTGGTATTCTTTATAACAACAAATGTTATTTATATTATTCAGGAACTTATATATTATAATAAGCTTTACATATCGCAACTACCACTTCAATGGATATTAAGAGTTTCATTACAACAATTCTTGAAAGCAGGAACTGATCTACTCATCATGAATTATACCAATATTTTCATCATAACAATACCTAAAAGAATGTTGTAATCTACATTTCTTACTCTTTGCATTATTTATCACTACCAGAGTTATTTAAATTTTTCTGGAATTTGTATACTTTCATCGTTTGTACCTTCAGGGTATTATAAATGTTTTAAACACTTTCACTATTTTAATCAATTTAATTATCTTTGAAAGTACAATGCTCATGGCACAAAACATGTTGTTGACACTGTATGGTGCTTTAGTAACTTTAGTATGCTTTTGTCATTTTATACAGTTCTAGTTTTATCTTATGAACTATAGGTCCATATCTTATGGACTATAAGTCCATACCTTATGTAAGAGAATTTCATGATGGCCATCATGTTTTTCTCTAATATGAGATTTTTAATCCATTTATAAGCGCTTTATTATTTATTAATTTATCATCAATGATTATTTCTTGTCAATTCTATACATGGTTTATTGAGATCTCAAAATGTATCATGCTTTAGGTACCTAAACCACTTCTGGGTTATTTTGAAAATCATGTCATGGGTTTCTTTCAAAGCACCCTTAAGTTTTTCTTCAGGAACACTCACCTCCTTTATTTTGCATCTTTATGACTTACTCCAAAGATATTTTGAACTGACTTTTATACCACATTTTCAGCTGTGATTTACACTTTTGACCCTTCAGGGATTCAAATCTATATTGGAGAAAGTCTATTAAGGACATAATTGATAATTTATGTAAGTTACTTAATGCTTTGCATAATTCTATATGTTAGCAAATATTTAACACCAATGATCCCTTTATCCTCCCACTCAGTGTTGACAAACATTGTCACATTAAATAATAAACTTTCTTTAGATTCTCATTTTTGATCCAAAATCGCATTCTAACTAGCAAATACATTATATGTGTTTCAGTTATAGGAGGATAATGCTCTTTTTAGTAAATAAGATGCATTCATACTGTATTTCTTATTCCCTTTCATTGATCTGGTAACTTGGAGGAATTTTCTATCATTTGAATATGCATATGACTTCAGGTCATTCAATATTGATGTCAATCGACTTTTTGAATTACTAAATAATATATGCTTAATTTATACTATGAGCTCACAACAACTTTAGGTTGTTAATTAAATATTCGCATATATGTGTATATACGTGCGTCCACGTATTACATACGTACTTGATTTGCATATTCTTTCTCATTCGAGATATCGGTTTTGGAACAAATTGTTTATAAGGTTCAATCATTTTTTGTCAAGCAGTGTCAATGCGAATCTTAAAGATCATATTATAATGTCCAAAACATCTGGTTTGGAACTGTATTGAACTTCTGATTCAAATAAAATATATAAACAATTTCAAGTTTTAAACTATATTGAACTTCTGGTTCAAATAAAAATATAAACAACTTCAAGTTGTTAAACTTTATTGAACTTCTGGTTCAAATAAAATATATAAACAACTTGAAGTTTCTAAACTATATTGAACTTCTGGTTCTCAACCTTTTCATATACTTCTAATCTAGAAGCTCTTACATTCTTGTTAATTGTCAAAATTTCAAAGTTGTATACTTTATCATTTCTTCCATAACATTAGATATTATTAGCTAAATATATCAAATAATAATACATATGTTTAATCTTATTCCAAATACAAACACACATCAATTAACTAACTGTAACTAATGCATTCAATACATTTATGACAATAAGATAATAACATATTATCATAACAATGCATCTAATGCATTTATTATAATATCTAAAAAATTGAGTATAAGAGTATAATCACATAATCAACATTTTACGTTCTCTAACATGAATGGTTCAAAAATTTATAGATCTGTACATAAAATTCACGACTATAAACAAAAATAAGCTACATGTCTCAAATTCAATTTTTTTCATAAGTAATTTAAATCAAAAAAATTATTGTTGTTATTATTTCAAAGCAAAAAATGTTTTTTTAACAACAAAAAAAATGTTTTTTTTTCACTTCGACTGTGCTAAATCAAGATCAGTGTTGGATCTAGGTGTATACGATCTTCGAGATACGTATTTTCTTTACAAAGGTTTTTTTTAAGACAAATAAAATATTTCTTCTCGAAATACGAATTATATCTCAAAACACCATCCGTAACAAAAGGTTTTCAAAATGAAAATTGTATTTATAAAACATGTGCAGATCTATACATCGTTTAATGTAACACCCCGTGTATTCTATAACTGTGGAATTAACAAATTAAAGTATAATTAATTTGAAATCAAAGAACTAAGGGAAACGGGATACGCCATTGCGTTCGTCTCAG
This sequence comes from Allium sativum, assembly GCA_030737875.1. Lineage (NCBI taxonomy): Eukaryota > Viridiplantae > Streptophyta > Magnoliopsida > Asparagales > Amaryllidaceae > Allium > Allium sativum. The sequence continues at coordinate 655,298,071 of CM060920.1, forward strand.
AAAAATACGCGAAATAGAGTCCGAGTTTTCGAAAAACGGAGTCCGTATGAAGAAGCTATGGCCTTCGGAAGTTTCTGAATTAAGTTTAAAATTCGAACAGAATAAAACGGTTTAAAAATTAAAACCGGGCCCAATTGGCCAAGGCGGGAAAACTCCCGCCTAAGACACCCAGGTCGACTGGGCTGTCGACCTGGTCTAACCAGGTCGACAGGGCTGTCGACAGGGCTGTCGACCTGGTCCAGACCCAGGTCGAACCCAGTCCACCCTGGCTGGCCTATTCTATGTTGGTCGATTTTATGTGGTCTGCTTTGTCATTAGGGCTAGGTGGCAGGCTCTAATTGGTCCCTCTTGCGAATGAATGGCTACGATCAATCCAGGCAACATCGATGGTCCTAATCAGTTCATAAACTCTATAAAATGACCCTAGACTCTACCTAGGTTTCTTACACAATTCTCTAGCCTCCATTGCTCTCTTCTTCTAATTAAAAATAAAAATGGCGTCTCTGCTCTGCTGGAATTAAAACTAGAAGATAATCAACATCAGCCTAAGCAACTCAATTCAAACTAGAGATTAAAGTTTCTGCAAAGATTCTACAACAAGTTAAAGTTCTTTCTTTAATCCAATCAAGGCAAGTACAGTTATTCTCCGCTATAAACGTTAATTATAATTTTGATATGCATTTAAAACTGAGTTTGAGGTTGTATATATATTCTTTTCTGTTGGATCTGTTTTCTGTGACTGTTCTGTATTCCTTTCTTCTTTTCTGTTTCTATAGCCAGGCTACCACGAGCCTGTGCCCAATCTCATAAAGAGATTAACGTATGAACGCAAAATTTGGGACAATTAATGAATGATGCGAAATTTGACAAGACTGAATTGAACGTATGACTTTAGATCTTGGACATGTGACTTGGGATTGGATGCATAAATTTGGCTATGAACATGTAATTTATATATTGCATGCATAGAGTATGTTGTAATTTAGATTTATAACTAATTAGAGAAATGAACATATGTTATTTAGATCTGTAATTAATTAGAAAAATAAGCATATGTTATAAACTAGTTTTAGACCTATGCATATTCTGTGATAAAAGAAGAAGAGGAACCACTGTAAGATTACATATGATTTGTGACTTTGGACAAAATGCATATAAAAGTCAAGATTTGATTTTTAGAAGATATGATTTAAAGATTTAGATTGTTGGGTATAGTTTGCATAATGATTCATGACTAAAAAAAAAAAAAGAAGATATGGAAGCTTAGGTGTAAAAGATTTGCATTAATTAGGATATCTATTATTGTGATTACACCTAAATAGGGATTTTTGGATATATGGCATGCATTGGAATTAATGGTTATATTAGGTATAATTTATATGTGAATCTGCTGTAAAATGCTAGTTTAACAAAAAAAAATTGGAACATATGTTATAGGGTAAATTATGTCCATATTCTGCGCTATGTCAATGTATGCAAACATGGAAGTATATGATCATATTGTGAATCATGACATTATTTAGGCATATGAACTTAGGCCTAATTTATGTTTAGGCAAGGCATGTAAATAGAACCTTTAGAAATATTAAATTTGCTAAATCTGCTAATTTGCTAAGTTGCCTAAAACTGCTAGTTCTGTTATATTGCATAGACTGCTAATTAGATTGAAATGCCAAATCTGTTAAATTTGTCTGTTGAGATGCCTAACCTGTTATATGCCAAAATCTGCTAAGTTGCTAAATCTATTAAATACGTTAAGTCATATAATCTGGAAAAATCTGTTATCTGCTAAAATCTGTTATCTGCTGTATTTATATAATCTGAATTGGCATATATATTGGGCGTGCGCATAAACGGTAAATTATTAATTAATTGGCCGCAAAGATAAACATGGCTAACTCGAGGTTAGAATGAGTTTGCGGCGTAAATCTGCCCGGAACCGCCCGGCACATCTAGTGGCCGCAAACAATAGGTTCTAATGTGAGAAGTTAGTCATAACATGCGTAAGACACGAGGTTAGGTCTGGCTTGTGGCAGAAGTCTGCCCGGAACCGCCCGGCATATCCAGCGGCCACAAGCTACCGACCTAATGTGAGAGGTCTGTGCATTAATAATTAATTAATGCAAAATCTAAGATAAGAATGACGTCTAAAACGTATTGGGGAAAAATAGGGTTAAACCAAAGGGATTAATAGATGTAGTAAAACCCGTCCATGAATCTGTAGGCCCAATACAAAGTTAGACAAATCTGAAAAATCTGTACATCTGACCTGTTAGTCTGAAAACTTGTTAACTTAATTTGTGAATTAGTAAACCTGAATTCTGTATGTCTGAACTTGTAAACAAGTTAATCTGAAATCTGTTAGTCTGGGGACACAAGGTTAGGAAGGGAATTACTTGTGTCATCTGTTGTTTGGGACCCATATTAGTCAGTAACCCTTTCTGGTATCAAAACTTTGACCCAACAGTAGGTAGGGTCCGGGCACGCTTACTGAACTAATTATAAGTGGTTCATTCTGATAATGGCGAGGGGTGTTGATGGTGCGTTCCAACCGGGTCATGTGCGTGCATGGATCCCGGTCTGCCTCTGAGGATGTAAGACGCCGTGACATCTGTAAATAGGTCTGTGCCAATTGGTTGTCACTTTAGGGAGTGATACACCCTACTGTGGGGCCGACACAGGATATTTATGTATTAGGGAGCCGATCGCTTGGGGTAGGGTTTTAGGGTACGCTTAGTTCTGTCTGTTTCTGTTGGTACCGTCTGTTTCTGTTGGGTGGTAACACTTGTCTGTTTCTGTGTGGTACCGTCTGTTCGGGTGGTAAAGGCCCATTACTAGTGTACACCTAATTCTACATTCTGTTTCCGTAGAGATAAATCTGTTTCTTCTTCTGTCTGTTTCTGATCGGGTAGTAAAGGCCCATTATTAGCATTCTGTTTCTGTTAAAGTATTCTGTACCCGTTCCTGCTTCAATTTAGACATTAGGGTGACACCTAATTCTGCTATACTAGTATTAGTGCAGAGAAGTGTAAAACAATAGTTTATATCATTCTGTTTTTCTGTTATATCTGCTACACCTGTTATAGTTATCTCACATCCAGTTTTATGTTCATATCATATTATTATTATCTGTTCATATGCTGAAAGTCACTGGACTTGCCAGACTTTTTGTCTGACCCTTGTTGTTTCGCCTCCTTTCTTCCGTTCCCCCCCCCCCCTAGGTTATCCAAGGAGGGAAATACTTTAGCTTGATCCGGATTTCTCTTTGCTTGAAGTGCTTAAAGTATGGCTTGGCTCTGTATAGCTTCCGTTCCATGGGGATTATGATTTTAAACTATGTGCTTTGAAGGCTTTTGTACAAGACTGATATTTTGTACTTGAATTCTGAAATTGAAAGGATGTAAACATATTAATTTCTGTTTCCGCTGTAATAAAGTTAAAAAATTTTAAGTACTGTTTTTATCTGTCTTGTAAGTTTCTGTTCTGTTTACTAAAATGCTCCACCAAAGTTAAGGCATTCCCTTTGTGAGTGACCTTAATGGAGGTGGGGTGTTACATTTAATATGAATTGAGTAAAAGTACTTAATCATAAAACCAGGATTTTACATTCTTTAATATGAATGATTTGAATAACTTGTAAATCTATACATAAAATTCACAAACATAAAAATTACATATTTTATTTATTAGAATCATATAATCCATATAAAGATTTTTTAGATCTTTCTTTTTATATCAAAATTACTTCTTACCTTTTTAAAAATCGCAAGCCCTAAATTTTCCATTTTGTAACAAAAATTGTTATTGCATTCACTTCCGGTGTGCAAAATTAAGATCAACATTTAAATCTTAACTTAATACGATCTTCAGGATGCATATTTTCTTTATAAAAGTTTTCCTATGAAACAATAAAAATATTTCTTCTAAAAATATGATATGTTCTAAAATTAATGTAATAAAACTTCAGGTTTTATTATTATTGTATATTTTAAATTGAAGCAATTCCTCTAGAAAGTGCTTTTATTCACATATGAGATTTATTTTAATATTTTTCTTTCAAGAAAATAGTATTTATTAATAATCTCGTCTAACAATAAATTTCTTCATGAAATTATGTGTAGCATAAGCCTTTTTCCTTTATTGAAACTCTTCCTTTCATTGCCTTTTCAAATCCTTTTCTATTATAGGTCGTTTGCTACAAGAAAATATTAAATGTAATTACATGCTTTGAGCTTTTATTTCATCTTTTTTTATTTGCATATGAACTTCAGATTCCTCATTCGCATATGAACTTCGGGTTTCTGACTTGAAAGAATTTGTATATGACCTTCAGGTCATTTGCATATGAACTTCTGGTTTCTCATTTGAAAGAATTTGTATATAAACTTCAGGTCATTTGCATATGAACTTCAGGTTCCTCATTTGAAAGAATTTGTTTACATCATGAGTTTTCAATTTCACTTCCACTAATAAATCAATATCGGTATTGAGTTTAAATGCTACATCATTATATTTTATACCCATAATTCAATTGGTTATACATAAAGAAAAAAAAAAATCATTTTTTTTTCAAGACATATTATGTCTTTGTTGGATATACAAAAAAAAAAAAAAAAAATCATTTTTTTACAAGAGATATTCTGTCTTTAGTCTATCCAAAAGAATTACATACGAAAAATGATAGTAGAATGGGAAAGATAAAATTAGATCTACCTCTACACTATCAATAATGTAAACAATACATATATAATCAAATCTCCATAAAATTGGATTTGGAAAACTCAAAATAGATTCGTAAAGAATTGAAAGAATAGATCTAAACACATATTTAGGATCAATAAAAATAATTAGATCTAAAAAATTAGATCCTTTAGAACCCAATCTAGATCTACAAAAAATATATAGAAAAGAGATATAGAAGTTTGAGTCAGATCTAAAAAAACAAAAAATATGACAAATTCATAGATCCATTAATCCAAGATTCTCAAACAGAAAGTAAATGTAGAACAAATATAGAAATCTTTGAATAGACAATCCTCAGATAAAAATTACTTATATAACTAATTCATAGATGTAGATCAAGAAGATTTCAATAAATAGCTATAATAGAATCTTGTGTTGATAACGTGTTATAAAATAAAACAGAATAGATAATAAACAGAAGCCATTATAGAGAACAAAATAGATAGGGGATAGACCATTTATTTCTATTTATTCAAGTGTACAAAATATTTATTACATTTGCTCCTTTATATATAGGTCTTGAAGTTGATATTAAGCTTATTATTCTCATGACGTGGGACTAAATAGAATATTACAAAAGCATATTCAATTTTATGTATTACAACACATTAATAATACTTAAGTCCTTTAAGTCTTTTTCTCATTAACACGCGGGATCAATTTTTTCTCGTTAACAAGTGGCTCCAATTTCTTCATCATTTGATCAAAATCGTCCTCTGTCTTGATTAAGCTCAAGCGTGTATAACGACTACTTGCATCAAAATCTTTGCCACCTTGGGTTTTAATACGTCCATTTTTCAACAGAGCTTCACAATCGTCATCTTCATCCCATTCACACTTCAACCATCCAAAAGCTGTACGCATTGAATAAATGGATAGAAATTTACGTTATGACATATAAATCAATAGTTAAAGTTTTAGACAAGTCTATTTGAACTGATATACAAACCAGGTGATGGCTCTCTCTCGTTATTCTTTAATCTAAAGTAAGTGCAGTTCTTCGGTTCTACTATTTGAAGGGAGAATCGATCGGAAGACGACACCAGGTCGTTTAGTTTCTTCCATCTCGTTCTCAGTGTTCCATAACCATAATTAAAGATGTTACGGCTTTTTTGATGCGAATCCTTTTCCTCTAATTGATTTACAATTCTCTTTATTAGGATTAAGCTTCGTAACTGTGTATCGTGTGAAGTACCCTCACTGCTTTCCGTCATGTACTGCAACAGATTTTTATACACCTCCTCATTCTTTATTAATGCCCACCTGCAAGTATACACGTGGTTATATCTTTTGAGAACAGTTAGCAAATATATGGTCCTACTACTAATGCACGGGTTGGCAAGCATACCCAAAACGGCTTCCAGCATGTCCGGTAAACTTGGACATTGAAAACAGCATGATATCGTCATCGGCAGGAATATGACTTATCGCCGTATAATGAGGCCAGTAGTAAACACGATCGGTAATGACTACAGCTCTTCCACTGAGTATTGGTCGTCTTAGGTTGCCATCAGGATTATTAGGGGAAGTCACTATTTCTATGAAGGGCTCATAAGGTTCAGATAATCTGTACTTTGAAGCATCTCCAGCCCAAACGTACCGATTGCAACGGAAATATTTTGTTTGTTTTCTGAACACCTGTAAATGCGATCATAATCGTTCAGTGGTTTCACTTAACAAATTACATGCTTCAAAGCATGCGTATGTTTAGTTGTTTCACTTCACAAAATATACAAAGCTGTGTAGCAATGAACTTACAGGATAGTAGGGAACACCTGAAACAACCTTGATCTCATCCCCAAATGTATTGTTGATCATTTTATTGGATGAAGATTGGCTTTCGGAAAGTGAGATGACCAATCCAGTGAGAAGTTGGGTGACTCCGTTACCAAATACAATGTACTTACCATCAGCTTTTGCATTGCCCACAACAGTATGTAAGCGTTTGATGAGGTCCACAAGCTCAGAACACTCGAAATTTGTAGTGTTCGGATTATAATAATAGCTCATTCTGTGCCACCCTGGTATTAGTACAGCAGAAAGTGGTTTTTCGTGCAGCCAGTATTTTTCCAGAAACATAGCATCGCCACTGCATGCAGTGTGCACAAACTTAATTAGGGTAAGCTGTGGCACGCTTAAATGACATGCATATAGAAGCAGTTTTATTACCGGTAAAATGTCTTATACACCTGGCAATTCGGAGAGTATTTACATGTTTTCTACCATTGATTTAAAACACAATATTTTTCCTGCACAGGATCTTGGTATCAGATAGATATATTTACCTATGTCCGACATACCAACTCACTTCGATTGCACAATCCCAAGTCTGATGTAGAAACATTTAACCAGAAGCATAGTAAAATTTGGCCTCGCGCGCATCTAATGAAAAATTAATACAAGTGGGTCCTTTGACTTAATTCTACATCTTTACGGATTTTAAAGCTCCATGACTCGTAGTTGAATGAAAACACAACTGAGATTTTTAATTTAACTTTCAAATAGAAAAAGATATACATGGAGGGAGAGTAAAAAATATTACGTGTATACGTCGGCGACGCAATCCTCATCGTCAAGCTTAGAGCAATCCGAACCAGTGTAGCAGTTGTTACATTCACAAAGATGAATACCTTTAGTAGAAACTGTTCCATCAAGATAAGCTCTGCCGTGGCCTGAACAGTGTAGATTAGCTATCTTCTCCGCCTCTTCTGCAACTATAGCCGTCCATGTTGGCACGAACCTAAGGTAAACCTTCTTGATGAATATGGTTGCAAGGAACAATATTGCTGCTGTTAGCATCAGCAATTTTTTATTCTTGCTGTACAGCTCCTCGGCTCGCCTCGCTGGATGCCTTGCTGATTTTCGCGGCCGTTTTGTCTTATCGGCATTGTACAACTCCGAAGACTGCATGTCTGTCTGTTTTTTTTTTTTTTTTTTTTTTCACTTTGATTATTCTTATTCTACTACTGGCAATGCAGGTTACGTTGTTCTCTTCGTTTTAAATAGGGATTGGCAGAGGCCCGTGTCTGATTAAAGAAATGTCAACTGTACCATGATATTTACCCATATGTACATTAAAATTGATATTTGATTTTTAACATAAGATACAACCGTACCTAACATTTTATGTTAAATTGATATTTGATCTTGTTGATTAATTTCCAAGTTTTGGCACTACATATAATGAGAAGTTTTAATATATAATATAAACATTAGTTAATTTTTTGTGGATTTTTTGTTAAAAGCAGCAATTTTCAAACTTATTAAACGGTGACAAATAATATTATTTCATGTAGGAAACGAAAAATTCATTTTTAATTATATAGACAAATTTATTTAATATTTTAAGCTCATAATGGGAGAAAGTTGAATCCATAGTTCTATCGCTATTGAACTTGAAACTTTGAACATTTTAGCTCACGAAGTAAAATAATTTGACTCGGACATGCCCACGGTTCAATTTCAAATATTTCAAATCCATCCAATTTTCATTTAGAATACAACCTTAGATAACAAAACTCATACGAGAGAATCTCGTTCGGTCCATGTTCATTCAATTTCATTCAAGTTTCCTGTAATTCAGTTTATAATTGAAGAAAGCTCTATTAAAAAAATAGAAAATCTAATATAAATAACATTGTACGTCTATATCTGTTCGTATCCATATCTAAAAAACATATGTTTTGGGTCTGTTTCCGTTTTATTTAGGATATGAGCTACGACATAATATTTTGTACGAGTAAAAATCTTGTCTGGTCTGTATTCGATTCGATTTCGTTTAGGATGGAAATTGAACACATCTCTGTTTGGTTCAATCCAACCAATTCACACTCGTAAACATGAACCACTTCGAGTAGGTTCTAGGCATTTTCTTTAAACTATGTTTTATTTCTCATCTCAGTATACATATAATTAGGAACCACAAATCATATTGAGATTGTTTCCCCCCAATTTTTTTGAAATTTTAAATAGTTTCACTAAATGAAATGACATAAGTATGTCTTTTGTTGAGATTTATTATCAGAATATTAAACAATATCGTATGGTGCTTTCACTAAGAAAATTCTTGAATTAGCTAGTTTGAAGTTTGGAGTTTTCCGAAATGACATGACAATCTCCAAGAAAACCATTGCACAAGAAAATCAATAATGGGCAGCAAGGAGGATGCTGAAGAGTCAACTGCTCTTCCATCTGCATAACTAGGGATGAGGTTGAGACTATGATGAATCATTTGTAAGAGAAGATAATAGCCAGTCAAGAGGAATTAATGATGTAGAGTTTCTTTCGAAAAATGAGGATTGGAGCAGTCAGAGTTATTGAAAACCATAATTGAATGCCCGAAGATAGAGAAACATGCCCATTGGTAGAGTGGAGCAAACTGAAGTAAACTCGAGTTAATCTTACGCATCAATCTCGATCCTCGATCGTTCAGTATTGACCCCTAAAGCCATGGAGGCATTGCTCGTGCGTCCTGGAGATGACGCAGGACATTAGAACATGAACCAAATATGCGGATGCATGACCAAAGGAATATGTGTCATAATTCCCTCATGGAATTGGAGGGCAATTCGAGAAAGAAAATATTAGGGTTCCTTTGGATGATAATGACAGACTTGTTGAGATGGTAGAACGAGCAATGAAAGTGGACTACCTAATTAACCAAAGCCCGAAGGATGTGAACAGGAGTTTAATCACTTCGAACATTCGATATGTTAAGAGTTCACCTGACTCCAAGCTAATAATGTTGGAAACATATATTGACACAATGGACCCGATATTCCATATGATGATGTATGTTACCACATGGAAGTGTTGGGTGCATCTAAAGGGGCGATGGAACAATGTTTTCTTTATGTCTAATGGATTTAGCTTCATTATTGTTCAAACAATTGGATAATTTTTTCATTAGCATGTGTGTTTTGTTTGATAGATTAGTAAGACAGATCCATAGTCATACTTTACGATATAAGAATGTAATGAAATTAACGATTGTGAAGCAGAGGGCCATAGAATCCTTCTGAATTTTCCTAAAAATGTTCAATGAGGCAGCTAAGGTGATATATATGTTAGATCCATCAATGGTTCTTATGGTGGGTTTTTCAGAATTAGCTAGCAAAATAGATTTCTAGATTGTAATAGATCGAAATCCACTGATAGAATTCATTTAATTTTATCATGTGGCTTGAAGATATATATGTAAAGAGGATGCTGAAACTGAGTATGAGGGGATTGATGATGTAGATGGTAGCTAGTATAAGGAAGAACAAAAGATGAATGATGGTTTTGGAGGATTGAAACTAAAATAAAGAGAACAAAAATTCTCCTCTTACACGCAATTTAAATGAAATTTCATAGCATATTTACTTAAACACCATGGAACAGATCATATATCAAAGGCCAGTAAGGAGAGAGCTAATCCCCTATGAGGGGAAGTTGGGAGGAGATTGGTTATCCAATGAGTTAGATGGTAATAATGCAAATGATTGAAGGCACTTACATAATTTAATCAAGGAACGAGTCCAAAACAATAAATTCCGATAGAATGTGAGAAATCGAGTTGTGGTGATGGGACAATAGTAAACATCATCTGTTGTGAATGGAAACAACATTAGATCGAGGTTGAGGTGTGTGATATCTTGATCAGCATTGTGTAGGATCAACTTCGATTATTGCACTCTATCTTCTCTCCTAATAAATAATCACAACGTCGAACTCAAGCCAACCACTAATCCATGTACGGGTTTCAGATAGGTTCCTAGGCAATACTAAGCTAGATGTTTTGTTGTAGCATTTGGAGAGACAATTAACATGATGTGTGACTTTGTAATTGTAGAAATCGACAAGAATACGATGACCAAAAATTTATTTTTGTAGTCCCGATCAAAGAGGAAATGTGATGAACACAAGAAGTGTAATGATTCATACTCTATGTACTGGAGGATCATAGGACATTTATATTATTTACACATGAGGTTTTACAATTCTATAAATATGGGAAATGACTCTTAGGGTCGTTTCTCACTTTTACAAGTTTTTTGATTTTTTTGCTATGACTTTTTTGCCATTGATGAACATTGTTTCACCCATACCTTTTGATTGGAAAAAATTATGGATTTGAAATCACTTCCATTAGGTTTGGATGAAGATTTCTCATTTCATATAATGGTCATATTAAGAAAACGTAATTATGTTTGAGAGATATGGCTACCTGGTGATGAGGTTTTGGCTAGTTTTCAATATTCGCTATATGTTTCGCACGATGAGTTGTCGAAAGTGCCTATTACTTGGGAGTATCCAAAAAACTTCGAGGAAGTAACCAGTGATTGAGTTTCATATCGACTTGATGACGGATGTGAGACTTACAGTAATGCCTCTTAGGAGGATACACCAAGGGAGCAGTGAGAGATTAAAATGCATGTGAATGATTTTTTGAGAAAAGGGTTCCTTGGAAGGAGTATATCATAGTTCGTAGCACCTTCCATGATGGCGAATAGTTCCTTAGATTGTACGGATTATTTGAGATGTACGAAGGTGACAAGGAAGAACACACTAAAGACTTGTTCGATCAACTATATGGCACAAAGATATTTTCTTAATTGGATCTCGCAATGGGATTTCATCAAATGTGAGTAGCAAAGGAGTAACAGCTCTTTAGACATCATTTGTTTTTTACGAGTGGTTAGTTACGCCATTTTTTATTCTCGCATACCGATAAACTTCGTAGATCTTATGAACCATGTCTTCAGAGATCAACTCGATAAGTTTGTGGTTGTGTTCACCAATGGTATTCTTATATATTCACGAGCAAAGGAAGAATACAAAGAGCATTTGACGGTCCTATTAGAGATGTTGGAAAACACTAACTAAAGTCTAAGTTTTTTATATGCTACTTCTGGAGGGGAGAAGTGGGATTCTTGGGTCAAGTTGTCTCGAAAAAAGGTATGGTCATGGGCCTTATAATTGTTATGATGGTTCGAGACTAGACTATATTCAAATGTGCAACATAAGTAAGAAGTTTGTAGGCATTTTCACACTCGTAAACAAGCACCACTTCGAGTAGGTTGTAGGCATTTTCTTTAAACTATGTTTTATTTCTCATCTCAGTATACATATAATTAGGAACCACAAATCATATTGAGATTGTTTCCCCCTAATTTTTTTGAAAATTTAAATAGTTTCACTAAATGAAATGACATAAGTATGTCTTTTGTTGAGATTTATTATAAAAATATTAAACAATATCGTATGGTGCTTTCACCAAGAAAATCTTAAATGAGCTAGTTTGAAGTTTGGAGTTTTCCAAGATGACAAGACAATCTCCAAAAAAAACATTGCATAAGAAAATCAATAATGGGAAGCAAGGAGGATGCTCAAGAGTCAATTTCTCTTCCATCTTCATAACTGGTGATGAGATTGAGACTATGATGAATCATTTGTAAGAGAAGATAATAGCCAGTCAAGAGGAATTAATGATGTAGAGTTTCTTTCGAAAAATTAGGATTGGACCAGTCAGAGTTATTGCAAACCATAATTGAACGCCCGAAGATAGAGAAACATGCCCATTGGTAGAGTGGAGCAAACTGAAGTAAACTCGAGTCAATCTTACGCATCAATCTCGATCCTCGATCGTTCAGTATTGACCCCTGAAGCCATGGAGGCTTGGCTCCTGCGTCCTGGAGATGACGCAGGACATTAGAACATGAATCAAATATGCAGATGCATGACCAAAGGAGTATGTGTCATAATTCCCTCGTGGAAATGGAGGGCAATCCGAGAAAGCAAATATTAGAGTTCCTTTGGATGATAATGACAGACTTGTTGAGATGGTAGAACGAGCAATGGAAGTGGACTACCTAACTAAAGCCCGAAGGATGTGAACAGAAGTTTAATCACTTCGAACATTCGATATGTTAAGAGTCACCTGACTCCAAGCTACCAATATCGGAAACATATATTGACACAATGGACCCGATATTCCATATGATGATGTATGTTTAGCACATGGAGGTGTTGGGTGCATTTTAAGGGGTGATGGAATAATGTTTTCTTTATGTCTAATGGATTTAGCTTCGTTATTGTTCAAAAAACTGGATAATGGTTTCAGTAGCATGTGTGTCGAATTGTTTGATGGATTAGTACACTACAAGAGAAACAGTAGTTTCCAACGGCCAGCGGCCGTTGGTCAACCTGTTGGTATATGGATCAACGGTTTCCAACGACTTCCAATGCAAACAACGCCCATTTTCGAACGACTTCCAACTGGTAGATATGGCCATGTGTCCCATATTTCTGATCAAAGGGACGTTGGAAAAGGATGGAAACAGTTGCAAAATAGTCGTTTATCGCCGTTGAAAACCATTGATATATAATAACCAGCAAGTCGTTGCTCGCCGTTGGAAATCTGAGTGTTTTTTTTACAGATTTCAGATTTGCCACTTCAAGCCACACGCTACACATACAATCATCGAAACTGCTCCAATCCGAACATATAACTCAAAATCTGAACCATATATACACCCAATCAAAATAAAAAATAAAAATAAAACACAAAACACATTAACTAACCAATATTTACATAACATAGGTTGCCAAAACATCATAACCCATGTCCAAACGTAGCCAAAACAACACATGCATGTCCAAACATCATAACCAACACACCATACCATCATCAAAGCATCATAACATGTCCAAACAATCAATATATACAACAAACATGTAGCAAGCCTCACCAACTCTCAAAACACAAACACAACCATGTCCAAACGCTAACCTGATCAAGTCTCTCCACCGGAAGATGAAGGTGGCGTACCATACTGGGCAATGAACTCCGCTAGCTTCTGATTAAGCAACTCCATCTGCTGGTCACGCCGATCCTCACGCTCACGAAGCTCCGCAATTTCTGCTTTTAGCTGTTCGATTACTTCCTTGCCCTGGGCCCTCTAATACGCCTCCTGAGATGATCTAACCAGTATCATTTACAAGTACATGTATAATTAGTCATATCATAATTTTTTTTATTAACAACATTGTTGTCTTTGTTTTACTTATACTAAATGATCTTATTTTATCATTAATAAGATGTCATTCCAACGTATTTTTAAATGTATTCGTAAGTACTTTGTATAAAAGTAACTGATTATTTTAATTTGAATTTTACTAATAACCATATTATTTTTTTATGAATATATTAAGTAATGGGAAATATTTTTTAGTTATTCCAAAAATTAAAGCGCATAATGTTCATAGATTTGCTCTTTAGTCCCATCATATAATGATATTTGCATATAAATTTTTTGAAGCAGTTGATATTTTACAAAGTCAATTAGTTATGGATAACATCGAAATTGAAAGAAGCAAAACTATGAACATTAAAAAAATAAATAAAGTATATATTTAAATTACATGATTGTCCTCAAGGTATAATCTTAACCTCACACAATATTTTTTGTATGAGTGATGTAAAATGAGTTGATGGATAATTGTTCTGCATGTGTGATGTAAAATAATTTGAGTATTACCTCTACATTTCCATAACCGTATCGTCTGTTCCGGGTGGGCTTATCCATGACAGCATCAAATATCATGTCCTCCTCATCCTTGGCCAACTCAGTCTTCCCAGTAGATTCCAGTAATTGCACATTATGTCCTTGAAATCTGTTAAAAATAAAACAAATGAAATTAGATAACACTATCTTAATTAAATTATACCTATAACTTAATTATTCTATACTTACATATCGCTCATGCGCCTTATCATCATGGTCCCAACTGTACGAAACTGAGCCTGTGTCGTCAGTCTGACTCAGTGCATGAGTATGCTCGAAAACATCCCAGTACGACACAGGAGCCATACGCGCTCTGTAACAACCCGTATTTTTATAACATGTTAAAGTCATAAATCAAGGCAGAATTAAATTCTAAATAAGAATTAGGGGAAATGGGTTGCGCCATCGCGTTTGTCTCGGAATCCTGCATGAAATCGAGTACGAGTTTTCGAAAATTGGAGTTCGTATGACCAAGTTATGATCCTCGGAAGTTTCAGGAATTTAAATAAAATAAAACAGCTCGAAAATAAAGCCAGAAATTCGAAATTCAAACCCAGAGAAGGCTGGTGGGAAAATTCCCGCCCATATACCTAGGTCGGCTAGGGAGTCGACCCCCCCCCCCACCCCCCCACCCCCCAACCAAGTCGACTAGGGAGTCGACTGGGGTGTCGACCTCCCCATGACCAGGTCGACAAGGGAGTCGACCTGGGGGTCGACCTGCCTCCCGAACCCACTTCTTAAACCAGATGCCTCCTGATGTATTTAGACTCGTTTTCTGTCCAGATTCGTCTGCCTAATCCTATATAAACTCACGCCTAGCCTCATTCTCTCCACACCATTTCATTCTGTCCTTATGCTGCTTCTGAGATAATCAAAATAAAAAGATAAAAAGGAAGAAAAAAGGACTGCTCCTTCTCCATCAAGACTACGCTTAGAGAGTTGCAAATTGGGGGATTTCAATTAGAACACGATCAATCAAATAGAGATTCAACAATCAAATTCTGCTTTCTAATTCTCGATCCGTGCACTGTAAGTTCTAGTTACTTTGAGATCTAAACTTGTTAATTGTAATTTGGACATGAGATAAAGTGAAATTTGACTTAAGCATGATAATCGATTCATATCTATTCTTGTCCTTCTTGGATCTTGACATTTGGAATATTGCTTTGAATCAGTTTGGGCCTATTCACGTTGTAAATCAAATATTATCATGCCTATGACATTGAAACCATTGTTAATGGCCAAGGACTATGACTGAGAACATAAGACTATGCCTATGACCGAGAACATAAGACCATTGCCTATGACTATGACAAGGGCAATTGTGGCTAATCACCTATGACTCGTGACTATGAATTACTGCATATGATTATGAACATAAGACTATGACCATGACTTTGAAACTATTACAGTTAATTGCCTATAACTATTAGGGTAGTTGCCTAGAACTCTTTTAGATAATTATCCATGACTATTGTATAACTATTGTGGTTAATTGACTATTATAGTTGAAAACCATGTTGAACACCGAATTGGCATTTAGTTGGGTCCCATACCTAGGGTGTGACTTTCTTAGTTTATTCGTTATTATGTACACCAAAAACCATTGACCCATTATCCTTGTATTTGGCTTGCTTGTGCATGCGTATTCTTTAATGTCAAGTTTTTATCAGGACTATCGCCTTATTTTGCTAGATTTGAAACCCTGTTAATTTCTATATGCCAGTGATGTTGTAACCGATTATCTCAAGTTATATCATGTCAATCTTGTAATCTCTTTTATCGCTTTATGCTTGTCCCTTCTGCCTATCATAGTTTTGATGTTATTCCATTTATCTCTAGATTTAGATTTGCTTGTAATTTAGATCGAATAACGTTTACATGCGATGGGAATACGATTTGGGTAGTTTAGGCAAAACATGAACTGGTTATAAACATGAATCATGAACTTGATAATAGGCATAAGTTGACACATGAAACTTGACATGAAACTTGAACATGGTCATGACACTAAAATGAACCTGAAAATGGCCAGCTCGAGGTTGGGTTGAGTTTGCAGTGTAAATCTGCCCGGAACCGCCCGGCAAGTCCAGTTACTGCAAACAATAGTATCCAATGTGGGTAGTTGGTCATATCGCACTTGAAACCTAAGGTTAGACTGAGTTGTGGTGTAAATCTGCCCATGAACCGCCCGGCATATCCAGTGTCCACAACAACAGATCTAATTTGAGAGGTTGGGGTTCATTAATGAATTAATGCCACATGATAGGGTTAAGTCATGAACATGAAAGACAACACTTAACCAACTTGAGACATGATTGGTAGGGTTAGGTCATGAACTTGAACGACAACACCTAACCAACTTGACACGTGAATGGTAGGGCTAAGTCACGAACTTAAATGACAACACTTAACCAACTTGATATGCTAGACTGATGGGGTTAAGCCTCGAATTTAAATGACTACACTTAACCTACTAGACAGAAACCCTAGTTACGCGGTCCGTTTCAGCAGTAACCCACTAGATGTATCATGGTACCCTGGAACTAGGCAGGGTGGGGCACGATTACTAGGCTGATTGTAAGCAACCAGAACGACGGCTGTGTGGGTGCGCCAGTGTAGGTTCAGGCGGGCTATGGTCGTGCACGTGGTCCGGAGTTGAAAAAGCAGGCATTGGACATCAGTAGGTTTATCTGTGCATGCTTGATTCGTGTCGGTGGTTGGCACCATAGGGCTTGATACACCCTATGGTGGACCTAGCACAGATGACTACATTCGTGATAGGGCCGTATGACACAGAAACACAACGAGCTAGAACTTGCAGGGAGCCGATCGATTAGTGGATCGTTCCGTTGGACCTAGTAATGGGTCATTCACGATGCTGGGCCAAGGGATCCTTTCATGGTTAATAATTGACATGGGCTGGGATACTAGTACAGTTGGTGCAGCGGACCTTGAATATGCGATGCTATACTTGATCTATACTTGATTTATCATGTTATCTTAGTCTATCTTATCCATCTTGACATCATACTTATGTTTACTTTCAGTTTATACATGTCATGTTACCTTTACCTGTTTTTATGTTGAAAGTCACTTGGACTTACCAGTCTTTATGACTGACCCGTTTCCTTTCGCCACTTTTTCTTTTGTTTCTTCTCCCAGGTTCTCAGGGAGGAAACTCTAGCTCTTAGCTTGGATTTAGCTTTCTTTCTATCAGCTCATGTACGGTTTGGTCTTGAGCTATGCTATGGCTGCACGTCTGTTATTTTTGGGGAATAATTTACTTTTGTTATTTTAAGTTTATGCTTCTTTATTTAGAACTTGATGTAATGGAATAATGGTAACTTGTACTTTGGATATATCAGGTTTTGACTCTTTTCTTGAAAGTAATAAGATTTGGTTTTTAATTTCTACCGCTGCTTTATTTATGTTCTGTCTTGTGATATCTCTGTGTATGTTTACCTAGATAATGCTCCACCAAAGCTAGTGCATTCCCTTTGTGAGTGACCCTAGAGGAGGTGGGGTGTTACACGCTCTCTCCTGAAATAAGCATGCATATACATGTATGTGTGTGTTTGTAAATTAAAACTTAAAGTTAAATCAACTATTATATTTAAACGATGCAATTCTAAATATACCAGATCCTCTCGATGGTGCTGAAACGACTTCGACCCACCTCGATGCGTAACAGGATTCTTGCTCCTATTAGCTGCATTTCTCTCAGATGAGGCCTATACATTTAATTTGTTTTTAAAAATGTATTATTCCAAATCACATATTAAATGAATAGAATAATTTAAATTGAATATGCAGTAAATTTACCAGAAAATCCTCATTATTGTTCCAATAAGCAAGCAACTCATCCCACACTGATTTGCCTATCCAATTCGGTTTTTTCCCACCTGATTTCAAACTGTTCATTGTCTCTCTGTAATTTTTTGCCACTTTAGAATTCCAGTGGCGCTTGAAGACATCCAAATCTGTCTCCTGCAGATCCACTGAACCCTGCATTATTTTAAAAAAATAGCATACATATATGAACTTATCAAATATGAGCATGAGTACTTAACATAATAAATGTTATATCAGACATACCAGAAAATCCTGCCATATAATCTCCTTCACAATGCCGGGTACCGACGTCTATGTGGGCCAACATGTAGTCGTGTGAACCTGATATGCATGTCTAGATATCTTCAAGACTGTGTTGGACGGCTCCAACTCAAACCCCCTGTGATAAATGAAAAAAAAATTTATGTCTATTCGAACAAAAATTTATATAATTTATTGTAATTGAATTAAATTTATACTAAAAACTTAGTATTTACCCTATGCTGGCTTTTGGCTTAAGCCAGACCACAGGACGAGAGACGGACCACCCTCATCACCACCTTGTGACATCACCTGTTGCAGATAACAACATAACATATATAGCATAAACATGAAAGAGCTATGTAAAAACAAGGTATGAGATAACATGAGTAGGAAATGTTATGATTCTATATGTTACTTGTTAATAGATATGTCTACTTAACATATGAGTTACTTGTACATAGATAACATAAGAAATACCTACAAAATATGAATTTGATTCGCACTAAGTAAAAACAAACATAAAATTAGCTTTTTAAAATGAGGATTATTGATTAGTCGTCCTCATCACTTTCAGATTCTGACTCCATTTCCTCCTCCATATTTGGTTCATTTGTAGTCTCAAATATGTCAATTAATGTGTTTGATGCATCGTTTAGAGGTCCAAAATCTTTTTGATCATCGATTATTACTACTTCTGGATTTTCGTCGACATCTGCTTGATAAGCTTTGTCGTCGACAATATTACGCCCGTCAAAAGTAAACCTTGCCTTTGTTTTAAAAACAGCCCACCAATCTATTTTTCTCTTCTCATAGATGGATACGGAGCATAATAAACTTGAAGAGCTTGTTTGACAAGTACAAAAGGATCGTACTTATAATAATGGATCTCACTTCAATAGGATTATATTTTAGGTGCACGTTTATTCCAGAACCCGAAATGTTGTTGAACCAGTTGCATTTAAACAAAAATACTTCTTCCGTGGGTCGTGTGAAATATGTCAATTGCAGAATCTGGTTAAGCACGCCATAAAAATCATGTATATGGTCGTTTGGATCATCACTACCTTTCACAAATACACCGCTATTGTCAGTTAATTTTTCAGCACCATATTCTTTAGTGTTAAATTTATATCCATTAACAAAGAATATTGGATATGTCCTGACATTTCTTTTTGGTCCTATTGCCAAATGTTTCAACCCTTCATCCACAACACAATTTGTTGGATCAAAAACTTAATTAGTAAACCAACTAGCGAATTCTTTGCTGATATCGCTGTTTGGATACAATGATTCATAAATGCTGCAATTATAGGACAAATGTTACATTTATGATTAAACATTTAGTACATGTATACATAGATGTATAAGTTCATTACCTAACGAACAGTGCAACTTCAGTGCAATTGAGAAGAATATATGTGTGTGCTGCATTATAATCTTTATCATTCAGCCATTCTTCCACACATCTACCAGAAGGTCGTCCATGTTTTTTAAAAATTGATAAAGTCGCTGGACAGTCATCTTGATCAATACTTTCGTCATTACGCGCAGTACTTGCAAATGATATGTTCACATGATCACTAAAATAGTGGAAGAAAAAAAAATGAAGCTTCTTCTTTGATGTATGAATTGCAAATAGAACCTTCGACTCGAGCTTTCTGCCTCACTTTTTTCTTTAAATGATTTAAATACCTATTTATAATTAATGAAAATTATTTTTATTACACGTTTCATTAACCAAAATTTAAATTAACTAAAAATTAATATACCTTTCAAATGGATACATCCATCCATATTGCACATGCCCTCGAAGGTGTGCTTCTAACGGAAAATGAATTGGTAAATGCTCCATAACATTGAAAAAACCTAGAGGAAATATTTTTTCCAATTTGCAGAGTAATATAGGGATTTCTTCCACTAGTTTAGGTAGACGATCAAGTTTTAATGTAGTAGAACAAAGCTCTTTATAGAACAAACTGAGCTCCGTTACAACAGTCCAAACTTTTACGGGCAATAGTTCTTTGAAAGCGACGGGCAATAAATTTTCCATCATAACATGACAGTCGTGACTTTTCATCCCGCTAAGTTTGTTGTTTTTATAGCCGACGCATCTACGAAGATTGGAAGATATACCATCTGGGAATCTTAATTTTTCCATCCATTTTAAAAATATTTTAATTTGATTACTGTCCAATTCATAGCACGCTTTCGGTTTTTCGCACTACAAGAAAAATACCCTGTTGCAACTAGCTATTTGCAACAGGCGATAAATGACAGTTGCAGTAAATGATATTTAGCAACAGACCTATTATAACGGTTGCAATAGATAAGATTTAGCAACTGACCTTTTTTTCTGTTGCGAAAAGCATATTTTTAGCAACTGCGCTTCCCTTCCTGTTGCAAAAACATACTTTTAGCAAGTACGCTTTCATAACAGTTGCAATAAACATATTATTTGCAACTGCGCTTCCAAGCCAGTTGCGAATAAATAACATTAGCAACTGTTTTCGCCACTTGCAATAACTGTATTTTTTTTACAAGCGGTAAAGCCAGTTGCGAAAAAATAATAATTAAAATTAATGTCTAATAATTAATATGTACTTAATTTAATAAGTCAATATTTAATATATTAGTAATTGATATTTATCATAGTTTAATAATTAGTTTACTAACTAATGAATAATTTTAACTAGTAATTATTAATAAAAAAATTAGAAGCACTATTTGTAATTTATAAACAATGTATAATTAGTAATAATTGACTTACAACCGCTAATTATAATATATGAATATAATTATTAACAAATAATATTACATACTGGTGGCATATGACAGTTGCAATAAATGAATTTCTAGCAATCATCCTTTCTTACCAAATGAAATAAACTTATTTTTAACAACTATCTTTCCTACAAGTTGCAATAATCATATTTTTAATTTTATAATAATAATTGATGATTATATTCAATTTTTGATATTTTGAAAAATAAATACTGTTAAATAGTTTATAATTAACGCTAGTTTAATGTTTAATAACTAATATTTATTATTCTGTATTAATAAGATTTACTTAATAACTTTCGTTAAATGTTCTTTTAAAATATTATTTTATAACAAAATTTTTAGTTGCTTAGCAAAAGGGTTGGTACAAATTTTCGGAACCACTTCCCACTAAAAATGTAAATGAAAAGGCAAGGCGGGATACAAAAATCAAAAGGCGGGATGTCCAAAAAATTCATTACCGCTTCACTAACTTCGTGCCCATTTCGCTTGTTGTTTCCAACCCCCCTGCCTTTCCAAATTCCTCATTCTAAACATAAATTCAAGCCATGGTTCTCTCCAAATTTCACAAAAACTTGTTATTATTTTAAATAACGATGAGCGTGTATTGGTGTTTTTCTGCCGCCTCATCCCCTGCTTTCGCCTTCCTGCCTTAATCACCATCGCTCTGCGTGTAGCCACACCTGTTGATCATCTTCCTGTTATAGACGCGCAACTTGTATATATATTCGATTAGTGTGTAATACAATGAAATCCCCTATTTCACACTAATCCTTATTACATTTCTTTTTTCTTGCAACTACGTTCTCTGTAATTTACTGTAGTGGTAATTGTGGAAATGTTTCTCTTTTCCACCCCCGGTTAACTCAGTCCTCTACTAATTCTCGTTTTTTCTAAGTTATATTATTTCCAGTTTTCATACACAAATCGTAATTCCAATTTAATCACGGTAAGTTTCTATACAAAATTAGGCATACTAATTCATTTTCCACTATTTCCACAATTTACTGTAATCTTTCTCAACCCAACATTTTGACCATATTCTAACAAAATCCTTTTATAACAAACAAAATTCAACATCGAATTACAGTCTTAAGAATATATGCATAATCACTGTTATATACATCAATTAAGATCTGTAGTTGTAAGTTATTTCATTTTATTACACCATGTATATATATTCGATTAGTGTGTAATACAATGAAATCTCCTATTTCACACTAATCCTTATTACATTTCTTTTTTCTTGCAACTACATTCTCTGTAATTTACTGTAGTGGTAATTGTGGAAGTGTTTCTCTTTTCCACCCCTAGTTAACTCAGTCCTCTTCTAATTCTCTTTTTTTCTAAGTTATATTATTTCCAGTTTTCATACAAAATTCGTAATTCCAATTTAATCACGGTAAGTTTCTATACAAAATTAGGCATACAAATTCATTTTCCACTATTTCCACAATTTACTGTAATCTTTGTCAACCCAACATTTTGACCATATTCTAACAAAATCCTTTTATAACATACAAAATTCAACATTGAATTACAGTCTTAAGAATATATGCATAATCACTGTCAAATGCACAATTTTAACATTATAGTAATTCTCAAACCTAAATAGAAAATTATGGGAATAGATTAATACAATAGTAACATTCTTAGCTTACTTACGGAATGAATAGTATCACAATTACCACAATTTCAATTATTAATTACGTTAGGAATTACAGGGAATTTAAACGATAAATATACCGTTATTAAAAGGTATAATTTAAATCCACTCACTTGACTGCTTTCCAATTCTTGAATCTAATTCAAATCTGCTACCACCTGGTTTTTCTAATTGAATCTAATATTTAAATAACCACGGATTTACAAATGTGAAGCTAAAAGAAAGAAAGGAATCCTAGTAATTCAGATTCACAGAATTTACCTCACGTAGAAAAGAAATCTGAACACCTATATATTTGATTTATATTCTTTGTATTCAAACCTTGAATCAGAATTCCTAAAACTAATATTCATATTTTTGAAAGATTTGGAGAAGAAAGAAAATGGCAGAGCCTTGGTGTCGTTTAAGAAAATATGAGTTCGAGGCTAGGTCCCACTAGTCTATTTATAGGTGCATAGAAGATTCTGATTCGTCGGATTAAATATAATATAATCCGAGCGATATAAATTGAAAATATAACGTCAGTTGGTTTAGCAAATGAGTCGACCTGCATCCTTGGTGGATCGACCCCTGGGTCGACCCGGTTCTACGGCATCTCGACCCCTGGGTTGACCACATATGGTCTGGGTCAACCCATGACCTTGGCTATTAACGTTTATTTTTCCAAATTTTAATTTTTGCTTAAAATTACTTGTAACGTTCCTTTTGTTGCCAAATATTGCTATGTAAATTATTTTCTTCCATTTATAAGGTATACCTAACATTTTAATTTCAAACTTGTGCGCATATACACGTATAACTCTTCAAATCTTTGTTCGTTATTGGTTGCACAATAAACGTAATTTTTAACACTATCAATTCGTTGAATCCTTCCATTTTAATATATTTTCAAATTTCAAACGCACCTATTCTCTTGCTATTTTTTGTTCATTCCACATTTATTACTTTCCGCCCTTAAATTGCATTTAAATTTCAATTATTGAATTTATGGTTATATATCTACGCACAACTTCATTTATTTTCAAAATTAAAACGGTGTTATGTTAATATTTATTTCTTACTCATTTGATTGATTGTAGGTTACTTTTGGATTTCACATTCATATTCATATATATACACACATACACATTTATACACATATACATGTATACATATATACTCACCTATATATGTAATTTTTATTATATGTACATTTTTATATTTTTTTCTCTTAGTACATGAATCTCTTTAGTCGTCCCTCTAAAATTAAAAGACATAACATTGGCGGGACTTGAACTCCTGACCTCTGCCTTGGGAAGTGCATGCCTTACCAACTAACCTAACTTAGCTTTTGTTCTCAAGACTAAAAACATTTGTAGCTATTGTTCTTATTTGTGTTCCTCTTATATTTTTTTTCACATTTGTTTGAAAACTTCACTTAAAGATATCTTCTTCTTTTTAATTCTGTTTTCTGTGAACCATTGGTCTAAAATAATCAGAAAATTGCCACGGACGCTAGTTCCGTGACCAGATTCTGAAGAAAAAAAATTATTATTTAGTTAAAAATGTGGGGTATTACAAGTTCCACTTCACTCCTTTAGTGAAGATGTCCAAGTGTGACGTTTCCTTCGACCCGACCAAAGGTTATTTCCTATGCTTTTCTACTTTGTTCGGCTTCCGGTGCCGTCCTTGGAACTACAATAACACCTTTCCCATTGTTAAAGGCTTATTCTTCTTCCAACTAGTCTCTCTCTATTATTTCTTTACGATTAATGCCATTTGTTGTCCCAATGCTTTCAGCAACCTATACCTAGTTACTTCAGAGGTTTTTATCCTTCTGGAAGCTGCTTTGAGTCTTTCTGCTAGCCACCCAACTGATTTTATTTTATTACTTTCAGTGGCTTGTATCTGGTGGTCACTATAACCTGCTCCTGTCCTTTCCAAAGTCTTACTTTCCTGTTTAACTGGATAACCTTCACGTGTTGTCCTTAGTGGCTTGTCTCTTTTGCCAGCTTTCTTTCATGCTTTTAGTCGAGAGAACATCTTAGCTAATATTTAGCCCCTAGTATGAAAGAAGCTTTTTTTCTTTAAGAAAAAATATTAATCATTCCTGTTGGCATCATGGGCATTTTTCCAACCATCCCTCTTATTCCTACAATTGTGATAATTTCAAAATAATGAATAGACTTTTATCAATCTAAAATCATTTTGACTCTAATGCTTCGAAAGTCGTTGTCGTCCATTTTGTGATGGAAGAAATAAATTTTATAACAGGAGAATTACTTCCCTGATTGTTTTTAAAGGCTGCTGATAGAATATGCAGCATCATAAAAAAAATTTAGGCATTTATAAACTTAAGCAAGAGATCCCACAATCCCTTTGAAACCAAATGGAATATAACAAACAAAGGTTGACTAAGAATCGAAGAGAAGATCATCATAATGAAAATTTCAAAAGATCATTCAC
This sequence comes from Allium sativum, assembly GCA_030737875.1. Taxonomy (NCBI): domain Eukaryota; kingdom Viridiplantae; phylum Streptophyta; class Magnoliopsida; order Asparagales; family Amaryllidaceae; genus Allium; species Allium sativum. Next base: position 655,323,352 of record CM060920.1, read on the forward strand.
AAGTCATGAAACTAGCAACCAATTATTTTCCAAAAATAGTTATGACCCATTAGCGATCACAAATATCAGGAATTATAATTGATAATCGCTATAATTGATATTTTATCAGGAGGTTTTAAATGTACGGAACTAGTGGAATTATCATATAAAAGAAATCTTAATCGCCATGGAAAAAAGTCACTAGGAGGGATTTCCAAATTAGTTTGGAATAATCAAAAGCATTTTCCGTAAACGCTAAGGATCAAATTCAGTCTAAGCTTGCAACTTCACAATTAATAAAGACCTAATATTTCAGAAGTGTATATTACTTCAATATGAACCAAATTGAATATAGATATTTTAAATAATCAAAGGGTCCCCAAGCATCACAAAATTAGGAGAAATCATTCAAACAAATGCATCTTCCATTTGTAAGCTAGATCACGAATTCATGTAATGAAAATAAGAAATAAGGCAATAGTTTTCAGAATTCATGAAAGAAATGGAAATGATCTTGAACCAACCGATAGTTTTATATTAGAAATAAGGTATATGCAGACAACAAAATGAAGTTGAAAGCCATAAGATATCAAACCAGGAATTCAGGATAAGATAAAAGACATCAAAATTTATCAGTGACAGTTAACAATTCATTAAAAATTTGTATTCGTCTATATAAATGGAGCAAAGTTGTTGGCATATGGGCAGGAATCAAGAAACGCCACAGATATTGAAATTCGCTCAGAATACCCATCTCATGGGTAGAAATTTATGGTAGGGAAGCATTACGAAATGGTTGAACCATAAAATTTCCACTTCATTCAAAGACATCTAAAAATCAAACTCCAACTGAAATTCATATAGATAGTACCAAAGTGAAGTATGTCGTTTTAATTAAGTCAACAAGAAGCATTCAAAGATTATCCGTGTGGATGATATTGAGTAAAATAAGCATTATAGAAAATCATCAATATATATATATATATATATATATATATAAAGTGTACGTTCCTTGGAAGCTTATCCAAAAAGTATCCAGAGGAAGCACGTGGTTGAAAGAGTCATAAATACTCCAGAAGTTAATTTTTAGAAGTTTTAGAGAACTTTTTCTAGAGTAAATTAATCTTATCTAACTGTAAGCCTTTTAACCATTCAACAGGTATTCCGTTCATTTTTCAGCTATTTGACCCTTCAACGGTAGTTTCATTTAATTATTTTGCCATTCAACCATTTAATTATAGTTTCGTTCAATTGTTCAGCCATTCAACTGTTTAATCATTCAAAAAAGTAGTTCTGTTTGGTTGTGTGGTTCACTAATCATTTAGCAAGATAGTTTTGTTAGATCATCTAGCAATTCAACCGTTTATCTCGATAGTTCCGTTCGGTTATTCAGCTAATGGGCTACTAAAACCCTATTCTAATTCCAAGCCCATTGGATGTGCAAATGAATGATTTCTCTCTAAAGAATAGTGACTTAAATGGCCCTTAGCCTAGTAGTTTATGAGATTAACCCTCCTTATTGAGGTTCTACATACGGACTGATTACCATAGGCTGATGGATTAACCCTTCCACTGGAGGTGCTACGGACTAGTTATCGCAGGCTGATGGAATAGCCCTTCTATTGCAGGTTAGTGTTCCGAGATGGACATAGCAAGTAAAATTGAATTTCCTTCGCTTCTAGATGCTATCTATGTGGTGGAGATGTAATAGCTTCTCTTACTAGAAGCTTTATATGATGTGTCTCTTCCTCTTGGAGGCTCCCCACTTATTAGAGATACGATAACTTCTCTTACTGGAAGCTTTATTCAATTTGCCTCCTCTCCCAAAGGATCTAATGGAAGTCAAGAGACCTTTTATGGAAATAATAAGTACGCACCCACCCTCAACTTAATATAAGTCCTGAGACCCAGATTCAAATATTAGAAGAAAGGTCCTGTAACCATATTCCGGAAGTAATGAATACAAATCTACCATTGGCTTAATATAAGACCCGAGACCCAGATTCGGGAATCACTGATTCACCTCCCCTTCTGGAGGTTCTATTGATTCACCTCCCCTTCCAAAGTTTTTCCAATAGTACGAGTAGACCTTATCCTTTCCTGCAATGGCATCCATTTTTTTTATTCAATATAACTCATTCTAGTACGGTGATCTCACGAAATACTAATATCTGAATAGATAGAGTTATAGGTGGCCATCATTTGTGCCGTGTAATGATGGCAGTTAGATGTCCAGTCTTGTCTTTCACTCTTAGAGGATTGACTGGTAGTGGTTTTTCTTTTATGGAAAGCCATCCTTAATCACTTTTTGAATTTCTTACGTCGGAACCTAATGTTTCTTTTCCGTCTTATATGTAAGCTTCAATAAGTCTTGAAATTTAGATTGGCTTATGTTCTTACCTACAATAACACTCGATTTTTTTGTCAATATACGACTAATAATCAAACAAATCATAAACATAATAGGAAGGTAAGAAGGGTTTAGAATAGCCCTTGTTTGGCTGAACAGAGTGCAACTAGTAGTTGTTGCTTTCATGTTTCCTTTCATTCTTTAAAAGCATGTGAGAACTTTTTAACGAATCCTCATAGAAATCCAGCCTTAAGCATCTTTTGAATTATTTTTCCAAGGTATCACAATTATCTGTTGTGTGCCAACTTGCTTGGTGTTAGTCATGGTATTCTCCTCCTAGGTTTGGCTCGGGCTCCCCTCATGCCTTTCATGTATTAAAGAAGCTTCTATTGCCTTTGGCCAATGTGAAGATTTGTGAGAGAGGTTTGTTTACACCCGAATGACTATATTTGGTTATTTGTTCTTTGCCTTTTACCTAGTCTTCATCCTTCTTGGACCTTTTGCTGGACTGATTAAAGTTAAAGAGTGTTCTTGCTCTTCTGGATAACTCCTTTCTACATTCAACTTTTCCTTCATTCGAATAAATTTATCGGCACTCGAGAACATAAATCGGGGAGCCCAATAGGTTATACAGATGGAGATCTTTCCAGAAAGATGATGATTCGACCAATCCTGAATGTACGATTAGTAGTTTTGGTTAATCAATAACTCTTATTGTTTTCAATGATTCATCATGAAATCTCTCCACGTACTTGCTTAATGATCTTTCGGTTCTTGCTTAATTTTGGCTAATTCGAAATGTTTTATTGCATGGGTTTTTCCATATTTAGAAATGTGAGTTGAATACGGAAGATAATTGTTCCCAGTTGTCAATAATGGAACCTTGAAAATTCCCATACCACTCATTTGTTGCTTTATAGTGAGTAGTTGGGGAGATCTTACGTCGAATCATCCCCGAGGCACCATGTAAATTTATTTGGCTTTCGAAGAGTGATATATCTTCATTTGGGTCAATGGTCCTGTCACATCGAAGCGGTGGTACTTTTATACGAACAGGATTTGAATAAACATTATACCTTTTAAGAGAAGAACTCCTTGTATACATTTCCTTATCCTTCCCTAGTTCCAAGCTTTACTTATCATTTAAATCTGATAATTCTTCTTTCAGAGTGAGCTTATCTTTTGATGCTTGTTGGCTCTCGCGTGTGATCGTATTAGTTGTGTAACATCCCGTATTTTTGATAGTCAAGTATTTAATATATGTTATTATATTAAATTTTTATTTGGAATTATAATGGATTTATAATAATGAATTCATTTATTAAACGACGTTTGAACGTATAGTTTATATTTAATTTAAAACGAGCTTGTAACGGTACGGTAGTTCGTAATATTGAATTTTGAACTTTAATTGAATATACAAGATCCGATGTAAGTCAGATTTCTGTGAAACAAGAAACGTTTGAATCTATCGGATAGTGATTTTCTAATGAAAGAGAAAAATTGAAATTTCAAAGTATAGATTGTAAAATATATACAAATCAAATTTGCAAATAGTAGTTATGGAATTGTTTTTATATTATATATAGCGTTTTATTTATAAATGTAAAAGGATTTTTATATAAATAGAATATCGTTTAACCTGAATTCTGAATATTGAGTTATAATTCTATATTGGTTGAATATAAAACTGTATATTATTTCATTTGGATATACATACATACATACACACACACACACACACACACACATATATATACATGATAATAAAAATAATTTATTATTATTGAATTTAATGTTTTTGGAATTAAATTATATTTTATCGATATTATATAAGTTTTAGAAATAGTCGTTTTCAAACAATCTCCGTTTTCGACGAAACGAATTTAATTGGAATACGTATATCTGGTTATTGCTAGATTTTCAGTTCATTAGATTTGTTTTATTCGCATGTACAACTTAAGGGTGAACCAACGAATAAACTGAAAATAAAATAACACCGTTTTTGCAAATGAAATCAGATTTCGATCAAACAAATTTCATGAGGACCGGAGCATCAAGACATAGCAGTACGTTCATTTTTATTGCGTTTGAAATTTGGGTATAGCGATGTGAATATTAAACGATAACGTTAAATAGCGGTACAATAAAATTAATCATATCAAAAAAAAAAAAAAAAAAAAAAAAACTACCTTATTCCATTCTATCCTATTTCTACCTTCCTTCCTTTTTCAAATTAAACACAGCACATGCCTTCGCCTTGTCTCTTTTTCTGCGTATGCTCAAATCAAATTTAATGAAGGCACATGCTGAAAACACAGACCGGAAAACACACTGCCATGCAGAGTCTTTTCATATTTAGTGCTATTCGTCATGCACTGTACAAATCTAATTAAATACAGCACATGCAACACTGTACCCATTGAAAATAACGTGGATCCTGTCTCTTCCAAACATCTGGCTCCATTAATTTGAACTTTTAAGTGGTAGAGGATGGAAACATACAGCATTTGAACTTTAAGTTGGTAGAGGATGGAAACATACAGCAACCTAATCCTATCTCTTCGAAAAGATTTGGCTTCATTTGAACTTTGGTGGAGGATGAAAACATGCATGCAGCACGTGGTAGACGATGAAAACATGCATGCAACACGGGTTTGCTACTTTTGATAGAAAGTTAAGAGTGCAATTAAACGAGAGAAGACTAAATAGGATTTTGTTCACATCCTTTTTAGGGATGTGAACAAAACACTCCATTCTAATTGGTGGAAATCAGGAGGACCCATATGGACTTCTCTGATTTCCACCAATGAGGATCGAATGTTTTGTTCACGTCCCTTATGTGAACAAAATCGCATTCAGAAGACTAAATGAAGGTTAAATAAGTCAAATTTTAATTGTCTTAGTTTGGTGAAGAATTACAAAATTTCCTTTAACTTGGATAGGAGGGACCGAGGGAGTAAGTTACACTGCCTCAAATTCATTCTAACCAGCAAGCGATAAAAGCAACGAAACCGAAGGCTTTCCACTTAAAATAAATCCAATATCTCCTACAAAGAAAAAAAAAAAAAAAAGCAAGCTTCATGTTCAATCTTCCCAGCAAATATGTATAAAAACCAAAACTCTTCAGCAATGACAAATACATCTCGTGCCTCATTTCTCCACAGCAATGTCAAAACAAAGAAAATCCGAACCTTCCTTCAAGAGAAATATATACAAATCCTCAGCACAGCGCTGGTGGTGGTAGCAAGGGGACCGGGCTCAGGTGGTCAGAAGGTGATGAGCGGTGGTGGAGAGCCACGCAGTTGTGAAGTCAGCGTGCGTGAAGACGTTGGGTAACTTGGGTTGCAGGGCGTGTCGTGGTGGAAAGTGAAATGGTGCATAGATTTTTTTTGTTTTTTGGCAAGGCAAATGGTGCGTAGATTTTGAACAGAGACAAAGCAAATATGGGGCACAATTTCGAACCCATCTGGATATGTTAAACACAAATTAATTTAAGTAAGTAAATATATATAATTAAGGAAGTATTTAAATTTAATTAAATCGTATATTAAAAATGTTTGTAACTTATGTGTAGGTTAGCATAATTGAACATGGTTCGTCACGCTGGGATCGTGTGGTCATAGGCTACATTCTGCAACTGATTTGGACGAGTTCGGAAGCAGCTGAAAATTTAAGTTAAATTAAATCCTAGTTTAATTTAACGGAAATCGAACCGTTTAGCGACAAATGGAAATTCGGTGAGTTAAACTCACTCAGTCCCCCACTTATATCTTATATAAGTTTGGTTTTCATTTTATGTGCAATGTTTTCTTATTGTCGAATGATTTGATAACTATTTGCATGTATGCTGTATATTTTTATATTTATTGATTAAATTAAACATTTGTTTAATTTAATTTAAATAATTGTTATGTTAACTATTATATTCCAAACGAGATAACTTACCTTGTTGGTTATGTTTATAATAATATAAACATATTAAATAAATACCTGGATGCTTGAACGACTGTTATTGATTGGTTGTTGACCGTTATTAGTTAAATTATTTATTTCCGTATGTCTAGATGCATGAAAATAATTATACTGCCATATTGAATGAATGATTGAAATTGAGGTAACTTATTTGGATGTAGGGAAAACATGTTGTAGGAATCCAACTGGATTCCTCAAATATGTTGTTTATTTTCATATTATCATTATATGAACTATTGACTAATATGATTGGATGATTGTTGATTGTTAAATTTTGAACTACAATTCAATGGTTGTTATGTTATTAACCAATGACAGTATTGGTTGAGTAATTAGCAGCAGATGACCTTAAAATCCATCGTTTTTAGACATTGATTTACCATCAGCTAAATTAACAAAAATGAAGTTATAAATTTATTTTATAACTGAAAACGATTTTTAAATCTATTTATATAAGTTATTTCGAATAAAAGTTTTATGAAAAGAAAATCAATTATTTTATTTTTTATAGGTAACTATAAATAAATGAAATAATGTAAATCCTTGCACGTAAAAAAGTTTTAAAAGTAAATATTGAAGAGTTAATTATTTAATAAAATTGATTATAAATTTACTAAACTTTAAAGAAGGGTTAGTTATTAAGTTACAGATAATAATGAAGTAAACTACTTTTAACAATATCGAAATGGATTATTATTAATTAATAATAATCATGGAAACAATCTTGTGCATAGGATTAGATTATTGGAGTTTTATAAAGAATAAAGAATTGAAGCAAGTTTATAATCTGATTTAAAGACTTATGGAAAACCATAAATGGAATTTAAAATTCTAAAGGCGGAAAGTATGAAGTGAAATTTAAGTAAGAACTTCAATATATTTGAAATTAGAGATGCAAGCTATGTTTGATAATTCGAGTTAAAGTGAAACATTTTAAAAGGAAGTTTTATTGAGATGAACTCAAAATAAGTTTAAAATGGACTTATAAGAAGTTTTATTTATAAAAATATGGGCATGTGTATAATGTGTGAGAAGATGTTTAAAGGTAATAATTATAATTTTAAATTGAGTAAAAGTTATTGAGATTTGGGTAAGGTTTTTAAAGGAAGAATATGGTTTTAAGCTCGTATTTTCAAATCGAATAGTCTATGAAGATTTTCGAATTATTTGTTGAACGTTGGGTTTTCGTTAACAAACTTTTATTATTTTGAAGGTAAAAATGTTGTCAATCAAGGTATGAGAGGTAATTAAAATGCCCCAACTTGAATGACTTCATGATTATCCAAAGACTGATATTAGTTTGGGTAACGAGGGTAGATAAGGGAAATAAATATGGTATTTCCCTTAATTTCAAAGTTTTATAAGTTGAGTAGAATGATTCTAAGAATACTCTTATTTTTAAATAAGAAGTAAATGGGATGATCCAAATATTGGAAGATTTAGGATTTTTGATTAACTACTAATAAATTAAAGAGGGCAAGTGACGTTGTGTACTGAACCAGTAATTCCATCTTATTTTATAAATGAGTGGTTGTTTATTTGATAGTTAAATAACCGACTATCAAATCTGGCCTATACTTTGTTGGTACGAAAAGACCGGGATTAAATTTATATTTAAAAACCATTCCGACCAGCAATACGTAAACGTTGAAGATATCAGAAGATAGTCGAGATGGAGCATTAAAGACTGGGGATCTTCATGAGCGGAAGAACTACTCGTTAAATTTCTCTGACTAGCTACCAGAGTTATGATGACTTGTGATTCCGTCGTGATTAAAATTTGTGGATTGCAAGGACTACTCGCTAATGATCCTTAGGGTGATTCCTAGGATGTGGTAGAAGGGTGCCTTCGGTTCATCCTGTTCCTGTATGACTTGTATGGACGAATGTTTGACAGGGTATTTCCAAAGGGGTTACGTACGTTGATTTCTTCAAACGGTACCGAGTTTGGTGGCAGAGAAGGAAATTTCTCTTGGCTTAACACCTAGAGTATTTTTGTGGAAATCAATTAGTGAGTTCTAGCGGATCTAACGATGTGGCATTCAAGGTGAATGGTAATATGCTGTGCTATAATGGATATGCTTAACCTCAAGCCTCGTCAACCGGAAAATGGAAAAAATCGGGTAGGTCGCATAACTAGTTGGGTCATACCCAAGCAACGTATATCATTACCTGATCTAGAGATATAAAATACCTCGATTGACCCTTATTTTTGTATGCTTTCGGGTTGGTTGGCTGACCCCCAACCGTAGTAATGATATATTCGGTCCACTCAATTTGAATGAGTGACCGGTCATGTTTAGCCTGAGTTGCAAGATGTTCTTGTTGAACCCAAGTGTACTCATCTCCAGAGGTACACTGATCGGCAGGTGGTCCCATACCTTTCCATGTTTGAAATCCATTCTCCAATAAGAGGCTGGCGGTTTTTGATTTTAAACTATGTATGTAGAGCGTGAGATGCAAGCGTTCTGCTATTTGGTTATTTATTTGATAGAAACTATTATAATGTCACCGGATTTTCATATCAAAATGTTTTGGGTTACAGTAAAGTAAAAACCATCATGTTTATGTGTGGGCTGGTCTTACTATCATCCTTTTCTTTATAAAAGATTTTCTAAAGTTAAGCAATTTGGAAGAAACCCTTAAACTTAGTGAGTTTTCTCACTCTGGTTCACTGGACTGATCCGTGGCGTTTGCAATGCTCGGGTTAGACCGAGTTTTATAGGTTCAGGTTTAAGATGCTACGAGTTTCAGAAGACGAGCTGGAGGAGTTCAGACATATGATTTATTATTCCGCTGTGTATTGTATATGAGGACAGGATATTATAACTATCCAAATTTGTCTGTTGTACTATGATGTATGCAAGTATATTTATTCAAGTTCTTTATAAAGATTTACTTCTATATTATACTTTGTTCTGCTGCGATGTGATATTCTGATTCTGTGTTGTTTTCTTCTTCTTCAATTCTAATTTTCTTTCTTATCTCTTCTCATCCTCTAACTTCTTTCTCTAGCTTGCTGGATGTTCAGTACTAGATTTTAGACATGAGATGTATTTGTGACAAGCATCGAATTTTCCGGGATGCTACATGTTGGTTGTTCTGAAATAGGCCTTACCCGGCTTTTGTAACTTTGCAATGATAGTGAATTTGATTCTCGCATGTAGGTTTTACTTTTGAAAGAATTGTAAAATGTGGTTTCGAAGGAATCAATTATAAAGGAAACTCTCACAAGTTCTTTCATATCGACAAGTTGTTATTTCGAATTTTGAATCTCGGTTTCATTGTTTTCTTCCTTGGAGGTTGATGATTACCCCACTTCCCTAATTTTCATATTAATAATTGATGTCATGCTATTTTCTAAAGTAGACATCGGGTTTAGATTCTCTTTCAATGTTCTTTTTTGATTTAACCATCTTTTGATTCGTGGTCTTCATATATGTAAATGTAATGAAGTGCGAGATGAGGTTGGCGGTTCAAGCCCTCCTTCTAGCGCTAAAATATAAACTACAAAAATGGTGGACACCCAAAAAAGTGTCACTTTTGGCAGAACTCCGAAATTGGGTTATTAATGATATATAAATCCTTTCAGATGTGAAGGTATTTACTGCCTTTGGTCGACATGGGGCGAGTTTTGGTAAATGATACTATGCCAAGATATGAATCAAAAGATAATCAAATAGATGGAAAAAATATTATAATATGGAATACTTAAGATTTATCCTTCTTATTAAGTATCCAAATAAGTAAAGATACTTCATAATTGAAATAAGTAATACCCCCAAATTGATTTGGGAATTAGGGTTTACACTATGGAACTTGAGCATAAGAGTTTAGAATCCGAAAAATCCATCTTAATTATGGACCTTAGGGTCATACTTATTGGTGCGGGTTGGACCACCTTTCGGTGTATGGGTTTCATCCTGACTTTGAGGTAGAAGTGATATGGAGGCTTGACGAAGGTGCCTCCCTTTATACTTTAGAAGAGAGGATATAGTGTCGCTATAGGATTCTCTGATGGGCCTCTTTTATATTTGGAACCTTTGGCTAGCTGATGGAAGAGTGAGCCTATTGGAGTTCCAAGCATTCGGTGTCGCTAGATGCTTTGCTTGAGGTGATCAATTGGTGCAAGCTTAAGCTATATAGTGTCTCCTTTTGGGTAGCCCGAAATATACACTAAGCTTAGCTCTTTCCGCTTGAAGATTACTATTTGGTGATCGCGCCCTTCGTGTTATACTAACAGGGGATTTCCTTGAGGATGAGAACCTTTTGTCTTCTCCTTGATTATCTCTATGTTGATTGTGAGATGTCATAATTTTTCTCACCTTCGAAGATCGTTGTTATGGAATCCATGCCCTTTCGATTATTTCTGAAAGGGGATTTCCTTCGTCTAAAGGTACACTAGACTTAGAACACTTTAGTGTGAAAACCTACAGACGGAGGCCCTTTGGTTTCATCGAAGGGGCTCTTTCCCATGGAAAAATGTTTATTCTCGATTTTTTTAGATGTTTCTGATAAGGTAATATATTTGTGATTCCTGGAACCCTCTGGTATTATCGGTGCCCAACCTTCGAAGGAAGATCCCTTCAGTTCCAACAAAGAGAGTTCTTCTCCTACTTTCTACTATTTTGGGATTTCCTCCCTAGCTGGATATTGAAATACCACTCCTTCTTATTCCTTCGAAAGGATGATTCCTCTAATGGATGATTGATTAGTTTCACTTCCACTCCTTTGGTGAAGATGTTGTCAAAGTGTGAACGTTCCCTTCAACCTGGCCGAAGGGCTCTTTCTCATGCTTTCCGCCTTTGTTTGGCTTCCGTTTTCATCGATGGAACTATAATAATGCCTTTGCCAGTGCAAAAGTTTATTATGTTTCCAAATTGGTCTCTTTTTAGTACTTCTTCATTATTTCTTCTAGTTACTGCATTGATGCTATCGGCAACCTATACCTGATTATTTTGAAGGTTTTTATCCATCCAGAAGCCACTTCTAGTCCTTCATAAGGCATCTTGCTTACTTTATTTTAATACCTTCGGTGGCTTGTATCTAGTGTCATCGGAAGTTGCTTTTGCTCTTTCCGGAGGCTTGCTTTCTTGATGGCCTGGATAACCTTCACGTGTTATCCTTAGTGGCTTGTCTATTTTGCCAACTTTCTTTCATGCTTTTCGCCAAGGGAATATTTTCGCTAATAAATAATATACTAGAGATCTCTAATGAGCCTGCTTCTTAGATTTTGGAGGTTTAGTGGATGATCATTTGCATCTTTCCAATAATAGTCATCGGTCTAGCACTCGTGTGGCACCGGATGAAGACTTATATGGTAGACAATGTGATGCCCCTAAGTAGGTAAAAAAGCCAATACTTAGGTTAGATATGTTTACAGAGATCTCAGAGAATACTAGACCATTCGACAATGAATGAAGACTGCTTAAGAAAGATATAAAAGCTACATCGATATAAGATGTAGAGATTTGGAGTTCCTTGTTAGAAACTTAGTGTTTGTTAATATATCTCCCATGAAGAGTGTGATTCACTTTGATAGAAAAGAGAAGTCGATACTGAGGTTTATTGGATCTTTTCCAATTCTTGAATGATTAGGAGCTTTGCCTATAGGGTCGATCTATCTTAAAATATGGTTGAGGTACATAATGTGTTTCATATTTCCCATTTAACGAAGTTTGTGCATGATTTCAATATAACTATCATGACAGATGAATTTGATAATATCGAAGTGGAACCGAAAGTTGTACTTATTCGCAAATCAATTCATATCATCGGGCATGAATGATACAAAGAAACTTAATAGGAAGGCATTGAAGCTGGTCAAAGTCTAGTGGAGAGAAAATGAAAGTGATTGCATTTGGAGACCGAGGAGAGTATGCAGATGTTGTATACAAAACTCCTCATTTGGTAAAATTCTAATTTGTCGCTCACATTTTCATTTACGATATTATCAATTTTTCTTTGTGAAGTATCCTGCATTATAGGATAGTTTTTGTTTATTTCTTTTTTATCATGGTTACTATGTGTGCATGTTTGATTTTGATCAATAAATATAGCTCGTAGGCATGTGGGATAACCTTATTAACTTGTTAGGAATTTCGAGGGCGAAACTGAAATTCCTAAATGGGGGAGAATGTAATGTCTCGTATTCTATGTATCAAAGGATCGTAAGGTAGTTATGTTACTTATACATAAGGTCATATAATTTTATAACTAGGAGAAATGACTATTTCTTACCTTTACAATTTTGTTGAGTTTTTTCTATATCCATTTTACCCTTGGTAAATCTTGATTTCGCCCATGGCTTTCGATTGGAAAAGAATTCAAACTGACCACTTTCATTAGGTTCAAATGATGATTTCTCATTAAGTAGAGTGGTCACATTAAGAAAACAGGCTTACCTTTTGAGAGATATGGCAGACTTAAGTTTTGAGAAGTTTAAACAACCTAATTGGGTGATGGGTCATTAGTGAGGTGGGTCCAAGGCCCATTTCGGGAGTGAGGCTAGTGGAGCTTGAAAGGGGTAGGAAAAACATTTCCTAGTCATTGCACAACTCCCAAAGTAGATCACAACCCCATCAATGGTTACTTTTTCTCAAATCTCCCATTAACCCATACTTTAGTTAGCCAGATACCATCATTAGTGAAGGATTAGCATAAATAAACATCAGATTTTGAGAAAAGGTGCCGCAAACATGTAGAAATCTGTGAAATCATCATTCACTGGGAGTTAACACTGTTTTGGAGATTAAGTTGAGTGATTACCGTTCTAGCTTACTAATTAGGGTGTATCTTCTATAATCAACTCCTAAAATTATGGCAAAATGCTTATAAATCATGTTTAATTATGTAATTACAGATAATAAGTTTGGGATTGTTTGGCTCATGTTTGTGAATCCCAAAAATTAAGAGGGTTTCCCTAAACTACCTTATAAACATGTTATTATTTCTCTTGTTTGATGCTTTGATTCACCTTGATTAGACTAAATGTTTGCTTGAAGATGTTTTGCATGTCGGATACTTGCTATAGTAATGCTTGAATGTATGCAAACACCAAAGAATGGGGATCAATATGAATTTGATACCTTGTCTCAAATTGTGGTGTGAATGGGCAACAAGCTAAGGAAGGTCCCAAAAGACTGCCCACCAAGTTTCAAGTAAGTTAGACTTCGTATCCTTAAGTTATTGACTTAGGAATGGATGCAAACATAAGGATTAGTATGACTCCCTTGGAGATATCAGATCAGAGGAAAAGGAAAGTTTGGCTAACTAAGGGATTAGATCGGTCTGCATGAAGCAGGGAGAACTTGGTCTTGTAAGTTGAAGTAAGCGATTAACATGACATAGGCAGGCACAAAAAGGGATCAATCTAAAGTAGGGCTGCCAATGAATACCCGAAAAATCCGAAATTATTTTGCATCCGTATCCAAAAAGTGGATAAATATCCAATGTCCGAAAGAACGGATGTGGATATGTATACGGATACGTAGATATCCACATCCGAAAATTATTCGTCCAACTTTTTTACATTATGCTTAAATTATATGTATTTTAGTACAACGAATGAGATTTATTGATTTTTTTATTAAGTAGAATTTCTATATTACATGAATTAAATGCATATTAGCTGCTCAAATCTATTTAATTTCATTATATCTGATTATTTTTAACACTTTTATGTTCAATGAAATTGAAAAATATTTATGTTAACATAAAAAAATTAATTTATATTTCTTGATTTATCGATCGTCGGTTGATAGGATCAGTATCCAATAACCATCCGTATCCGCAGATACATATATCCAAAATTATTTCGGATACGGATATGGACATAGCACTATATATCTGTATCTGAAATATCCATTGACAACCCTAATATAAAGGGACTGACTCTAAATGGGTTGAGGTGGTTCTGAAGTTGAAGTGAGGGATCGTAATGAATGGGGTCCACTCGAAGGAACCAAAATACGTCTTGCTAAACTCTAAGATGCAGAAGGAATAATGATAAGTCGTATAAGTATACGAATATTAGAAAGAGAGATGGGAGACAAAGGATGACGGTAATGTCCCGGTTTTAATCTAGCTTGTTTGATAATAAATATTGATTGTAACAGGATAATTAAAGTAAAATTCGATTAATAAATAACTTAACCCAAATTTAATTATAATTATATATATGAATATGTATACACTAATATGCATAATATTGAGTTATGTTTTAATTAAAAAGCTTGCAACTAAAATCTTATAAACTAGAAATATACAAATACAATTATAGCATAATATAATTTGAGTTTTAGTCACTTAAGAGATGTAAATAAAGAGCCGTTGTGACGACCCCAAACCCCGTATCCACGGTGGCAAGGGTAATCTTTGGAATATAACACATAAACAGATAACATCAGAAAGAAATAAACAAATACATCAGATAATGTACAAGTAATACACTGGATAAAGATAATCATCAGAGTTACACAGTATACAGGATCATACTTCGTACAAATACAGTTCAGCTATACATAAATATCTACAGCGGAAAACAAACATAATATGTACAATAGGAGCTGAACAGCATAAAAAGAGATAAATGATAGAATCCATCTTCAGCTCCAGCTACCCAGAAAGAGCCAGCTAAAACCTGAATGCAAGGCTGCCCGTGTAGAAAAAGGGGCACCCGAGTTTGCAAGTGAAACAAACTACGAGTCAGTCATGGGACTGGTATGAGAAATCTATTTAACACATTTATAATATGGCTAATCACAGGACCACGCCACTTTCATGGAACGGGTTTACTTCATTGGATTGCCAGTGCTTTAAAACAATTAAATCTTTTAAACATCGCAATGCTTTTTATAAAAATGAAGCCATTATAAGACTCAGTTCCCATCACACAATGCAACGCAAACCGGAGGATAGAATTTCACTTTATAATGGCCAAAATATGCTTGATACGAATAAAAAAAGAATTTGATATTATTACTAGTGTTTATATGTTTTAAAAGCAATTTCGAATCATAACTATCAATCATAGACGACAAGGGTACCATATATCATGTCGCCATTGTAACAACCCATATTTTTATAGCACATTAAAACAAAAAAATCAAGGCAGAATTAAATTTTAAAGTCATAATCACGGGAAACGGGTTATGCCATTGTGTTCATCTCGAAATTTTACATGAAATAGAGTCCGATTTTTCGAAAATCGGAGTCCGGATGAAGAAGTTATGGCCTATACAAGTTTCAGTAGTTTTCAGGCAGAACTGGCCCAGGGGGTCGACCATAGGGTCGACCTACCCCCCTAGGTCGATCATAAGGTCGACCATAGGGTCGACCTACCCCCCAGGTCGACCATAGTATCGACCCCCCACCTTACAGGTCGACCTGGTCGGTCTGGTTTGACCCATAACTCATTTTTGAAGCCTTAGACGTGTTTTGACGGTCCGGATTGATTCTAGGGTTAATCTAAGGGCCTAAACTAGTTGCTACACCTATAAAAACACCCTTAGACCTAACCTAATTCATATCAAATCATTCTTACACTATTATGCTGCTCGACTTCCTCTTGATCATGTCCGCCGCTCTCTAAACTTTTCTCTTAGCCTCCAAACTAGATTCAAACTAGAGATTAAAGCTTCTACAACAATTATACAACAGTTCAAGAAGATAAATCAATGTCTCTGCAACGTTCTCCGACAATTTTAGTTCTTAATTCATTAGCCATGCTCTGTAAGTTCTAGTTATTTTCAGATTAAAATAATTAAATTTAATATGGACATGTGATGAAATGAAATTGGACTTTTGATTCAATTCTTGTTTCTTCTTGGATCTCGATCTTGAGAACTTTTCTATCTTTATTCGCATGATAAGTTTATGGTCTATTCAGCCTATTGTAAATCAATTTTTCTTGGTTCATGTTAATATTATTATCAAAATCTATTCTTTATGCCTGAGATGATGCTTTTATGTCGTTTTCTCTCTGATCTTGTTTTTATTGCAACTTCTACCTCCCCCTATTTATTTTCTTTTGATGAATCTAGGTCAATTTCGGACCTAGGCCTAAACTACGATATACGTGTGATGGTATACAGGGGAAATATTGGAATACTGCCTAGTGGAATATATGTGTTTGGTGGAATCGAAGGCATAATATGAAAATTTGATGTTTGGGGATAATTTACCATTAACATGAAACTTGATATTTGGGTATTGTCATTATAATGGTAATTGCAAGAATGGGGATTGATATATATAATTTGATATGGATCTTGATATATATTTATATATATAATTTAACATGGATCTTGATATATGTAATTTGGCTAGAACTTGTTATGAGTAAATTGGTGTAAACGTAGTATACATGTAATTTTGGGTATAAAACTTGATCTATGTAAATTGAGCATAGCTTTGTAAAAATGTAAATCATGAATCTTGACATATGTAAAGCGGCATGAAACTTGGTATATGTGTAAATTGTCATACATGTAAAACGGCTTAAATTGAACATATGTAAATTTGGTACGAATTGGGCATATGTAAAATTTACATGTAATCTAGAACTTGGGCATATGTTAATTATGTAAAATTTGGAGTTGAAACATATATGATAATTTATGACTTAGTAGAGGTTTAATATGAACGCGCCTAAGTTGGGTTTCGGTAATTGGCATGTATTGTAAATAAAAGGCTATAACTTGGCATAACCTTATAGTGAATTATGATAATAATTTGGGAATACGTTTTGGGGCAAAAACGTGAATCACAAACATTTCTATATGTTAAACACATGAACTGATATTGGCATTTTGGGTGGAATACGACCATTAATGAACCTTTGACACGAGGTTAGACTCAGTTTGTGGTGTAAATCTGCCTGGAACTGCCCGGCAAATCCAGTAGCCACAAAGTGTCAGTCTAATGTGAGAGTCGAAGGTCGAATTGTAGGCGTAACGATTTATGACACGAGGTTAGACCCAGTTTGTGGTGTAAATCTTCCCGGAACCACCCAACAAATCCAGTGGCCACAAAATGCACGGTCTAATGTGAGAGGTCATGACTCGTTCGTCATAATGAATGAATTAAGGAAGACTAACCATAATAAGACGTGGGTATGGTTAGAGGGTTAGGTGGGATGACATGGAAATTTGACATGTGAATATGGACCTAACTAGTATGAGTTAAGAACATGTAAAACTTATAAATGTGGGCTTAACCAACATAACTATTAATCAGACTAATGGGTAGGTTAAGTAACATAGCTAGGCTAATGACACTTGACCGTTATAACATGACTAGCGGATGGGTTGGGTTAACTTGAATAGGTTGATAACACCCAATCGATATAACCTGATGCGTGGTAGGGTTAAGTGAACACACGAGGGTAACACTTAACCATTATAATATGACTGGTGGATGTGGTTAAGTTAACATGCACTTAACCAATATAACGTGATGCGTGGTAAGGTTAAGTAACAATAGAGGGTAACACTTAACCGTCACAACATGATAAGTAGGTGGGCTAAGTCAATGTACACTTAACCAATATGACATGACATGCGGTGGGGTTAAGTTAACACAAGGGAGAACACTTAGCCAGTATGAAAAAGCTTGCAGTAGGGTTAATTAACACAAGGAACAACACTTAACCGATATAACATGATGTGTGGTAGGGTTAAGTAAAACAAGATGAAACACTTAACCAACTTAACGTAATGGACGGAGAGGGTTAAGTACATATCGGGTTAGTGGGTAATATTAGGCCCACAAACTTAACCATTAATAAGCACGCTTGAATAGGTGGGTTAAGTACATCACGGGAAGGTGGGTAATATCTGTATATATAGGCCCACACACTTAACCAGTAGGAAACCCTAGTAACGGGGACCCATTTCAGCAGTAACCCAAATCAGGTATCAACGGTACCTTGAAACTAGGCAGGGTGGGGCACGATTACTGGGCTGATTGTAAGCGGTCAAATGACGGCGGTGGGTGCATAGTGTAGGTCTAACGGGGTGCGGGAATGCACACCCTCCGGAGCAGACAACCAGGGCACATGGGACACCAGTAGTATAAACTATGCCTTCTAGAATTGCGTCGGGCCACCACCATGGGTCTTGATACACCCCATGGTGGGACCAGCAAGGTATATACAATCATTGGGGGCCGTATGACACACATAGGTAGCATAATCCCTAGGTTGGACCTAGGTAGCATAAACCCTAAATCTGAGAAGCGTTCAATAGGTAGCATAATCCCTAGGTTGGACCTAGGTGGCATAAATCCTGGTTGAATCTAGGAAGCGCTCGATAGAAAACCCTAGATTAGATCTAGGTAATAAATAATAGATGTACACATGAAAGTAACCTTAATTTTCTGGGATTGGGATCACGTTATGATTTTATCATTTTATATAGATTACTAGTTGGGACACTAGTTAGGTGGTGGAGAGAAAATAGATATCATTTTAGTGGTGAAGCAGAGAAATCTTGCGATGCTTAATAGAAATCTTACGAAACTATACTTAGTTCATCTTGAATGGGAACCTTGCAATGTTATACATGACAGAAATCCTATGATGTTATTCTTAGTTATCGTGCCTGTAGCTTATCTTTTCATCATACTTATGTTTACTTTCAGTTTATTCATGCCATGTTATCTTTACCTGTTTTTATGCTGAAAATCACTAGGACTTACTCAGTCTTTATGACTGACCCGGTTTGTTTCGCCTCTTTTTCTTCCGTCCCCCCCCCCCCAGGTTCACAGGGTGGGCAGCTTAGTTCGGATCTTACCAAGCTCCAAGGCTCTTTCGTGTGCTGCTTGGATCTCTCTTGGCTATGGCTTGCTTTGCTTTATTGGAGAATACTACAACTTATTTTCATGCTTCTTTGTTTTTGAGCAAGACAGATATTTTAGCTATGTATTAGGGTATTGGAAGTTGATGGGCTTTTATTGTAAACAATTCTATTTAATAAATGATTTGAAGTACTTCCACTTTACTTTCCGCTGTTTTATATATGTCTTTCTTGTAATATTTCTGTCCCAGTACCCATAATGCTCCATTGAAGTTAAGGCATTCCCTTTGTGACTGACCTTAATGAATGTGGGGTGTTACAACCATATATATATACAATCAAAACCGCACGATGACGTATTTGGAAATTGGATTTCCTTCATGAACCAAGGCAAAAGATAGTCCTTACCGACTTCGAGACGCTCTAGCCCGCCCCTCAGGACCCAGACTCAGGTGGGCTCTTGGATCGTCAGGACCGGTCCACCGATGTGGAATAAAACTCCTGAACACTGCGTTTCCCTGCCCTTTGAGGTGTAAGTGAGCCAACAAATGACTCCATCGGTCCCAGATCGACCGATATAACTGAGGCGCCTCGCAACAGCAACAACCACATAGGTGAAAATAATATAAATGTCAGCCAGTTCAAGCACCGACACCACCTCCAAGTAGAAAGAAACGCATGTCCTCCCTGAGGTCCTCTCCCATTTTTGGTTCATACTGGGGTGTGAGGCTCGCTAATTAACGTTATACACAAAGCTATGCCACACAGGCCGTGCTTTGATCATCACCACAAGACTTTGCTTTCCAATAGAAGCCTTGATCACTGCATCTTAGCATGCCACACAGACAATTCACACCATGCAACTGATGGTTATTAATCACACAGAATGAATTCCAATGTCAGACACACAATCCATATGCAAGTCCGTTCTGGGTCTGAACGAAACCGGAGGCACTATATACCTCACGTACCCATCGATCTCCACGTACGCCTGGACGATCACCACTCATTATCCACATTTCGGGATGCCTCCCAATCAGGACATCAGTTACCATCCAAACGAGGTGAAGATCTCCGGTCTTCAACCATCGTCTTCATCTTCGATTTCATATCGTCGATTCAGTTATTCAGAATGGGATAAACCCGGTCTTTCAGAGCAACTCGCGTATTTAATAAACCAGTGCTAAACAAACACAACATACGCCTTATTCCAACTCGTTAGTCACTAACCGTAAATCAGTAAGAGAACGATTTCCCAAATATTAACCCCGAAGGCCGAAACCAACATCAGAACAAAATCCAGGAAACCATTCGACTTAACTAACCTTCAGTTAGTTTCTAAATTTCACAACCATATCGTTTATAACATTTTATAATGATTTATCGCTATTTTTATTTATTTTAAAATAGCCAATTTATTCAAATGACGCTTCGAGCCATAACGCGGCCGTGACGCTGTTTTTCTTCAGATTTGATTTACACATATCTGAAAATCTAACCGTTGGATCTTCACAAATTTTATATCATTAGAAAGATCTTTTCAAAACGAATCCAACGGTTCCAGTTTTTGGAAAATCCGACGGTCGGATCTCCCGGTACAATCGTTTGAAGTTTCGATTTCAAAATACGAACTACAGCGTCGTTATTCGATTTAATATAATTATGTTTATATATATATATATATATATATAAATATAATCAATTCAGGCGCTGTTTTTCTTCATATTTGAATTAAACATTCCAGACAATCCAACCGTTGGATCTTTACAAAATTGGTGTCGTTGGAAAGATATTTCCAAAGCGAGCCCAACGGTTTCGGGAAAATCCGATGGTCGGATCTCCCGCACTAATCGTTTGAAATCACGGTTTCAAAACACAAACTGCAGCTTCGTTATTCGATATATTTCAATTCTATTTATATATATATATATATATATATATATATATCGATTCTTCGATTTTAAAATGACATTCTTTTCATACATTTGATAAAAATGATATTTTTATCCAACCTACAATCATTTCAACACTTCGCTATTTTTAATTATTCATGTATATAGTAAAAATGTGATTTTTATTGTAAAACAATTCATTTCAAAACACGATTATTTTATATAGTTCATATAGGTGATAAAAATATGATTTTTATTATAAAACAATTTATTTCAAAACACGACTATTTTATATAGTTCATATTGATGATAAAAATATGATTTTTATTATAAAGATATTTATTTCAAAACATGAATACCATTCAACACATGAATTTCTATTCAACGAATGAATTTCCATTCAACACATGAAGGTTTCCTATAGTTTGCATATATAAAATAAAAGTGTGATTTTTTATTGTTAAAACAATTTATTTAAAACACGAATACCATTCGACACATGAATTTCTATTCAACGAATGAATTTCTATTCAACACACGAATATAGTTTCAACACATGAAAATAATTTTAACACATGAATATTATTAAAAATTTCGGCAGCATAACGGCAGGTTAGTTAAAACCGGTGCCGTCCCTAGTACGGCTCCTCGCTCTACCTTAAAGCCTCGCAGCTTTTGACAATGGGGATTTCATGCATCTAATTCGCACGCAGGCGGCATGTATATTTTTTTTCATTTCCACAAACTAATCCTATGTGGTTTCAACTAAATAATTCTCAACCACAAACGGGTATTTTTAAACCATAGTCAATCAATTTCAACCACAAACAATTTTAATCAACCATTCGTAATCAACCAATTTTCACACCAATCACAACCAATAAATATCGTCCATGGTTTGTGGACGAGGGGCGTATATATATATATATATATATATATATATATATATATAAGCATTTCACTTCTATTTCAACACATATATAATTTTTACAACGCATACATAACTTATATATCAAACGTACAACTTATACAACGCTTATACATGTGGTGTACAACGCTTATATAACTCATACATCGACTATATAATTTATACATCGTCATTTTCCATATCGTTTATAGTTTAGAAATCTCACATTGGGTTCCACTCCACCAAAAATAGCAGAAGGCTCAGAAAAATATGCGGTCTCTTCTAGAATGTAGAAGACGTCCACACGAGTCCACTATCTCTTGTTTCACTGAATTTCATCAACAAACGAAAAAGATATGATTTTTACAGTGAAATCAAAAACCGTAGCGCTTTAAACTGCTATAATATAGTTTAAATTAAAACAGTCGTATACCTTTTTGATTTCTTCAAAACTAGGTTTTAGTTTTTCAATCAATCCGTGCAACGATGTTAAGATCCAGTCGCACCACGGTGGAGATCTTCGGAAGGGCTACCCAAAGACACCCCCCCCCACGTTCAACTCGAGCTCAGGTGCGTGGAGAGTTCTAACGTCAAACGACGTCCGCTCCAGGGCGTGTTTCTCGATGTATACGACACGGTTGAGGGCGAATCCAATATGGATTTGTAGCTCTTGTCGAGCTCGACAAAAAACTCCAAAGAACCTATATCTAATTTTTCGTGTAGGGGGGAGGAATGGAGGAGAGAAGGGTTCGAATGCATCCGCCGTCCCCTGGAACCAAAGCCGGGGAGAGAGAATGTGTTTGGACCAATGATTTTTTTATATTAATTTATATATTTTTAAATCTCTAAAATACCCTCTTTCACACACGAACCCCAATCCAAACCCAACGACTGTCATCCCCAGCTAAATACCCCCATTCCGAACACAATGGGATATGTTTCCTAGGCCCATTCGACTGTTTCAGTCAGTTTTCCTTCAAATTAAAATATAAAACATTCAATATTCGATTTGAACGTACATTTCAATTTGCCGGGGCCATAAAATGATTCTAAAAATTACCGAAAAATAATCTAGCTATGTTTTGATGATACGGTCCCAACAAAACTAGTTTCGTTGAATTCTGAGACCATTTGACAAATGTCCCATTTCTGGTCGATCCAATTTAATAGAAATCGACCAAACACATTTTCCTTTGCACACTCACATACAAGCTTCAAAAATTATGCAATTTGAAACCTAGCAATAGTTTAACATCCCGGATCCAATAAAAGTGGTTTCGTTGAATTCCGAGGTCGTTTGCAAAATGACCATTTTCACGGCTATATAAACTCTATAGCGACCTTTCTGAAAATTCATTTGGCCATAACTTTTCCATCCCGCTATGAAACTTCAATTTTTCAGATTTGTTAGAAAGATATTCACTAACAGATTTAAACATTTTTGGTTTCACTCAAATCCGTTTTGTTTTGCACCCGGTACTGTCAGTCAAAATTTGAATTCAAATTTTGAAACTACCGCGCCATTTCAAGCCTTGTTTATAATTAGAATTAATTATATTCGTTTTCAAATGTCGATTCAAACTTACTTTTCATCGTTATTATTTAAAATATTTATTTTAAATATTTAAAATCCACTAAAACAGTCAATTTAAAAATTTTAAATTAGTTCAGATTTTCCAGGTCGTTACAGCCGTGAAGACAATGGAATTGATAAAAACATGCATGAAACCATACATCAACTTATATCCATAAAGTACATGGACATATTGAACGCAAGGTGTATGAAAAATTCCTCAAATAAAACAAACAAAGGAAAGTGCATGAAACAAACAAAAGTAAGCGGATGAGCTCAATTCTCTTATATGAGATTTAACATTGAATAGTGATGTTAATATTGGTATACACCATTCCTCTAAAAACAAGGGTGTGTCAAATTGCAAATATAAAATCCTTCTTAAACAAAATATCAAGTAAACAAATCATTTTCTACTGCCATCAAAATTAGGGAAAAGGTGGACCATTCGGTAGCAATTAATGAACTTATGGTTTGGATTATGTTATGTTCCTAGAAGGTGAGATTAGGACAAGAGATATAGGAAATATTTTAGTAAATAATACATTTTTTATACATAGTTTTCCTGGAAACAAGTATAGGTTTTCGAACCAATGGGTAAGTCTAATAAGCAGCTTACTGTAGCTTTATCCTTAAATCAAGGAGATGAAAACATTTTTAATAGATGGAACCTTGTATATATATATACCACCCTGAAACCATGAAAAAAACATTTGTTGAGTTCGAACAAGCACGAAAGGAAACCATTTCAATGAGTAAACTCCCCTATATTTCTTGATGTTTTTTTGAAATACTACTCTGAAATGATGTAGACTGTTTTGAGTTGAATGCTTCAGTTGGATGTATACTTCATATAAACCTATACATTGACATTTTAATGCTCTTTGTTAGGATTAAAAACCTGTTGTGAACATAAACCATATATCATTTGGTCAAATACCCATAGTTTGATGCTTTTTAATAGGAGCAAACTTTTCTCTTTTTTCCAAACTGATGTTCCATTCATATGAAATACTAATGTTAATTAATGCCAGTATGTTAAAAATGATAAAACTTGCTTAAACTGTGTTCATACTTCCTGTTTCAACCCCTCTCTTTCCAGTAATAAAACCAAAGTGATTGTACATACTATATCCATGTATACGTATACTCATGTATCACATTGATGCTAAGTTAGTCTGTTACTACATTAGAACCAGTTTTAAACATAAATACTGTTGCTGTGAACACCTTGTTTTTCATAGTAGAATTTTACAAATTCTCACATTAGAATTCATTTGAATGTAAGAATCTTAGGCCTTCTTAAGCGTTACTTACCTTAGTAATATAAACAAGAAAATCACTGTAATATATATGTATGTACAAGAAAACCAGTGGGCTATATTGTTCTCTGTAACCAACTTATAACATGAGAATTTCAATCCACTCAGAAACATGTTTAACGTATATAAATGGAATCGAGTTAGTAAACTATGATTTTTGGTCTTAGTTTTATGATTTTTAAGTTAGTGGTTATGGGGATATAAGGGGATGAACGAAAAATTCATTTTGGCCAGGTGATCCCATAGATCGAGTTCGATGGTATGGAAACTAGAGGTGCGTGTTAGGCCGAGGAATGGTGGAAAAATACAAAACAAATTGTCTATTGCGTAGATTTCACAAACGAGGTATAAGTAGGGTTATGGGTTCATTTCTGTGTTACTGTTGCTTTCGGAAGTACTGATCCGCCACAATGACGATCAGGGGTTGCACATCGGGGGGGGGGGGGGGGGAGGGGGTTCGAAGTCGGATGATGTCACCGTGGTTTAGTCCAAGTTAGGTGAGGTTCTGTCGAAGGAGGTGATAGTAGTAAGAAGATTCTTGGATTCAATGGTGGCGCTGGAAAAATCAATTTACAGTGACAACACTGTAGCAAGGTTGATGATGAGATCGAAGTTGCAAACGGAGGTCAGGGTTGACGAGCAATTTGGTTCGAGGATCACGAAGGGTAGGTAGTGGCTCGATGGGTTGTACATGTGTAACGTGTACATGGGTGTGTCACCAAAGACAAGGAAGAAGAAGAAGCAGATCTGGAAAGTTGTACATTAGAAAAATGGTACTGGGAAGGTGGTACTTGGCACTTGGCAAAGAAGTGGTACTAGCACTTGGCAAAGGAGTTTGGTATTTGGTACTTGGCAAAAGGGAGAGGTGGTACTTGGCACTTGGCAAAGGAATTTGGTAACTTGGTACTTAGCGTGCTGGGAGAAGTGGTACTTGGCACATTGGGGGAGAAGTGGTACTTGGTGTTGGGAAAGTGGTACCTGGCAAGAAAAAAGGAAGTGGTACTTGCCAAATTTAGGTTGGCACGAGATAAGGTGGTATTTGGCAAGGAAGGGGGATTGGGCCAAAGGAGTTTGGGCCGGGCATTTTAAATAAAAACAAGTTTTTAAATAAAAATGAACATATGAAATAAAATAAGTAAAATAAAACTAAATAAATAAAAAGAGTTTTTTTTAATTAAATAGGATGGGCCAAACCTTTTGGGTTTTTGAAGAAAAATAGTAGAAGGGAGTTAAGTCGTAGTAGTTGGGCTTTAAAAGAATTCGACAAGTTTAAAATCAAATCAGAAAGAAAATATAAATTTTAAAATAAAAAACTTATATAAAAATTATTAAGTTTTGTTTAGGAATAAAACAATAATTTACAAAGGTGTCAATGACAAATAATTATCAAAATGAATAAACTAACATCAATGTATACATTACTGTGTGCAAAGCACCCGCTTTATTGTTCATTTATAGCAGACAGTCAAACATCTCGATTTTTATATGTTATTCTATTTAATCGAAGATTATAATTTAAAAGAGTATACATAATGAATTAATTAAACTATAGTTGACGTTTATTATCGACTACTGGAGTAATTCATTTCTGTTGAGCCTTAAAGTGTGTCGAATTCAATCATTTTGAGTTGATAACTAATTCCTTTGAAACAAGAAGTGTTTTGAGATAAAATATTGTAATTAGTTTCCTTAAGTATCGACTAACCATAAAAGGCATTATGTTAATCATTTCGAAGAGTCCGGAATTTATATTCCACTTCGATCCGATTTATACAACGCGTGTCAGAGATTATTGAAGATAACTGAAGACGGATACACGCAAGGGCTATTTTGTTTTACAGAATAGTGCCTTTGATTTTATATTATATATGTGGAGCGTGAGATGCAAGCGTTCCGCTAGATGGTTATTTATTTAATAAAAACTATTTTAATATCAGATGATTTTGATATCAAAAATGTTTTGGGTTATAGTAAGGTAAAAACTGTCTATGTTTATGTGTGGGTTGGTCTTGTGTGGCCAGGTTGCAAGACATTCTTGTTGAACCATAGTGTATCCCCTCTAGAGTACACTGATCGACAGGTGGTCCCATACCTTGTCTGTTGGAATCCAATCTCCAACAAGAGCCCGTGGTTTTTGATTTTATATTATATATGTGGAGCGTGAGATGCAAGCGTTCCGCTAGATTGTTATTTATTTGATAAAAACTATTATAATATTAGACGATTTTGATATCAGAAATGTTTTGGGTTATAGTAAGGTAAAAACCGTCCATGTTTATGTGTGGGCTGGTCTTAATATTATCTTTTTTTTGAAGGATTTTCTAAAGTTAAATAAATCTGTTATTATAAGGAGATAACCCGCTCTTGTTTTCAATCTGTTTAAAAATAGTTTACTCACACCAGTTCCCTGACCGACCTAGAGTTTATTTTTCTGTGTTTTCCTAAACTCTTGGGTACTCATAATAATTGTTATGGGTAGACAAGTAGTCCAGGCAGTCAATGGAAATCATTGGATATTTTTGACTTGGGATTCATGAACCAGCTTAGTAACACTATCTATATCTAAGTATCCATTTATATGATGTATTGTCACGTACGATGTTATATTCTAATAATGTACTCTGATGTAATATATTCTAATATGCAATATATTATGTGATACTATATTTTGTTAAATTCCGCTGTGAGATTCTGATGTTTTGTTTTGCTCTATTCTCTATCTATTCTATTCTTTAATAATTACATGACTTCCGAGGTCATCAAAATTCGTGTCGTTACAGTTGGTATCAAAGCATATGATTTACCAAATACCTAGGCTCTATGTGAGTATTAATAGAGCGTATTTTTAAAATTTAAACTATAAAATAAATTACATACTTATTACAGATCAACCTTAAGATATAGACTGGAGTTATTTTTAAATTATCTCGCGATCAAGTCAAAGATTGGACAATAAAAATCCAAGTGTAACTAGAAGGATTCAAATGAATTAAGGTTAACCTCGGGACAAGTTAAATGGAGTTAAAATGAATTAGAAGGGTATCAAGTGGAAATTAATATAAGAAATTGAATAATAAAGTTGAATTAAATTCAGAATATTATCCAGTGAATAAAATTGGTTTTACCCAGTAATAAAAACCAGATTTGAGTTAAATGAGTTAAGTAAACTGATAAAATCAGAATTTTGGATTTTAGAAATAAGTTAACTAAATTCTAAATAAATAAGTAGCCTATTTGGAAGGGAAGGTATATAGTTACGGATGTGTATTAACTTGAATTTAGTTAAAACTAAAATCTGCCCGTATCTCTTTAATTTCGGGGACGAAATTCTTTTAAGGGGTGGATTGTAATGTCCCGGTTTTAAGCTAACTTGTTTGATAATAAATATTGATTATAATAGAATAATTAAAGTAAAATTCAATTAATAAATAAACTTAACCCAATTATAATTATAATTATATATATGAATTTGTATACACTAATATGCATAATATTGAGTTATGTTTTAATTAAAAAGCTTGCAACAAAAATCTTATAAACTAGAAACATACAATTATAGTATAATATAATTTGAGTATTAGTCACTTAAGAGATGTAAATAAAGAGCCGTGTAGACATTGGAATTGATAAAAACATGCATGAAACCATACAACAACTTATATCCATAAACATATATGGACATATTGAACCCAAGGTGTACGATAAAATTCCTCAAATAAAACAAACAACGGAAAGTGCATGAAACAAACAAAAGTAAGCGGTTGAAGTCGATACTCTCATATGAGATTTAACATTTAATAGTGATGTAAATATGGTATACACCATTCCCCTAAAAATAAGGGTGTGTCAACTTGCATATATAAAATCCTTCTTGAACAAAATATCAAGTAGACAAACCATTTTCAACTTCCATCAAAATCAGGGAAAAGGTGGACCATTTGATAGCAATTAATGAAGTTAGGGTTTGGATTATGTCATGTTCCTAGAAGAGGAGATGAGGTAAAGAGATACAGGAAATATCTTAGTAAATAGTACATTTTTCATACATAGTTTTCCTGGAAACAAGTATAGGTTTCCGAACGAATGGGTAAGCCTAATAAGCAGCTTACTATAGCTTTGTCCTTAAATTAAGGAGATGAAAGAATTGTTTAATAGATGGAACCTTGTATATATATACCATCCTGAAACCATCAAGGAAAAAAAACTAAGTTCAAACTAGCAGGAAAAGAAAGCATTTCGGTGAGTAAACTCCCCTATATTTCTTGATGTTTTTTTCAAATACTGCTATGAAATGATGTAGATTGTTTTGAGTTGAATGCTTCAACTGGATGCATACTTCATGTATCATGTGGTCAAATACCAATAGTTTGATGCTTGTTAATAGGAGAAAACTTTTATTACTCTCTGTTTTTTCAGACTGATGTTCCATTCATATGAAATACTAATGTTAAGTAGTGCCAGTATGTTAAAAATGATAAAGCTGGCCTAAACTATGTTCATGCTTCCTGTTTCAAACCCTCTGTTTCGAGTAATAAACACCAAAGTGATTGTACAGAGTATAGCCATGTGTATTTATATTCATGTATCACATTGGTGCTAAGTTAGTCTGTTACTACATTAGATACAGTTTTAAACAAAAATACTGTTGATGTGAAACACCTTGTTTTCCAAAGGAGAATTTTACAAATTCTCACATTAGAATTCATTTGAATGCAAGAATCTTAGGCCTTCTTAAGCGGTACTTACCTTAGTAATATAAACAAGAAAATCACTGTAATATATATGTATGTACAAGAAAACCTGAGAGTTATATTATTCTCTGTAACCAACTCATAACATGAAAACTTCAATCTACTCAAAAGCATGTTTTACGTATATAAATGGAATAAGATTACTAAACTATGATTTTTGGTCTTAATTTCATGACTTTTATGTTAGTGGTTGCGGGGATATAAGGGGATGAACGAAAAATACATTTTGGTCAAATTACGGCGATCCCACAGATCGAGTTCGAAGGTATGAAGACCAGAGGTGCGTGTCAGGCCGAGGAATGGAGGAAAAATACAAAACAATTTTTCTGTTGTGTAGATTTCACAAACGAGGTGTAAGTAGGGTTATTGGTTCATTTCTGTGTAACAGTTGCTTTTGGAAATACTACTCCGCCACGATGATGATTAGGGGTTGCGCAGCATGGGAAGAGCGGGTTCGACGCCAGAGGATGCCACCGTGGTGTAGTCCAAGTTAGGTGAGGTTCTGTTGAGGGAGGTGATAACAATAAGAAGATTCTTGGGTTCAATGGTGGGGCTGGAAAAATCAGTTTATAGTGAAAACACTGCAGCAAGGTTGATGACTAGATCGGTGTTGCAAACGGAGGTCAGTAGGTGATGAGCAACTTTGTTGGAGGATCGCGAAGGGTAGGTAGTGGCTCGATGGGTTGTACATGTGTACCGTGTACATGGGTGTATCAACAAAGACAAGGAAGAAGAAGCGGATCTAGCAAGTGTTACTTTAGCAAAATGGTACTGGGAAGGTAGTACTAGGCACTTGGCAAAGAAGTGGTACTGGCACTTGGCAAAGGAGTTTGGTATTTTGTACTTGGCAAAAGGGAGAGGTGGTACTTGGCATTTGGCAAAGGAATTTGGTAACTTGGTACTTAGCGCGCTGGGAGAAGTGATACTTGGCACGTTGGGGGAGAAATGGTACTAGGCGTTGGGAAAGTGGTACCTAGCAAGAAAAAAAGGAAGTGGTACTTGCCAAATTTTGGTTGGTATAAGATAAGGTGGTAAGGAAGGGGGATTAGGCCAAAGGAGTTTGGGCCGGGCTTTTTAAATAAAAACAAGTTTTTAACTAAAAATGAACATATGAAATAAAATAAGTAAAATAAATCTACATAAATAAGTAGAGTTTTTTTTAATTAAATAGATGGGTCAAACCTTTTGGGCTTTTGAAGAAAAATAGTAGAAGGGAGATAAGTCATAGTAGTTGGGCTTTAAAAGAATTCGACAAGTTTAAAATCAAATAAAAAAGAAAAAATAAATTTTAAGATAGAAAATTTATATAAAAAATATAAAGGTTTGTTTAGGAATAAAACGATAATTTACAAAGGTGTCAATGACAAATAATTATCGAAATTAACAAACTAACATCATTGTATAAACTACCATGTGTAAAGCACAAGTTGTTCATTTACAATTAACAGTCAAATATTTGGATTTTTATATGTTATTCTGTTTGATCGAAGCTTATAATTTAAAAGAGTATATGGAATGAATTAATTAAACTACAGTTGACATTTATTATTTGACTACCGGAGTAATTCATTACTGTTGAGCCTTGAAGTGTATCGAATTCAATCATTTTGAGTTGATAACTATTTCCTTTGAAACAAGAAGTGTTTTGTGATAAAATATTGAAATCAGTTTCCTTAAGTCCGACTAACCATAAAAGACATTATGTTAATCGTTTCGAAGAGTCCGAAATTTATATTCCACTTCGATCCGATTTATATGACGCGTGTCAGAGATTATTAAAGATAAATGAAGACGTTCTTGTTGAACCCCAGTGTATCCCATCTAGAGTACACTGATTGGTAGGTGGTCCCATACCTTGTCTGTTGGGATCCAATCTTCAATAAGAGTTCGCGGTTTTTGATTTTATATTATATATGTGGAGCATGAGATGAAAGCGTTCCGCTAGATGGTTATTTATTTGATAAAAAACTATTATAATATCAGATGATTTTGATATAAAAAATGTTTGGGGTTATAGTAAGGTAAAAACCTTCCATATTTATGTTGTGGGCTTCTCTTACTATTATCTTTTCTTTCGAAAGTTTTTCTAAATTTAAATAAAACTGTTTTCATAAGGAGATAACCGGGTCTAGTTTTCAATCTGTTTAAAAATTGTTTACTCACACCAGTCCCCTGACTGACCCAGAGTTTATTTTTTTATGTTTTCCTAAACTCTTGGGTACTCATAACAATTGTTGTGGGTAGACAAGTAGTCCAGGTAGTCAATGGAAATTTTTAGTGTATTTTGGACTTGGGATTCAGGAGCCAGCTTAGTAACACTTTTTATATCTAAGTATCCATTTATATGATCTATTGGGCCATTATCACGTATGATGTTATATTCTAATGATGTACTATGATGTAATATACTCTAATATGTAATATATTATGTGATATTATATTTTTTTAAATTCCGCTGTGAGATTTTAATGTTTTGTTCAGTTCTATTCTCTATCCATTCTATTCTTTAATAATGACACGACTTCCGAGGTCATCGAAAGTCGCGCCGTTACAATGACATCCTATGACGAACGATGACCATCGGGGATAATCTTCAGGCCGTGATGACTTCGGATGCGAGTCTTATGGATAGTCTAGAGATGGATTTTGTTGTAGAGGACGCATTCAAAGGAATAGTCGATGCTCAGGTTCTGGGTATACCTTCGTGGGAGAGGCACAAGGATGTATTAGAATTCCTTGATGTAAAACCTGATGTGCCCAGACACTAGTGCCCATCATTATTTGGACTGGATAGATTTATCTTCAATAATCCATTGCACTGAGGTAGTGGTAGTCTGGTAGCGTTCCTCAATGTAGAACCTACTGGTGCCTCGATATACTTGGGGACCCTATTGCTGAGTGTTGCTCATCCGACGCATTGATTAAGTGAATGTAAGGGTGGATGATGGTTGCTTATGCTTGCTTGCTATCACACTATCACGTACACATTTATTGACACTCAATGGCATGATGACCTTAGAGTGGAGTACATTGCGATATGTGCTAACTCTTTGGATGGATGGACATGTCAAGTATGAAACTTCATACCTACAATGCTACCTTATTTAGTACTTGAGATTACTGTCGCTCACACCAGACTTTGTCTGATCTGAATTTCTATGCATTGCTTCTTATCACTCTGGATGCTCTTAAATGAGCAGACTGGAGACAAGTTAGGGATGAGCACGAGTAGTTTATAAGGAGATGAGTAGGATGATATTCCACATATTATTTACTTGTACCTTGTTATTTATGTTTTCTCTACTTTGATGTTTGGTAGTGTTTTATCTTAGAGTTAGTCACTTTCGAGTCCTTCCCATTTATATGACTCTATTTGTGAGATGTTGTATTTTGGATCTATTACTCTGATATGTATGGTTCATTATGTGCTATTTACCGTCTCACTTATTTTATATCCGTTTTGTGTTATTATTATACTCTATTTCATGCACTGTAAGGTATATGACCAGTTTTCTAGGTTGTTTTCTTTTCTTTTATCTTGATGATCACCTTATATCGGTCGAGCGCCGCTATAGCACACTATTTGAGTGTCGAGGGGTATGGGACATTGTCACAAGGTGTTAGTTTATTTTTTTACAGCACCAACATAAGGAATTGTATGACTTTAAATGCGATTAATTCCCGACCATTGAACCGAGGCCAAAGTACAAAATGAAAGTTCCCTTGCTAAAAATTAAGTGGATGGATTTTTATGGTTTGTATTGATATAGGTACACGATCGAAGTGGTTGGTGGAAGCATATAATGCACGCCCTCTTATTGTAGAGCGAGCGGATAGGCTTGTATAATTTGGATTAGTATAAGTTCCCAACCAAAGAGCTAGTGCTGGTGTGTCAAGTGCGAATCCCCTTACTACAAGGTGAGTGGATGAACTTGTATAATGTTAATCGCTACATGTGGCACCTGAAGAGACATGATCTATGTGCAAGAGGTAAATCACTTCATTGGAGAGTAGATAACTGATCTTAGTTGTAGTTAACCCCCTTACTAGTGATTAATAAGACTAAGTTTGGTTAGGGTCTTAAGGGATTGTTGATTTAATTATCGACCTAGGAAGGCTACCATCCGAAGAGATCGAGTTCAACAGACTATTCAAAGAGATTAGAATTTCACAATTTACAATAGAGATCAGATTCGACAGATGATCCGAAGAGGTTGAGATTTAACTAATGATATGGGGATATTGGGTTTTCCATAATGATATGAAGTAATTGAAAATTGAATCAGTCACTGAAAACATGACTCGAAGACATTGAAATCCACACTTCAGCTTTGAATGGTGCTAGATCTAAAAGGGTTTATCAACTATAGAATCATGCCACTGGCTTAATTATTGAATTCTAACTCCTTAGTGAACACGAAACAAACTGTAATACATTGATAAGTTGATAGCTGGAACCGATGAGACGTTGATTCTGATCCTTCTCTTAAACAAAGCACATCATCCAGTCATTATGCGCACTATAGAAGGCAAATATTATTCAGCCTTTTGATCAATAAATATTTAAATGGACTCGACCAACCAAACTCAAAATTATCAGAGCAAGAAATCTGAA